>CDMY01000251.1:4441-63846 GCA_001179505.1 Vitrella brassicaformis | reverse complement strand
CCCCTCTCCCACGCCCGATTGATTGATCGTACCACATCCCACGGCAGTGTCATTCATTCAACACATGAAACTCACAACAAAGAAAGAACGAACCAAGCAGGGGAGGTGAGATACGCCAACCGATAGATAGAGACATAGATAGATAAGACACACTGACTGCATAAGACCCGCCCACCCACCTAGCTGTACAACACGTCCGTCGCCCGCCCGCCCGTATCCATCCATCCATTCCGCTCAATACCACCACAACACATGTAATGGTGGATCTGGATGGATCCATCCATCCACCACAAGATGTGTGTCGTGGCGATAAACGGAATTGAATGCATACGTCCATCGGGGAATTGAATTATGCGTGTGTGTGTGTGTGTGTGTGGAGTCAGTGACTGAGTGGCTGAGTGAGTGAGTGAGTGACGGGTTGACCGTGCTATGCCGTGCAGCAACCAACCAGGCCACCACCACCACCACCACCACAGATAAATAAAGGCAGGCACACGCGCAGGGAGCTGAGCTATATACACACCCACACCACCCCCACCCCACACAACCCCCACAGTACTCGCCGCACTCGGTCTTTACACGCTTCCGCTGCAGCAGCCGAGGGATTGACCAAGGGTCGTGTGGGCCACGCGTGCCATCACCAAAGCAACACCAACACACAGACAGACAGAGAGACAGAGAGAGACAGGAAAAAGCGCCCGGGCGCCCGCCTTGTCGCCATGCGGGCCGCGCACACACACAGACACAACACAAAGACAAACACAAAACACGCACACGCAGAGAGACAGAGAGAGAGGGAACACATGCAGGCACGACAAATACACGCCATCAACTCCACACACACACACATGTACGAGGTATGCACTGCACGCATGTACATGCCCAAGGATACATACACCAATCAATCAATCAATCAATAAAACACACACCCATCCAGCCCTATATCCCACCCTTGTATATATCCCATGCCATGGATGATATCCTACAGCATCCATCCATCCATCGGCACATACACATCCGTCCGTCACTCCTTCTGGACAGATCTCACTTCCATGACCACCTGAGCAGCCATCTTACCGCCACCAGCCTCCCTCGCTCCCTCCCCCTCTGCCTCACCCTCCCCCTGCCCCTCCTGCCAACCACTCCCAGGCGGCTCCGGCTCTTCAATCACCAGCAGCTGGTCGATGTGCGTCCGGCACACGGGGCAGCACGGCGGCTCAAACCGTCGCCGGCCTTTCGTGAACGGCAGCACCAGGATGATCGCTGCACACTCCACACAGCACCCGCCATGCCCACACGGACCGAACAAAGCCGTGGGCGTGTTGGCGAAACACACGCCGCATGTGGCTTTGCGGGAGGGCGAGTGGCTGGGGGAGCCAAACGGTGAGGCGGATATCGGTGGAGCGAACAGCTGACTCGCCGGTAAGACTGGGAGGGGGGTGAGCTCCTGGGGGGAGTCGCCGACGCGTATCGCGGGGAGGGCGGGGGCGGGGGCGGCTGGCTCGCCGATGGGTGTGTTGACGGGTGTGGGGATCTGGACGGGGGTGTCGGTGAGAGAGGGGGCGGTGGGGGCGGTGGGGGTGATCTCCTGGCCGGCATCGGCCTTTGCTGCTGCAACGGGGTCGACGAACTTGAAGTAGGTGCTGTTGATCCGTTCGATGGGGATGGTGTCGGGGAAAGACGCCACGCGACACTCCACAAAATCAGCCAAACCTGCATGACATGATCGAGTTCACCAAGCCACATGCACAACAAACCAGGCACAACCACGTCAGTCACCCCGCCCGCCCTCCCTTCCTCACCGCTCATTTTGTGGATCTCGCCCTCTTCCGGCAGATCGACCAGATCGCCCTCCCACACGCTGTCGCCATCGCTCGCCACGTACGGCAACACACACGGCGACACAAAGATGGCGTACGTCGGCGCCACATCGCCTCCGCCATTGTTGTTGCCCCTCGGTCTTCGGGAGATTGAGCGGCCGCTGGGGCCTAGCCGGCTCAGGCCGTATGCCAGAGCCCCTCGCTGCTGTGCCTGCGCGTATCGGCGGTAGACGCGTGACAGGGGCATGGGATGATTGGCATCGTCGCTGCGGCCTCGTTGAGCGCATCTCCGACTTCGCCAGAAGACGTAGACTAGGAAGGGCAAAAACAACCTGCAGCGCAGCGCGCACACACAGATAGAGCGAGCAAGTGACACAGTTGGCTTGAGATTCCTTTCCTCCCCCTGCGTACCCGTAGAAGAGCACAAACCCGAAGACTTGTCCGTGAGATCCCCTCTCGTGCCTCCCCAACCTCCTCTGCTCAGCCACCGTGTCTGGGGCAACGAGCTGCTCGGCGGTCAACCCCTGTTCCTCCGTGTGTGTGCGCGCCTCGGCCATGAAGCCGCAGGAGGTGTTGTTGCCGCATGAGGTGCCTTCCGCCGCATCTCTCGCCGCCGCCGTCCGGATGTGCGGGACGTGCGCAGAGGCATCACGCGAGAGGACTAGCACGGCCAAGACAAATGCCGTCGTCACAAAACCGCTGGTCATGATCACACTAACATCATCTCTTCCTCTCCTTGTGCTCTCGTGGTCTCGGTTGTCGCGGTGGGTTGTTGCGGTTTCACGGGGGAAGACCCTAGGCCTTTTGCGAGCTGGGAACGACGAGGGACAGAACGACAACAGGAAGAATGCGGCGAGAACGACAGTCTATCTATCTAAACTGCCATCGCAAATATAATCGCCACGAGTGAGTAACGATGCGACGCAGACAGAGCCCGGTGCGTATTGATTCACCGGTTCCGCAAATGTGCGTCTGCTGGTGTGCTTCGCAGGTCTGCAGCATTGTAGCGACCGTCCTTCTTCCTGCTGTCTGGTCTGTCGGCACTGATTCACGGATTGACTGACTCACCATGGTAGTGAGTGAGAATCCCCACGTGGTGCACACAGGGCTGAATGGCGGCCGTCCGGCGACGCCCAATGCACCCTCCTCCGCCCTGGAGCCGCCCCTCTCGTCCCTGCAGATCCCCGCCAAGCCCTCCCACTCCCCCTCAGCCACATCCGTGTCATCCATCGACTCGCGATACGAGTCGCCCCTTCCCGCCGAGGGCCTCTCGCCCATCGTCGGACTTGGGTGGTTCCTCATGGCCTGCGTCGTGGGCTATGTCGTCATCTGGCCCTTCAGCGACGTGCCGCTGCGGAGCATGCTGATGCTCGACTCGCCGTGGTTCTTCGCGTGGTATGTCGGGCTGGTGCAGCTGCAGGCGGCCGTGTTCTTGGTGAGCAGAATGGCTATCAGGGCCCTGGGGGCAAAGTACAAGGACGAGCAGAAGGCTGACGGCTGGATACTGACCACGGCCAGTGGGGTGGTGCTCACTGTGTGTGGCGTCTACGTCATCCCGGTGACGCTGGCAGAGGGCGACCTGCTGGGGGCCGGGTTTCGCGCGGTGGTTGCGAGCAACCCGACGGCACTACAGGTGGTGTGCGTGCTGTTTGTGGCGGCCCTGCACACGGACTGCGTGCTGGGGACGCTGTTCTACCCGCGGACGATCGACGTGCTGTCTGGGTGGGTGCACCACGGCGTGTATACGGTCATCATGCTGTATGCTCTGGCGTCCAAGCAAGTGTGGATCTTCATGCTCTTCGGCATCGACGAGATACCCACTGTCATGCTCGGAATCGGTGAGAGAAAGAGAAGACAGACGCACACACACACACACACAGAGAGAGAGAGAGAGATGGAGAGGAGAGATGAGCACTGCACATCAGACACCAACATGGATGCTTTCCGTTCGTTTCATTGCGTGTGCGTGTGCGTGTGTGCGTCCCCTCGCTCACTCACTCACTCTCTTTCTCCCAGGCAACATCCACGTGCCGTGGCGGTTCGACTGGTCGTTCGGCATCGCCTTCTGGCTGACGCGTGTGGTGTGGCACACCTGTGTGCTGGGGCTGCTTCTCTACCACCGCATCTGGATGGCCGACGTACGCTTGTCGGTGACGCTGGTGTTCGTGACGCTCTCCCTCGCCATGCACTGCCACTGGATCACCAACTGGGCCAGCAAGAAAGTCAAGAACCATAGAAACAAGAAGAAGGAGGGCAAGGGGGAGTGAGGGAGGGAGGGAGGAGGGAGCGAGGGTACCCGGATGGGATGGGTTTGCCTTTTGGGCTGGTTCGTCCTTTCGGCTATTCTCGGTTCTACTGAATTACTGTATGGCTCTTCTCATGGCGGATTTCTCGGTGTGATGCGTGTGGGTTCGGTTCTTGCGTGGCTCTTTTTGCTCCGTCGGGATGGGGATACGTGACAGTGTTCCCTCTTGTCTGAGGGAACGGTGCCCCGTTTGCCCTCCTCTGCCTTGCCAAAGGGGACCAGCAAGAAACCGCGACACCCGTTCATATGCTGTTCGTATGTATCGGTCAGTGAGTGCTGTCTGTCTGTCTGTCTGCATTGTACAGTGAAGCTGTCAGCGGTTTTGATAGGCTATTGTGTATGTATGTCTGTATGTCTGCAGGCAACCCAACCCAACCCAGCCCAACCCCTTCCCTCCTGCCTGTCTGTTATGTATGTACTCGTACATATTTGTTGCAGCCTAACCTAGTGTGCCACTCGAGGAAGGAAGGAAGCGACAGGGAAGGAAGGCCCAGGGAAGTTTTGGCTGCTTGAGAGAGAGAGAGAGAGTGTGCGTGTCTGTGTCCGGCCGGACAATTGATTGATGGATGGCTGACAGAGGGACAGGACAGCTCGCGAGCTACCGGTTTCTAAGTGTGTACCGATGCTGCTGCTGCTGCTGCTGACGATGATGTTTTTCCTCTCTTCTTTTCTTCCCTCCTCCCCAGCCACAGACAAGGAGACGAAGGACGGAAGAGCACTTTTTTGCCTGCCTGAAGCTGCTTCCATGACGCCCGCACGCACGCACCACCCATCCACCCACACAGGCTGGCCCACGTCCTGTGTGTTTACGCGCTATTTGGTCAGTCAGTCAGTCAGTCTTTGCTGTGTGGGGCTGCGTGCGTCTTGTAAGAGTGAGTGCAAGATGGATGGATGGATGGATGCAATTGTGCATGCGACACGGGTCAGGCGCACGAGTGGTGATGAATACACACATCCACTCAGAAAGAGCCACGTACGTGTCATGAGGTTTTCAGCAGAGGAGGAATCGCAAAAACACATACACAGATAGACCCACCCGCCCCCCCACCCACCACACACGGCACGGCACGGCACGGCATGTGAGTCCTGGGCTCGCTAGCAGCCGATATCAGAGCAAAGACGTCCACCTGTCCGTCTGTCTGTCTACCTGAGTAGTCCGGGAGGCATTGGCAGGCCCGTCCCCGGCCCACTAAGTGTGGGCAGGGCGGGCAGCCTGGCGTCAAGGGGAGCCAAGCGAACACCCGCCTTCACCCTGCACACATTCACACATTCACACATAGCTACACACAGATTACATAGTGTGTGTGTATGTGTGTGGTGCTTACCTCGCCCGCCCCTGCTCGCTGAGCGCCCCAAATCCTGACACATGGCGCAAAGCAAATACACACATCCATCCGTCAATCATTGGCGGGTCCCTTCTTGTTTTCTTTCGTTAGTTAATCGATCCCCACCGGAAGCCTGCATTGGTGCGGGTCCGCCCACGGCCGGCTGAGACTCCGCAGGGGCGAAGGGAACAGGTTGCTGAAAGGACAGACGGAGGAGTGAAAGCCATTTACACACAGACGTACAAAGGGAGTGGGTGAGGCGCGGAGACGCCATACCGGTGCAGGCGAGAAGTGTCGCTGCTCATCTGTGGGGCTGCCTTCCCCGTCTGTCGCTGGTGGGCGCACTGCACACGTGTTTCATGCAGACAGACAGACAGACATCTGTCTCAGTGTCAGTGGAGTGTGTGTGTGTGTGTGCGAACGTTTTTTCTTTTTCTTTTTCTTCTTTTGGTGTCCGCCGTCACTGAGCACCCCCGCGGCATCGCTCAGCACGCCCTCGTCTTCCATGTACTCATAAACATGACCTTCAGACCTATACATAGCACAGACACAAAGGCAGAGAGGCAGAAAGACTCACAGAGAGATGCACACACCACACCACCCACCCATGGAAATGGGCAAAGGACACTACCACCCACCCACCAGCCACACACATGCCTTGCCTCTCCCTACTATATTAGAAGCTCACTTTCTCTCCTGCGGCCTCTCTCTGGCGGCCTGGACAGGCGGCTCCAGCTCCGTCCGCCACTCTGATGTTGCAGCCGCTTGCCTCGCTCCCCTTATTCTCCTGCCCTGCCCGGGTGGCAGTGTGTCCTCCCCCCTGTCGGCGGATGTCGCGGCTTGTGGCGGTGCCGACGGCCGTTGCGGGAGGGATCGGTCCTGCTCGTCGTCTGAGGGCTCCTGCAGGGATGACAATGGCACACCTGATCAACACACACACACACACACACACAGAGAGAGAGAGAGAGGGAGAGAGGGAGAGAGGGGGTGCTACATGTGCTGGGAGAGTGTGGATGTTTTTGAATTTTGTGACTACCTGACCTGCATGTTGTGCGCATATCTTGAGTGTCTTTTGTTTGAGGGCGTAAAGGGCGAATTTGGGCGGCCTGGGGTCAGTCCAGTAGCTCTTGCCGTCCCGTTTGTTGTAGTAGAAGAGCTGTCCGCCGCTGTCGGTGTGCTCCCCCCACTCCTTCATCGCACGCTGCACCTGCCGCTCACACTTGGCCACCTGATCCCGAAGCTCATAGAGCTTGTCCAGCCTGCGACCACACACAACACACAGAGGCCCTCGTATACACGCAGTGCGGGCGTCTCACAGGCGATCGATCTCATGTTGGTTTGCGTACTGTTCTTGTGCGGTCATTTCTGTTTGGTTTCTGAAGGTCCTGATCTCCTTGTATGTGTCTCTGTAGAGGCTTTCCAGTGGGTGGATCCAGGTGCTGGTGCGCGTGGTGGCGTTGTAATAGAAGATCCGGTCATTGCTGTCAAAATGCTCCGTGTAGTCTGCGCGACGTCATTCGCCCAACGGGCCACATTCAATACACACACACGCGCCCGTTTTGTCCCATTTGTCTGTCACCTGGTGGTAGCGGTGCTTTGAGGCACTCCTCTGCTATCCACATCAGGTCGGCATCGGTCACGGCGTCGATACCCAGATACCTGCGCCATTCCACCACACACACACTCAACACACACCATGGCCCAAGCAAGTACAGTGTGCTCAGCCTTCCCGCAGGCACCTTGCGTACGCAACTAGCTCAGGTCCACTCGGCCTGATGCCGCCCTGCTTGGCCTTGCTGACGAAGTCGTTGACTGTTGTGGACTTGGTCGACGCCACAGCTGAGGACGGGCTCTCTGTGCCTTTCTGGTCGCTGACTCGCAGGGGGCTGCGGCTGGCGGCAGCAGGACTGTCGCTGGCCTTGCCATCCTGCTTCTTTCTGCCGAATATGGGCATTCTCGAGAACGGAACCGAACGGAGGTAACTGTCCCCGCGTGGCCCCAAAGCTGTGATCTGGAATTGTTGGAGGCAATGGATTGGTTGGCGCTCCTCGCGTGCAGCTTGTGGATGGCCGTTGCTAAGGGACTCAGCACCAGGGCACCGGATCCCCTTCAGGCACCTGCGGACCGATACCATGTAGCGGACCAGAAAGAAGAGGTGATCGAGATGCGTCCGATGGCTATGCAGTGCACGTGGATCAATTCGTGAATCTTGTATACGTACCCGTACAGGAGCTCCGTTACCAGCTGAGCGTGGCTGTGGATGAGGCCCACCAACACCTACAGGACGTATGTAGGCAGCTGCCGACCGCCCTGCATCAATGAGATCTCTTCATGGTCGTGTCGTGCGTGTTGGCTGCACAGGTGGCGTCCATAATGCATCAGAAGGTCGTCGAACAGGACAACATCAGAGCACTTGGTGGTCAGAGAAGACACTCATCGATGAGCAAGACAACAATGCGTCAGTGGTTTTGCAGGCGAGATCCATCGCTTGGCGGGCAAGAAGGCTAACGTGGAGGCCCGCATCGCACGTAAGCTGGCCGCAAGATCGCTGAATAGCTATGCATAGCTATCACTGTGGCATGGCGCGCCCCCAGATCTGAAGGACCGCGTCCACCAAGCCATGTCAACCAAAATCAAAGTACGTAAGTATGTAGACCTGGTATCCACACGCATGAATCGGCTCCTCTGGCTGGCCTGTTTCTCGCAGCATGCTCAGATGATGCATGCCGACACGGCCAAAGAGGTACAGAAGTACCTCTTCACAGTCGACGCTTTGAAACGTACGCTGATCGAGAGAAGACACACACCTAAACACAATTTCATGGGAATTGTTCTGATGCAGAGGCAGCGAGACACTACCACGAGGCGGCGAGAGATGCCATGCACAAGAAGGACCTAGTGGGGCAAAGGAAAGGACCACGGCACGAGCAGACGCTCGCCTCCTCTGTGCGTGTGCATATGTGCAGTCGTCGACAGCGATGAAGGAGGCATGGGACAGACTGAGCGAGGCGCAGAAATCGTTCAAGGAAGCCAAGAACGCGTACAAACAAGCACGCGAAAAAGTAACCTCAATTAAAGCCTAACACGTGATGAGAATAAGCCACTTCCCTCCATGTTTGTGGTGTGGTCAGTTTGAGTCGGTCAACCAGCAGTATGGGTCAGCCCTCGCCCGCCTCAGCGGGTACCAGAGGAGACTACAGGCAAGAAACATACTTAGCGCATACGCGAACTGACCAACCTTTGAAACCGGCTGGATGCTCTGTTGGTTTGGTGGATGCTCAGAGAAGGCGTGAGCAGGAGGCCCTTGCTAACGCGTCCCTCAAGAAATATCGCGACATACAGTAAGACCGACAGACAGAGAGACAACCAGACAGGCCAGGCCCTTCTTTGAATGCCTCCCTCCATGCCATGCATGCCTCACCTCAATCAGGTCAGCCGAGATCGACGAGGTCGAGAAGGCCAAAGAGGTGCGGAGACACAGACATACACGCACTCGGCACCAATTTGTGTGTCTTGGCTCGTCAGCACGCAGTGGGTAGGGTGTCGAGTGCTATGAAGGGGCTGGAAGAGAAGAAGGCCGAGGCGCAGAGAGCAGTCGATGATGCGGAACGGTGGGTGAGACACAGGGGGAGGGAGGCGCCGATTGATGTGTATGTCTCTGTGTCGCCATGCAATGAATGCAGCGAGTACGGCCAGTGGCAGGAGGGCGAGGACCAGCTGGCAAAGACGGCTGCCAAGCTTGAGGCTGATATCAACCAAGCCATAGTACCCACACCACAATGCCAGCCGAGACATACATACTTACACATATGCTCCAGTGAATGTCTGTGTGGCGCAGGCGGAGCGCACTGCAGCCAAGAGGGACTACTACACGGCCAAATACGCCATACAGACACAGCTCCTCAAACAGAAAGTGAGGCGCGCATGCACTCTCAGCACTTCCGTCCGTGCGGAAACGTGTGTGTGTGTGTGTCAGCTGATGGGCGACAGAGATGAGAGCGACTGGGCCTGGCCCGAGGGCGCTGAGGACGAGGCTGACATGGGATATGAGCCGGCCTGACTAACAGACACCTCACACCGCGGCTCATGTCTCGTGCCTTGTCAGTGCTCATTGTGTGTGTGAGCCTCACACAATCAGGTCTGTTCAGGCACACATAATGAGGGAGCATGTGTAGGCGGTGAAAGGGGGCGGGGAGAAAGGACGATCATCCATAGCAACACGATGGCAAACGTGCAGTGTCCACAGAACACAATTTGTCGGCCCCATCGCTGAGAGCTGGCTAATTCACTCACACCAGTGTGCTCCGTGCACCTGGTGATGTGTGTGTGCTGTGCTGTGGAAGCCCTCTCTGCGGTGCAGGTCTGCCGCACAATGCTTACGAACATTGCGGGAGAAACCTACACCACATGGCGTCCACACCACACCACATACACACTCACACGTGCAACCGGACACCAGGCACTCATCCACACGAGGAGAGAGACTCCCGTCGCGCCCAGATGTTATCCATCGTGCACATTCACCCACCGCATCACGCCGTCACTCATCGTTGCCACGTGTCGGATGTGCTTCGCCGCCCTGCCAATCCACCACGCTACGAGGAGGGACCGACCATCGTCAGACCGTCCTCGTCGCGTGATTCTGACAATGGTCCCTCCTCGGCGCGTGATGCACAAGAGAGGGACCACAACTCGACAGACACGACCCAGACAGATGCAATGCAAACGACCCACACACAAGAGAAAAGAGGCCACGCCCATCCGGACGGACACACATGACCATTGACGCTAGCTACACCCTCCACGTGATGTACGTGCCACCCCCACCTCTCCCCCTACCCCGGCCACCACGGCCGCGTGTGACGCCCCCACCACGACCTGCGCCACCACCACCGGCGACGGCAGCAGCAGCGGCACGCTTCTTGGCCTTCTGCTTCCGCTCCGTCACTATGTCGTTTTGATAGTTCTCCAGTACCAGCTGAATGCACACACACACACAGACGAGGCATCAATGGTTGCGTGTTGGAGTGCGTGTAGGAGTGTCGTGGCTACCTTGAAGTGGAGTAGGTCGTCAGTGCCGTGGAGGTTTCTGTTGACGCGAGGGAAGGAGTCCTTGTTCTTCGGATTGGTCTGCCAGCCCGACAGACGAACAGACGGATGGACAACACGACACCGACAGATGACATGGATCATGTGATGAGTGGGCGAGTCTGTGTGTGTGTGTGTCCCCCCTCCCCCCTCCGCCCTCCTCCCACCTTCAGACACGCGTAACACAGGGGAAATGTGGGAAACAAGCTGCCTGCAGCCGCGCGACACGACACCATACAAACATGCCGTCACATGACACACACCTCACCGGCTGGTTGCCTTACGTTTTTCTCCATTGAGTATGACAGCGGCAGGTTGGCAGCACTCGAGGCACAGCCGCTGCTTGTACAGAGTCTTCCACGGCAGCCGGCCACGAGATCTGACACACAAAACACACACATAGACACACAGAGACGACGTCTGCGACTGCTCGCGCGTCGATGGGGAGCTCACTGACCGAGTGCCGGTCTGCCATATGTTGTGACGGTCACACATATGCCTCCACAGCTGCTGGTCGGCGAGGTGTATAGCCTGGCGCCACAAGGTGGCCACACGCTCGCACACCGTGAGGGTCTTGCCGCAATCCACAAACCCCAACAGATGATGGACGCACTCGACAGATAAACTTGACGCCATGGATGGGATGGGGGGGGGAGGGGAGGGGCTGACGGCTGCTTTGTTTGTTTGTTTGCTTGACTGTAGGTAGTGGGTCTGTTGGCCAGTCAGAAGTAGAGACCGATGGACAGCAAGAGGAACATGCCACCGATACCTGCACACACATACACACATACACACAGACAGACAGACATTCAGAGATGGGCTGCTCCCTGCTGTGTGCCCGTGTCTGTCTGCCGACTGACTGACTGACCGAGGAAGACGGACGACAACAGGGCGATGACCAGCTCTTTCAGCAGGCTGCGCTCGAACTTGCCTGTTGTCACCTCGTAGCTGAAATGACCACACAACACAAGGGAAGGCAGGGCACGTACAAACACGACAAGCATGCTGATCGATCTTCCGTCTCGCGTGTGCTCATCTCTGGGCGCCTCTGCGTGTCACTTACATGAAGAACCAGGCCGCGAGCAAGGCGCCGACGAGGAGCAGCGTCCACGCGAGATTGCCAAACTGGGAGATGTGAACCAGAGGGCTGAACGGCTTGATCTCACTCACCATCTCTCGCTGCACAGGATCTCAGAGAAACTTGCCTTCCTGGTCCTCGCGAGCTAGACTTGCAGAGGGAAGAGGGTGGGAGGCGAGAGAGATAGCGGTTTTGACGTCGTTGAGAGAGAGCGTGGGACGCAGGCCACCTGCAGAAGCTTTGAAAGTGACGCATCTATCATGGCGGGCGTCATGTACCCCTTCAGCCATTCGGGCTCACTGGCAAGCCTGGAGACCCCCCTGCTGCTCGACAGCGACTCATCTGCCGCCAGCGGTGGGGCGCTGACACCCTCCCGGCGTGAGCACCGTGACCATCTCGAGCCCGGTATCGACGGCGTTCCCCTGAGACGATGCGCCACCACAGTGGGCGATGCGTACAACGTCATCCACGGCGCCGTGCCCCCAGACAGCCCCGCTATCGACGACAGCTACTCCACCAGACTGCAGGTACGTGTGGGAGAGGAAGGTGCGTAGGCAGGATTGCAATGGCGTCATCCTGGTTGGGTGTGTCACACGTGTGTGTGGCGTGTGTGCAGGCGTTGGCCGCCGAGGATCTGTCGGCCGTGCAGCGTTGTTTGCGCAGGCACCTTGAGGATTTGGTTGACAGCGGGTTCGTGTACGGTGAGATGTGGACGCCCAACGACGGAATGGCGTCGCTCTCGCGTGTGGACGGGGTGATGCGGCCCAACACGGGCGCGGGGGACGACGTCGAGAAGCTCCAGGCATTCGCCAAATTGCCCAGCGAGAAGAACATCACGTAAGCGAGATGAGATGCGGTCGGCCAGCCCAGCTAGTTTGTACATGGGCATTGGGCTGTGTGTGTGTGTCGTGTGTGCCATGTGTGTAGGCTGTCTCCCGGTGTGGGTTTGGCTGGCCGCGCGTGGCAGGAGGGAGAAACAGAGTGGAACGTCCTCGACCAGGTGAGTGGGGGGGTGCGCGGCACGGCACCACACTTACTAAACCAAAACACCTCTCACACACCACACCACACCCATGTGTTGCGTTGTGTGTGTGTGTGCGTCATGTCTGTCAGGTGTTTGACGACCCCGAGAACCCTTCCACGCCGCTGGATGCGCCGGCGAGGGAGCTGTTCCACACCTCGTGCGCGATACCCATCTTCGCCATGACCGCAGGCGGCATCAGGCAGCGGCCGCAACGACCCCAGCGACCACCACCTCGCCCTCCCCGCGCCAGGTCCGGCACCGTCCCCTCGGAAAGCGCTGCAGCTGCCGTGCAAAGTCAGTCAGTCACACACACACGCCGCACACACACACACGGGACAAGCAAACATTCCCATGTGTTTAACTATGTGTGTGTGTGTGTGGCGTCACCGCAGGTGAGATGGCTGCGGCGAGTTCTCTGCTGCAGCATCGGCACGGCGGAAGGGCGTCTATCGGCAACGTAGCGCAGTCGATGGTGCTGACGCGGCGCCGCAGCACGTTGATGTTGACCGACACACGGGAGCTCATCGCCGTGTTCGTCGTCTACACACGCAGGGAGCAACGGGTATGTACGTGCACATGTGGACGGTGGGACCACACCACACCACACCACACCACACCGCACCATCCCTCCCTCCCTGGGTGCAATTACTGATCAGGTTGACAGCGACGTGCCGGGGATGAAAGGTCCGCTGTTCGACGCCTACCTCAAGGCAGCGCTCAAGGTGGTGCAGTGGGACCTGCGCAAGTGCGGTGCCAAGGGGGCCCTCGCCCGCCATCGGATGGTCGTGGTGCACCACGGATGGCGCAAACTGCAGGAGCACTTCCGGGCTGGGGGACTCAAGGCACTCGCCGCCAAGGAGGGTGAGATGATGCGCCTGGGGGTGGAGGACTCGCAGGCGGGGATGCAGCCGTACGACCGCCGGTGGCTGATGGCGGTCATCAACGACCCCTGGGCCTATTTCAAGAAGTGGCGCGGCGCCAAGGGACACCCTGCTAAGGCACTGGTGAGCGAGACGAGGTGGGTGGGTGGGTGTCACTGACTGCTCCGAGGGTGTGGTGTGTCTGTCATGTGTTGTTTGGTGTGTGGTGCTACGTGCAGGATGACCGCCACTGTGTGTTGGCGACCGTGGAAGTTTTTCTGTCGTTCATGATCCTCACCCTCCTGCAGACTTACGCCTTCTCAGACTCGCCCGACTCGGTAGGTTACAAAACCACACACACAGACACAGAGACACAAGCGTGTATTCCCAACGACTTCGTGTGTTCAGTTCCATTTGATCGGACCATTCGGTGCGATGGCGGTCCTCTACTTCGTGGCGCCGGCCTCGCCCTTCGGCCAGCCGCGGATTCTCTTCCTGTCCACCCTGTTCGCGCTCACCGTGTCGATCGTCTTCTCCTTCATCACCGACGTCGGCAAGTCGGGGCACCCCTGGCACTACCCGATACTGCCCTTCTGGTGAGGGAGGTTGGTTGCAATGCAACCAGGGAATAAGCACACGGGGACGGACGCATAGAGAGAGGTCAAAACATCAAGAGCTTGTGTGGGTGTCTGTGTATCAGGCTTGGCGCGACCTTGTGCATGACGGTGTCGGTCGTCGGCATGGCGAAGATTGTAAGCACCACCGTCCCCCCTCGCAACACGCGATGCATTCGTCCACTTATTCCGCTCTCCTGCCTCCCTCCCTGCATGTCTGTCTGTCGTCACTATCGCTCAGGGCATCACCTGCCCCCCCGCGGCGAGCACGCCCATCGCCTTCCTGCAGGCGGCCCCTGCAGTACACCGCGGCACCTTCTGGTTCTTCGTCTCGCCCTTCCTCATCGGGTGGATCGTGCTGCTCGGCGTCGCCCTGCTGATGAACAACCTCTCGCCCAGACGGAAGTGGCCCCTCTTCTGGTGACACATGCTCAGCCCGATCCTGGGCGTCGGTCGTCGCGTTTGGCGTTTTTTGCGGCTGGCTGGCTGCACGGCTGGCTCATTCATTTGGTGCATGCGTGGCATGATGAGATGCTTCGATGGATATGCATGCCTTGATTAGTGATGCAGATGCAGTCAGTTTGCAGTTTTAGGTCAAGGGAGGGGAGGCACACAATTCGACACACACTGAGAGAGATAGAGAGAGAGAGAGAGGGGGGGGGATAGGGATAGTGAGAGAGAGCGCGTGTGGTGTATTGTATTTAATGGCTGAATGGGATGGCTGCGTTGCCATGCCAAGGGCGTCATGTCATGTCTTGTCATGTGCGGTGTGCGGTCGGGGAACGCCCCGAGCTCCCAACCCAAAAGCAAGGAGGGAGGGAGGGAGGGAGAAATTGATATACCAGGTATCTATTGATACCAGCTATCTATTGGTATTGAATTGATTGAGTGAGAGTGCACCGAGAGTTTGTGTGTGAGTGAGAGTGCTTTATATTATATCCTGACTGACGGGGCGGCTCTCAGAGCCCGCCATTTTGACATGACATCCACCACTAGTCCCCTGTGCGTGTATGTGGCTGGCTGCTTCCAACGTTGTGTGTGTTTTGGCTGCTGTGCTGTGCCGGTTTTTTGCTGCTCATGGGCAACGGAATGGATAGACGGATGGCTAGGTGGCTTGATGGGTTTTTGCGCAAACACGCACACACAGAGACCCACACACGCACACAGATGCACGAGTCTCTCGGTGCCTACCCACCCTACACCCGATGGCCTTGATAGACATGATGCAGCCCTCGCACTAGCAGTGGCCTTGCCTTTTTCTTTGCGGGTGTGGTGTTTTTCTTTCTTTATGTGTGTAACGTTTCCTTTTTCTGCTGCATTGGCTTGCCTCCCGGTGGTGCCTTTGCTCTGGGTGCATGCTGTATACGTGTGTGTGCGTGTGTGTGTGCGTGTGACACGGTTTGTGGTTATTTCTGGATGGATGGATGGAGTGCGCCGCTTTGCTGCGCATGTGGTGTTTCTTCTCTTCGTTTGATTCAAGCCATCCCCCCACGTCGGAGCACTCACACACACATTACCAACTGTGCTGTCCTGTCTTTATCCATCCATCCATCAGCAGTGGCTAGCGTCTGAGCCAGTGAGTCAGAGAATGCACGAGCGGAGGCTGCTCGCCAGTGGAGTGGAGCTGTGTGTGCCCTTTTCATCTCGCGAGCAGCAGGCATCCATCCTTGCAGGCAGGCACCACTCGTGCCGTTCACTGCCTGCCTCCCCAGGCAAGACCATTCATCCGTCAGCATCGACACCTTTTGTATGTATGCGCGTGTGTGCACGTGCATGTACCATGTACATGTCTGCATGGGTGGGGGTGGGGGAGGGATACACGTGGGGGGGGGTGGGGGGGTGGAACAGAGAGAGATGGTCGCACAGACAGACAGACACAGATATCCAGACAGGCAGGGAGACAGTTAGTACACACTTGTGGCAGTTGGCTGGGGGCAAACACACTCAGACACTGACCGACTGACCGACTCCTTTCAGCTGACGACACAGAAATAAAGGAAGAAAATCGACCGGTCATTCGTTGGCTATTACCCTTCAGTGAATCCATCCCAGCCCATCCATCCATCCATCCATCCATCAGGTCCGTCCATCCGTCCATCCGTCCCTCACAGGTCGGAATAAGTGAGGGCCAGTGAGGGTAAGCAATAGCTTTGGAACCCCTCAATGGCAGACAAAGAGAGCATCAAGCACTCACCCACGCCACCAACACTTTCATGGCGATGCGGATGGCCGGTGTAGAGGGAGGGAGGGGTCGACCCTACAGGCCAACCACAGACAGTGCAAGAGCTCCTTCCTGGCTCACGAGTGAAGGCAGGCTCTCTGGTGCTGGCTGTGGCTCATGAGTGAGCTCCCGACCATCTAAAAACATAACAAACCAACCCAGCCCACCGCGCCGCGCACACTCATCAGACAGTCAGCTGCTGTAGAGTGAAATGACTCCCACCCACCCCACAGGCAGGGGCATAAAACCACATGACCAACACTCACTCTACACCCTCCTCTACGCTCTCTTTACACACCTCTTCCCTTCTCAACCACCCCTCTCCCTCTCCCCGCCGTACTCCCTCGCCAGAGAGAGCCCCCCACCGCTTGCTAACATGCCCTTCGCCCCCGCAGCTCGGGTCACATTCATCATCGGCTCAACGCCGACCACCCGCTGCCTGATGGTATGCTGCTGTGGTGGGGGCGGTGACGAGTCAGTGGTCGGCGGTGAGTGTTTGTGGAGGATGGAGAGGTGGCCGTCCCGGTCCTGGCTTTGGGCGTGTTCGTACCCCTTCTCGAACAGACGCCACACGCCCGCTTTGTTGAGCATCCCCAGCTGGTTCCAGAGCTTCTGCAACCCATCCACCCACCGCATTATGCGTGTCGGTATGTATGATTGTGTGTCAGTGGCTGGCGGACACGCACCTGCTCGGATGGAGGCGACACGTAGATGAGCGGCGACTCCCCTTCGTATAAAGGCCTGCTCGCCCACACAGACACACACACCACGATAGGTAAGACGGACGGCAACCAGGAATATCGACCACCGTCCCAGTTCCCCTCCCTCCCTCCCTTTTACCCACCTGACGTGCAGCCCGCCATCCACGTAGAAGTCATCGCCCACTTGACAGCACAGCCGCCCGTCAAGGAAGAAGGGGATGTGCACGCTCGCCATTGCCGCGTCAATCAGGTCAGCCTTGCTCACGTTGCCCTCCTCCCGCGGCAGCATACGCGCCTCCAGCGATGGCAGACCCGTGGCACGCATCCGCACTCGGCCCCTGATGGATGACATCAGTGGTGGGGTGGGTGAGTAAGGTAAGCAGCGACAGTGACAAACAAACAAGGATGCACGCGGCCCGGCCGGAAGATGCCTGCCTGTTGGGGGTGGGTGAGACAGGGTCACTCAGTCACTCACCTGCACAGTTCGTCGCAGTCCGGTGGGAGGATCTCGTGGAGCCATTGCCTTATCAGAGGGCCCCATATGACTGACCAAATGCAACGAGACGCAACGCAACGCAACGCAACGAAGCACAAAGACCACAGACACACACACAGACATCGCGCACCCATCCATCCATCCACACACGCCACGCCAGGCCACGCAGTGAGTGCCCTCCTTACAAAAGACGCCGAGCGGCCTGGACCAAAGGTCGGTGTCGTCGGCAATCTCGAGGGCACGAGCCACCGCTCTCTCCAGCGGCACCTCAGACGCTGTCAACACCGCCGAGATTGCACCCGCCGACGCACCCACGAAGCGACAATCAGAGAGGTCGTAGTGCGTTCGAAGGTAGTCGGCATACCTGACAGACAGACGACCCATCCCATCCCATCCACAGACGCGCGAACCTTCACAATTGATGCAGTGTGGCTGCATGGTGACTATGCATGTGATATAATGTGCTGTGCTTCCGTGGGAAAGTGACTGACCCAGCTTGCCAGAACCAGAAGACGCCTCCAAAAGGAAACACCACCACCACACGCTCCCTCTCCCGCTCCGGCACCGGAGCACCATGCAACGGCCGATGCCGGGCGTGAGCCTGCTGGTGCTGGTGGTGCTGGTGCTGGTGCTGGTGGTGCTGTCGGCTCCTCCTCAGGAAGTTCGTGGTAGCAGGCAAACTTCTCTCGACAAAGGCTGTCTTGAGGACGAGGTCACATCCCACCACAGGGCCAGAAACCACGAGGCGCCAGACGGTACAGAAGGCCTTCATGACGAGAAATAGGGCTGTCGATATGAGCAACAGGATCATAAAAGGCCTGCTGGTGGGTAAAGGGGATGTCGCGGGAGCATAGTGGGTGGCGAAGCAGCCAACTCACCTAGGATAGGAGAGAAGAATCAACTCAACCCTTTTGGTCGGTTCGGTTCAAGTGCAACTGCCTTACGTGAGTCACAGGGGCCTTCGGTTCGGTGGGTCTCGGTTGGACAAGCGCCAGGGAAAGGCAGTAATGAGATGATGTTCTTCGGTATCGGTGCTCAGATCTGCAGACAGAGACAAGAGCACAGCCATAGGGCGTCCCCAGATCCTTTGACGCCTCACAGAAGGCTATCTACAGGCAATCGACAGGCTCTTTCCCTTGCTTCACCCACATCGGTCTCTCTCATCTTCTCTTTTCGGTACGCACCTCCTGCAGGTCGAGCCGCCCTCCGTGCTCCTTGTGGAAAACTCCTCTCAGCGAATGAGTGTGGTCTTTTGCGCGCTTTCTCAGCTCGCAATTCCGCCATCCATCCTTTTCCACCTTTCCTCCCCCCCTCTTCCACTTAAGTCCTCCAGGGGTCGTATGAGAGCCGGCCTGCAACGGGGAGGCCTTTAGATCAAGATCGATCCAAAGGCGGTCAGCCAGTGCATACGCGATGAAAGCGGCGAAGGCCATGCCCTCAAGGACCCGGCACACAGAGCTCCAACAACGCGGCCAAGAAGAAGATTCTGAAGAAGAAGACCAGCCGCGAAGACTGTCTGTGCCATGTGATCTCATATCCTCTTCTTCTCGACTCGGCCCCTATACCGCTGCCACCCTCGTCAGCTACCCTCACCCATGTCACCGAAGCGCCGGCGACGCAGCGGGCGACCTGCAGCCGCGGACCACAAGTCATCACAGCCAGACGCCACACATTCGCAGGCATCCCTCTCTCCACCAGACGACAGCGGCGCCCTCCCCAGTGCACAAGAGGCGCCAGCTCCGTTACTTTCGCACCATCAGCAAGGCGGTGACAATGACGGAGCACCTGTCAGCTCGGCCGGCCGGAATGGTGTTACTGTGCTGACAAATGGCGAGGCTGCCTTGGCTGACCGGTCAGAAAGCGACTCCAACACGTCTGGGAAAGAAACGAGATTTTCGGGAAGGTGAGTGAGAAAGTGAGTGCAGCACAAGCACAAGGAGCAAGGTCGTCGTCCATTGGGATATCGGTTGGGCTGTGGCTGGCTGGTTATGTGTGCAGCAACGGCGACGGACATCGTACGGGAGGATATGGTGACCTGAGCAGCCAGGAGCTGACATCGGGCAGCCGCATGACGACGGGCAATGAGAGCGGCAGCGGCACCACCGGCAGCAGCAGCAACAATGGGGCCGCCACGCGACACCTCACACGTGTGGATGCCCGTACGGTGATGCATCGAGACCCCCACAGCCACGCCTCTCGTCCCCACCCCTTGCACACCCATACACATACACACGGTGGCCTCGGCATGCATCCTGCCGACCACCGAGAGGGCCGTGCCTTCTTCCTGGACGACGACGACCTCTGCGACATCCAGCACTCCCGTTCCTACACCCCCTCCCCACCGCCCACACTCACGGCCACCAGCAAACAGCTCCCCTACACGCGCCGGTCATTCCCCTCCCTCCATGACGCAACAACAGCCACGGCACCACACGCAGGGCATGATTCGTGCTGTGTGGGGCGCCATCCGTCGTCTGGGCGGCTGGCTGGTCGTGGGCAGGCGGAGGGCAGCAGCGGTCGGCTGAGCATGCTCAGTGGAGGGGGGTCGAGCGGGTCGATATCAGGTAGCGAGCGGTCGAGCAGCGGGGCCACCGGCAATGGGACGTCATCTCAGTCGCTGGGGGGGCTGGGGCTGGCCGACGATGCCCAGACGGACGACAGCGAACTGCGCATACAGCAGCAGGTGAGTTGTTGGAGGCGTGGTGACCTCTTCTTTCTTTGGCTGAACGAATGCATTGTGTGCGGTGCTTATATGGTTGGGATGTCGTTTGGTCGGTCAGCGTCGCGACGAGCGTGCGCGTTCGATGGTGGAGCCTCTGGTGGTCATCCTGTTGCCGATGGTGTTCCTGCTGCCGCCCCTGTTCCTCTTTGTCAAGGCCCTCTATGTGCTGCTGCCCATTGTCCTGTTCGTCAGCCTGGCCCTGTGGGCGTCCGACCACAAGCGCACCATCCAGGCGCTGTTCCTTTTCACCCAATTCCAGCGAGCCGAGTGACGACCGACCGACCACACACAACAGGGAGGGATGTCGGTGGGTGTGGTGTGGTGTGGTATGGTGTGGTGTGGTGTCTCATAGCTGTGCGTGGCGTGGGCGATCCGATCCACAGAACTATATGCATGGGCGTACCTTGGCTTTTGCCTATGGGGGGCGGGAGGGGGGCACTGCCTGTCTGTCTCTTTTCCTCCAGCGAGCGGGGGATGCGGCTGGCTGGCCGGGCCGGACGGAGGGGGGGCTGTGGCTGTGTGGTGTGTGTGCTTGTCTTGCTGCTGTGAGTGAGGTGCTGTCCCAAAGGGCTGCCTGCCTGCCTGCCTGCCTGTAAGTGTGCACGACTGAATGATCGATGGAAGGATGGATAGAGCGCCGTGTCGTGCTACATGTGGTGTGGCGACTGCATGACAGACAGGAGTCCAGATGTGACCCACTGTGGGGCCGTCCCACAGCACAGCACACGGGGAAAGGTACTTGCTGGCTGGCCGGCCGTGTCAGGCGTGTCAGCCAGCCAGCCAGCCAGCCAGGAGGCGAATTACACGTTTTCAAGGACACTGGATGGGATTGATGGGGCAAAGGCAGTTAGGCAGGAAGGAAGGGAGGGGCAATTTTGCGTGTCGTGTTACTTGCTCCTTTCAAGTGCCGTGTGTGTGTGTGTGTATGGTGTGTACATGATGTCATTGACGGTGGTGTTGTGTTGTGTTGGTGCTGTATTTCTCTGCGGGCACGTGTTGCCGCAATATAACGCTCATGTTGCTGCCATGGATGAGTCTCTCTGTCTGTCTGTCTGTCTGTGGTGGTGGGGGAACGGGGGAACGACGGGTCGCTTGTGTAGAGGGTACCTATAGGTACGTGGGAGAGGCAGGCAAGGCAAGCCCGACGAGGGCTTGCGAGCAACAAGGGCGACAGACAGACAGACAGACAGACAGAACAGACGATGGACAGAGGACCGCTGCGTACGTAGGTGTGTGCATTTGCTCGGTGTGGTTAACATAACAAGCGTACAGAGACACTGACCAGCAGGTCGACGGTCCACACCACACACACACACACACACACCCCAACATATCAGTCAACACGCAATCAATCACATCAAGTCAAGTCACACCGTGGTGCCACCGTGTCTCGGCTCGACAGGGAACCCAAGCAGCCCATTCTCGCGCAGCAAGCGGCGAACGAAGTCGGCCTTGTCCTGGTAATCCCTCAGCCGCCCCCACTCATGGAATGCGACCGTGTACACCTTCCACCCCATCGCCTCGAGATGCCGCAGCTTCGTCTCTGTGAAATGCCGCAGCTTGCCTTTGCTGTCAGGGAAGACGTGGACCTTCTCTATGGGCTCGAAGGCCACCCTCTCGTCCCGGTCGCACACCTTGAGTGCGTAGGGGCCCACCATCTCCCTCTTGCAAGGAAAGCTGTGCTTGGCCAGGAAGTGTGCCAGCTGGTAGGAGAGGATGGTGTGGTGCTGCAGCGACCTGTCCGTGTACTTGAGGTCCCGTACCAGCGACAGGTACTCCAGCGCCTCCTTCGAGAGGCCCGCGTAGGTCTGGGCGTAGTCGAGTCGAAGGGAGACCTCGATCCACTTCAACGACCGCAGCTCCACAGAGTCGGACGCCCACAGGCCCAGGTGTGTCCGTCTGGCCACCAGCAGCAGCTTCTCGATCGCCTGCACCGTGTACAGCCGGGTCCCCAGCATCGTCGCCAGCAGGTGAATCGCCAGAGCGGGCGTAAGCAGACCACCACCACCAGACTCGCCACCATCACCCTCCCTCTCCCCCAGGTCCCGGGAAACGTAGTCATAGAGCACCCTAAGCAGCTCCGTCGACACCCTGGCCTTCGAGTAGGCCTTGAACACCC
Organism: Vitrella brassicaformis; assembly: GCA_001179505.1. Taxonomy (NCBI): domain Eukaryota; family Vitrellaceae; genus Vitrella; species Vitrella brassicaformis. The sequence continues at coordinate 41,473 of CDMY01000251.1, read as the reverse complement.
GGATCAGCTCGTACGGCTTCGGCGCACCGAACTCGCCGGTATTGTCTAGCCGCTTAGACAGTAGCTGCGGCACGGTCAGGAAGACCTGCCGCTCCTCAAGGCCGCGGATGGAGAGCGCTGCCAGGTGGTCGAGGACCTCAATGAGGTCGACGGTTGAGTACTGGGCCAGGAGGGGACGCATGGCCGTCACGATGGCGGGGAAGAACTCCCCTCTCGCTCGTCTGGTGAAGTGGAGCTCCCGCAGACCCTTGAGCAGGAACAGGATGTCATCCGCATCGAGGGCAGCGGTGGCTGGTTTGTCGGCCTTCTGTGCCCCTTGCGGGCCCTCTCCATCCTCTTTCTCACCCAATGGAGCAACTTTTTCCGTCAGCAGGAGGCTGCGGTAAAGGCATTCTACGTGCCGCTCGTCGACCTTGGTGGTTTGCTTCCTCAGATAAGGCTTGTGTGCGGTGGTCCTTCCCTCCTCCTCGCGGGCCTCCTGCCCGTCCAGATCCATAAAGGCATGCAGCACCTTCAGGACGTCGGCACTCGGCAGCTCGCCCCGCCTGGCTGCGTCGCACACCCTCTCACACTGCCGCCACCAGTCCTCCCTGGCATTGAGGCGACCGGTAAGCTGAGAGGCGGCCTCGTCTATCTGTGATGGATCAGCGGATGCAGGCCAGGGGCGAGGGATGGGGGAGGGCGGGATGGGCTTGGTTTCCACGTCGTTGTCGACGGACTGTGCGAGTCGGATGGTCCCGACGACCAGAGGGCTAAAGGCCAATGCTTCGGGTGGCTCTGTTGCGCCGTCTGCTGCCGCTGCAGTGCTGAACGAAAACGAACGGCATGATCTTGAATGATGATGAAGCCTGGCGCACAGGGCTGTCCTCAGCCGCGCTCGGGCCATCACCAGGGACCGCATAGCATTAGAGGAACGCAGCGATCCTCCTGCGAGCTTGAAGCCGGAGGAAGAAATATTCACGTGGAGCGTTGCTGTCGTTGACAGTAGGAGTGCAAACCAGCCGAGTTTGTTTGAGATCTCGCGTCGCTGCATCATCTGTTTGAGTCGGTGATGGTATGGTGCTGGGACCCTTTGCCAGGTGGGTGCTTCGTGGGCATGGATACCACTCACACGCGCTGCCATGTCTGTGTGTTGTGTGGTTGGTATCAGAATCATCGCTCAAGTCGGTTTCATCGCCGGTGGTGCCCTCTTCAGAGCCTTCATACAGGCCTACAGAGAAGCTGCCATGCGTACGCACACACAGAGATTCATCATGAATGATAGCCTGATTGACATGGGCCCTTTCTCTGTGCATGTGAGAGAATGCTCATGGTTGTGTCTGTCTGTCTGTCTGTGTGCGTGTCCATATGTATCTGTGTGTGCAGGTGGTGCGGCCAACCCCGCCTTTCAGCAGACGTTTAGTCGCAAGATGTCCCTCGACGAGGCCAGCAAGATCCTCGAAATCGACTTCAGACGAACCGGAATCGAAGAAATCGTTCAGGTGTGCAGCGGAGCACAACCACACCACACCACACCACTCCACCCTGCCAGCACCAACACATGCGGATTCGCTTCCCACTGTGTTGTGTGTCCTTCCTTCTACAATGGCTGGCTGCAGCGTTTCCATCGTCTGCACGAGATCAACGCCAAGAAGGACAATTTTCCGGGGTCGCCTTACCTGCAGCGGAAGGTGGAGATCGCCAAGGAGGTCCTTGAGGACCACATACGGTCACAGGGGGGCGGGGGAGGGCAGAAGCCCTGACAGATAGGACGATAGATACACATGTCGATGTTGATACTGACAGAGGCAGGCAGGGACTCGCCCCCCAATCCAGTCCGTATGCATTGCATACTGATTGATTGCTGAGATGATTGATATCGTCGCTTGACGGATGGATGGATGCTTCCTCTCTCTCTACACGGCCGCTACGCTTTAACGAGGCTGACTAGCATGGCATGCATGGTCGGGGGAAGGGTAGGGTGGTCGGGGCCTAAGGGATTCGACAAGAGACTCGCTTATCAGTCTTGCCGTGTGGCACCCACTGGACCTTTTTGGCCTGATTCTTACTGACGTGAACGGCATTGCGTGCCCGTTATGTGAATCCCTCCCCTGTCGATAGAGAATATCAATAGCATCAGCCCACCAATCAGTTCTAAGTCAGTTCAGTCAGCTCATATCTCTCTCCCTTGCCCCTAGTCATCTGCTTCACGGCGCCCAGCAGCCCACCCATGGCTGGGTCCAGCTCCTTCTCGCACGCCTCCAACGCCTTGACGCGCGGCAGATAGACATTCGGCAACGTCATCGCTATCCTGCACTCGACAACACACAGACAGACAGACAGACAGAGAGCCGCACGGCTCCTCAGTGCAGAGGCGAATAAGCGCATGGCTGCTGGTTTGCAACATGCCTTAAGGTTTGGAGTGCCTCCTCGTCTTCTGATCTGGCCCGGTGGACCTCACACTTGAGGCGCCACAGCACTACATTCGCCGGGTCGAGGTCTGAACTCGTGTATGCACGCAACTCTGTATGTTGCTCTCTCTCACTCTCACTCTCACCGACGGCTTCGTTGATGTCTTTAAGACTCTCATCCATCTGTCCCATCATCACGTGCGCGATCCCCCTGCCGCCAACGAGCGTGGCATACGCCCTTCACGTGGATGGATGGATGGATGGACACACAGAGAAAGAGAATGAGCCACACATCAGTCCTCCTTGCTCAGGTGGCTCCGCTCGGCTCAGCTCAGCTGAGCTGACCTGTTGAGAATTTCAGGAAAGTCGATGTCGTACTGGCCCTCTCCCTGCTGCGCGTCGGCCAGCAGCGCCTCGCCCCACTTGGTGAGGGCGGCGATGCCTTCATTGAAGTGACTTAACGCCGCCTGAGGGTCGTCGTCTCTCAGCGACTTGATGCCCTTCTCCTTGCAGCGCAGGATGGCCTCGGACTCCGTCATTGGCGGCTTGCGGCCACCCACACGAATCGCCTGCAGGCAGTCAAACAAACAATGACTCAGAGCTTAAGCTGATGTATTTGTGCCTGTCTGCGTTTCTGACACACCTGTTGTATGATGTCTTTGCTGAGAGTCACAGCCTCAGCGAGGTCTTTTTGACGTCGCATCACCATCGGCTTCTTCTGCCGTGATGGACTCACCATCACACGCACATTGGGGCCGTAGTCGCAGTTGCCGAGGCAGCTGCACGTCTGCACTTGCAAGGCATAAGGCCTTCCCTCGCCGAAGCCCCTCCCGTCAGCCTCACCATCCTCTTTCCCCACCGTCCCGAGCAGGAAGCGGAAATGCTCTGCGAGCACCTGCGCGCCTCCGAACGCCTTTTCACTCTTCGGGCCGCATGTAGGACCTGCCGTGTGACACACAGACAAAAATCAATCGGACCCCCGACACTCGCCCATCACATACATGAATACCCGCAACCATCCATGGCAGTCATCCATACCATTGCAGACTCGCACGTCGACCGTCGGTTTCGTTGCTGAAGGGCGTGTGAAGCGGCTCCATCTTGATCTGTGCCTCGAAGAGTGAGATGCTGGCCTGACAGATGAGTAGATGAAGGCCAGTGTCGACGGCACGAGGGAGACCGCCACGCACAAGACGACTAAAGATGCCATTGAACGCCACGGATGGATAGCGCAGATGAAGGCGTAGGAGTGCCTGGTTGGTTGGTTGGTTAGTGTGTGTGCCTGGCGAGAGATCTGAGAGGGAAGCCGCTTAAAAGCTCGCAAAGTCAGCAAGTTTAGCTTGCAGTGCCTCCACACACAAAGGACGACTGGAATTTTCGCGCTTCGCGATGACTGCACTCTCATCTGCATCTCTCCCACTACTGTTCTGCACCATGGCCATCCTCCATACATCTATAGTTTTGGGCTTCACTCCCACACTTCCCCTGCCTGCCGCTGCCTCTCGCACCCACTCACAGCTTCGGAGACCACCAAGCATGTCCGCAGACCCACCCAGCGACGCGTCAGCCTCATCTTCGCGACGGCTCTTCCTTGCCGAGAGCAGCGCTCTGCCGCTGGTGCTGCTGACCTCCTTAATTGCCCCGCCCGGTGCTCGTGCTGCAGCGGATGGCTCATCTTCACTGGGAGAGGAGTTTCGGTCACAGCTGGGCCCTGTGGAGCCTGGGTGGGTGCGGCTGGTGCTGTGTCGCCACGGGCAGACAGACTACAATAAGGAGCGGCTCATCCAAGGCAGGAGAATCAACGCGCCAATCAACGATGAAGGTGCAGTGCACAGACAGCACGCAGACAGACAGATCGATCACGATGCATTCATTGCATGTCTGTACAGTACTGACCTGCTGGGCCGTGGATTGGATGTCTGTGTGCCTGTGCCGGTGCGTGGTGTGGTGTGGTGTGTGCTGTGCAGGGGTCCGTCAAGCAACAGCTCTCGCCGGAGTGCTTGAGGGCATGGACGTTCGTGCGGTCGTGTCGTCATCCATGATGCGCGCCGGGCAGACAGCCGACATCGTCCACTCGTCAGCCAGCACCACAAACATACACACACACACAACACAGACAGACGCCCATCTGTCTGTCTGTCTGTCTGGCTGGCTGGCTGTCGGTCTGTCAGGCGTCACCGTGATGTGCCTCGGCTTCGGTTCAAGGACCTGGATGAGGTGGACTTTGGTGAGCTGGAGGGAAGGGGCATCGCATCCGGCCTACCATCACTCACCAGTGAGTCAACTCAACGACGACCACACACAAGAGAGAAACACCCACCTACCACGTGACCGTCTGCCATCCGTTGGTTGATTTGATTAGTGCATACATTCATTCACCCATCCTTCTTTCTTTGTCCTTCCCTCCCTCTGGACAGGCACGTATGCGTCATGGCGGTTGGGTGAGGGTGAGGCCCGTCTGGGGTCGATAGGTGAGAGCGGCATAGACATCGCCACCCGAGTGAGGGCCGCCATCGACGACCTCATTGTGGTCGCCAAACAGCCACCCATGCTGGCATCCCGCCTGGGCATCGACGTGTCCGCCGCCTTCGCCTCACAGGCGGACCAACAGCCGCCTGTGGTGAGTGAGGGAGGAAGGGAAGGAGGGAAACGCAATGCATTAATGACGACCTACGACACAGGGAGTGGAGTACGTGTCAATGGGTGTGTGTGATTCAGGTCGTTGCTGTAGCCCATGGTGAGTTTCTGCGGCGCCTGCTGGCGGACGCTGCTGGCGACGACGTTGGATTGCGACTCAGTGCCGAGACGGTCAGCGCAGCGAGCAACATCTATCAAGATGGATGGATCAGAGGGAGGCGGGATGTCTGTCATATGTTGTTTGTTCTTGTTTGTCAGGCGGTGATCAACAACTGCGGCATCAATGTGGTGGACGTCAACCCCGCCACGCTGCAGACCAAGATACAGCTCATCAACTGGAACTCCCACATCAAACGACTCGAGGACATCGCCAAACAGTGAACAAACGAAGGGACAACGAATCTTTGCGATCCAAAAGGGTAGGATTTTTTGCCGAGCGACTTAGAAAAGAGAGTGAGTTATGGGCGGGCCTGGATTGATTGCCGCATCGCAACATCACATTTCGCCTGATTGGATGATTGGTTGAGCGATCGGTTGGGCGATCGGTTTTGGCGAGTGTCAGTTAGGTGTACCGACCAGTGTAGATCTATCTCTCCATCTGTGTGGGTGCGGTGTAGATGTGGGCCCACGCAGCGTTTTGTCGTGTATGTGATTGGGGAGGTGGGTGAGACAGACAAGACGGGTGCTGGCTGGCCTGCGTGTCGTGGTGTGGTGTGTGGTATCCGTCTGCAGTGTTGATATACTCGTTGGCCAAGACAGACAGACAGACAGACTGCCTGACGCACTCACCGGATAGACACACACGTTGCGGTGCTGTGGAACGAATCGACTCACCGACTTCCGCAAGGAGGAAAGGCAAGGCAAGTGTTGGCTGACAGCATTGGCAGACAACTATTAAGTCAAGTCACAGCACTGTCTGTCCACTGGTATGCATGCACTGCCAAAAACTCATGCATCACAAACATACGAGTTGAGTTCACGGCACACACACACAGAGAGAGAGAGAGAGAGATGGAACCCAATCCCAGCTCGTGAGCCCGAATGTGGCGTCCGTCCATGAAGCGAGAAGAAGAGGGCTCTGTCTGGCTGTCCATGTGTATGTGTGTGTGCGGACGGCGAACGATCAGAACATTGACTGACACATGCCATCCGTCCATCCATCCGTCCATCCATCCATCGTGCACTGCACTGCACGTGTGTGTGCACATCGACATACATCGTCAGTCACCACCCCTGGTACAGACCGTGCTGTCCAGCACGTCAGTACGCAAAAACGGGGTGCGCACCCACAGACAGGGGAAGGACGGTGGCTTCGCTTCGTGGGATGCATCCCATCCCACGCACTTGTACTTGTCATGTCACGTACGTATCTGCCTGCCCTGCCCACAGAAGGAAGGAAACCGAGCCGCACACGGCCACACACAGCCCCGGCAGGCACAAATACATTCAGCGACCGACGGCCCCAGCTAGCCACCTTTCGCTCATCTCATCCATCTCACGCATAGAGCTATGCAACCAATGCAGCGCACTTGAATGGAAATGGGACGTGGCGTCATTTGCTCTGTGTGTGGACGCCAGGCAGGGCAGCCGAGCGGCAAGACAAGACGGCAAACCAAGACAGACAGGACTGTTGTTGTTAAACATGCCAACGCCAGCCAACACGTATATACGTCTGTCTGTCTGTCTGTCTGCCATGCATCGGGCAGACCGAGGGAAGGAAAGCATCAAGGAAGGAGAGATCGTTGCTTGTACGTTTGTCTGTAAGTTTAAACAGGCAGCAAAAAAGCGCCGCGCGCACCGCACCGCCCGGCAGCCAAGGCAGGCAGGCAGGCACGCTATAAACGAATATATATAAGGAAGGCACAAACAACGCAAAGACAAAGGTGCGTAGCAACAGAGACAGACGGAGAGAGAGAGAGACAGAGAGAGAGAGAGAGAGCAAAACCAGTCAGCATCCACCCATCATCCATCGGTTCTCACATGAATGCCAGCAGACAGACAGGCACGAGACGCACCCATCGGCATCCCATCCGTACAAAACGAGACCAGGCTCTCCCCACCTCCCTCCCTCCCTCCCTCCCTCTCTCCCAAGGCCTGCGAATCAAGCTCAATCGACGGTAGGCAGCACACTCCCGCCTGCCATACACATACACACGTACAAGTCGAGCAAAGCGCCGCCATGCTTCCTTCCTTGTTAGCGCCCGGCCTCTTGTCTGTCTTGTCAGCCAGCCAACCAACCAGAGAGAAACAGGCCTGCCTACACAGAGAGTGGGAGGCGCAGGGCAGGGCAGCCATGACATTCATGTCAGTTAGTGTCGAAACGTACGCACACTGCCCACTGTGAGGCAGGTAGGCCATCGATGCATACATATGACCTATCGAACGATGTTAGCGAGATCAACGCAGACACAGACACACGGAGAGCTCGCTCCCTCCGCATGGAAAGCACCTACTGTTCAACGAACTGTCCACTCCCGACCCTCCGACCCCCAAACCACCCCGACCCGACCCGACCAAGCCAAGCCCGACCCGTTGTAAAACGACCCGCCCCGCCCTCGTATGTACCCATTTATCAATCAATCAATCAATCTGCCCTGTTCGTTGTAGAGTAGATGCAGACGTGTAGGCAGACAGACGTGTACTTGTACATCGATCGCATCGACCCACCCCCCATGCCATGGAGGGAGGTATGCAAAACAGCGCACGCACACTCGCATACTCACAGATTCATTCGCAGGCACAGGTCAGACACACACACAAACACACACACACACAACACGTGTCGCGCAACGACTCGACGTGTGTCGAATGGATGCGATGCGATGCGCTCCCGCGGTCGCTCAAAATGTCCCAGCCACCACACCACAAGCCTGGCGTCCCGTCGTTTCACTCCGAGTAATAGTCAGGCTGCGCAGCCAACAAGTCTAAGAAGACAAACACACCAATATTTAAATACCAACAGCCAGCCGCATCCGTCGATCATGTGTGTGTATCCCTCCCAATTTGGCTGCCTTGCAAGCAATGCAAGCCACTCGCTTCGCTCACCTTGCTCGGATCCCCTCCAGTTGAGCAGTTCCAGCAGATACCCCCTCCGCCCATCAGCCTGGTCCCTCCGCCGCCCAGTCGCCTCACCACTGCCGTCATGGCTCTCCGGCTCCCCATACACCGTACACACCGGGTGGTACTGTGTCGGCAGCAGACTCTCCCGCGACGAACCTGTCATGACATCGCTCCCGCTGCCCGACGACATTGGCAGATCCGTGAGGGCCTGGGAGAGGGGGCCCCCGGCGCCTGACGGCGAGCTGGTGGATGAAGTGTTGGTGTACTCCCGAAGGGGGGGCGGGGGCGGGGTGGAGTACGCCACAGACCCGACGACATATCCATTCTTGCTTGCGTCGCTCCTCAGGGCCGCCTTGCACATGGTGCAGCCGTTGCTCGAGACGAGCCTCACGGCCTCGCCAGTCGACCGGCACACTCCCAGTCGCGCCGACCCACCGCCACCGTCACCGTCCCCGCAGCTGTGGTGATAGGCCGGCGATCCGAAGAGCACCACTGGGCTACCCAGAGTGACCACGGGTATCCAGTCAGGGGGCAGGCAGTGCCGACAGAGCTCCCATCTGGTCGGCTTGTCAAGGCTGACGGTGTTCATCATCGACCCATAGTCGCCATCGGTGCTGCTTTCGCGCACCCCGGCAGCCATGCCGCTGTTGGAAGCGCTCGGACACCCCTTGGGCATGGGCAGCAGCCCAGTCGACGGACAGGTGGCCAGCAGGTGGTCGTCGGGCCGCCGCATCAACGCGTGGATGGGCTGTGGCGGCGGGTTGGACAGGACGGGGGGCAGGGGAGGGGTGGAAGAGGGCAAAAAGGAGGGGTACATGACCTGCTGCTGCGATGGGCCGGTGGCGCCGGCGGAGGGGGGTACCACTTGCTGCATTGTCCTCGCCCTCGTCGGCTCAACATGCTGCGAGTCGTGACCCATGTACCTAGCACCACCACCCATGGCCGCCTCTGCTCGGGTGCAGGTCCAGTGAGGCCGCATCGTGGTTTGGCCGGGCCGGCCATGCCTCTTGTGCTGGTCGTGGCGCGGCCGCTCGAGCACGGCCGATGGAGATTGATACATCATGATGGCGGCGAGAGGAGCAGTTGACCATGCGCGCTGGCGAGGCGATGATCTCGACGCCTCGAACGAGCTGTCACTTCATCGACAGGTGGCAGCCTGCATCCGTCAACGATGACCCCCAGAGCAGAAGGGAACAGGCAGGCTCAACAGGCCCAAGTCTGAGGAGGCAACCAACATACATGACAAAAAGTGCGCGTCGAGATCTTTATGGCGGCTGTTTGGCTTTCCCACCGAGATGGATGCGCAGCCCACACAGACGCGGCAGATCTCCTCTCCGGTCCCTCTCCCTTTCCTGCTGCGAGCTTAAGACTGCGAGGGAAGGAGACGCATCCCGCAATGGACCCAACCATGCTTCCTCCTACTTCAGAACAGCGCTCTTCCACAGACACCCACCGTGAAGATCCATCGACATCCATCGGTGCTTCTCCCCCGCCATCTCATCAGCCAGAGACCCACCACGGCCGTGCTCCCTCGCAGGACAACATGCCTGACGAGCTACAAGCAAAGACAACTCATGAACGACACCCTCAACAGCCCCACCAGAGGAGAGGGAGCGTCAGGCGAGGCCGTGGCGGCAGAGGGAGGGGAGGGCGCGGGTGCGGCAATCCGTCGTCATCGCGAGATAGTGTGTCGAAACATCGTCTGAAGGATCCGTGTGTGGTGTGTGAGTCGCAAGAGGGCAAGTACCGCTTCCCCTGCTGCAAGCGTCGGTTCTGCAGTGAGTAGACTTGACGTGTCTGTCCATCCATCCATCCATCCATCCCATGCAGCACGAACGGCACGGATGGCATGTGTATGTGTGTGTGTGTGTAGGCAAGGAGTGCTTCCAGCGCCACTCAGCCGACGACTGTCCCATCAAGAAGAGGCGGCTCGACCACGAGGCCGAGCTGAAGGCAAAGGAGGACAAGAGGCTACAAGACATTGCTCAGCAGGGGGGCGGCCAAGATGGTGACGATGAAGATGTGCTGCTGACGGATGCGCACCGAGCCGCACTGAGTGAGCACCCACACACACACGCGCGGAGCTACAAATGTGTGGTATGTGTGGATGGAGTCTCTGTCTGTGCAGGAGCCAGTTCGTCTGTGCGAGGCTACCTGGACGATACGATGATGCGGAATGTGCTGCGGAAGATCTGCACCGCCCCCAACAAGCGTGCGGCCCTGAGCGGCTTCCTGCGAGACCCCCACTTCTCGGCCTTCGTCGACGAGGTCATGAAGGTCCTCGACGCATCGTCGGAGCCGTTCTTTGCCAGACAGGCGTCATCGTCCAGTTGCACGATGGAATGACTGTGGAGGGGCGGTGGCGATATTTGGCTGCCATGTCGTTTTTCCAGACTGCTCGCGTGAGGCCTTTTGTTGTGCTGTGTGATGTGTGTTGATATGCCGATTATGGACGGTGCCTGGTGTGGGAGTAACTGAAAGGACAGCTGGCTGGCTAGTGTGCGATGTCTGTCCTGGATGTGTCGGTGCAACGTCGGATTTCAGTGGTGCACTCACACACATGCGAACCGAAAAGCAATCTTTTCATTGTTCCTTGCGTGGGTCCGTCCATCGCGTGTCCGCTCGCCCTCCATCGATGGATGTAAAACCGCCCGATGTTAAAACCCACCCAGTGTGCGGCTATCTATGGCAAAAAAGATAGACGCCATCCTTGCCGGTCCACCCACCCACCCACCGCACCGCACCGCATGCACCCATCTACCATTTATGTATCCATCCATCCATCCAGTCAGCCGTCACGTCAGGCAAAGCTCAAGGGTCCGAGCGGAGCCATCAGCAACACACACACGGACGACCAGACGCACGGCACGACCGACACCGACACACCAACCGCCGCCATCCATCCATCCATCCACCAACCACACGAAAAGAACCCTCCTGCACACGCACGGACACACAGGTATCATGCGTCAGTCAGTCAGTGGTGTGAAAAGGGTGGCAAATCTTAGGCAGGTGGACTGTCTGTCTGTGTGTCTGTCTGTCCGGGGAAAACAAAACTGTGCGCACGTGTCTGTCGTATGTATGTATGGTCGGTCAGGAAGATAGAGAGCTAGGTAGGTAGTCAGCTTTATGTATTCACAGGGGTGATGTGATGTGATGCAGTGGCCGTGTGGCTTCGGGGCTGATGGATGATGTGATGCATCGCATCCCGTCCGCCTGCCGGTCCACCCATCAATTCATTCGCTACTTAGTCAGTCAAGAGCCTTCCTTCTCTCAGTCAACTCAACTGTGCCTCGCTGTGTGTCAGTAAGAATGAATGCACCGTATGGCACGTCAGTCAGATATCTGTCTGTCTGATTGTCTGTCGCTCGGCGGCCAGAGAGAGAGAGAGAGTGTCGTCTGTATCGCTCGCTCGCTCGCTATCGGTCTGTCTGTCTATTTTGGGCTATCTTAGGCATCAATCCACACATCCATCCATGCATGGCCATGCATCCACCCATCCAATCCACGAAATACGTACGCATCTATCTATAGATCAGCCAGGCCGGTCCATCCATACCTCAGCCAGACACACCACACACACGGCACAGGTGGAGTCCACGAGACGTATTAAGATACATCTCAGCGGACCGTCTGCGCACACAACACCACACTCACTCACACAGGCATGCAATGCAAATCAGCCTCGCTACATGGACCACACGCGCACACCACTCACTGCACACAGTAACACCTTCCCCACTCCCTCACAGCCAACCGAGGAGTTGTCGGTCAGCCGTGTGTTGTGTGGGTGCGGTGCGATGTCGCAGTGGTGTGTTGTGTGTGTGTTCAGCAGCAGGACTTCTTCTTGAAGGCCTTCTTGCCGGGTGCGGCCCCGTACTGGTAGGAGGTGGGGTAGCCGTAGCCGCCGTACTGGTAGGCCGAGGGGTCGTAGCCTCCGTAGGCCGAGTAGGCCGGGTAGGTCGCAGACGTGGCCCCAGGAGCACCCGCCTCGGCGCCCGCCACACCCGGATACACGCCGTACGATGCATACGCTCTGCACACAACACACAACACATCACAGGCCACAGAGATACAGAGCGCGTTGGGCAGAGACATGTGTCCCGTGCATGTGATGTGCAGTCAGTGTGAGGCGCACCCGGGAGCGCCAACGCCGCCAACGGAAGGATACGCCCCAGCCTGGGGGTAGTAGTACTGAGCAGGCACTGCACCAGCCGGGTACGCTGCACACACACACAAGGCAGGCGCACAGAGAGACCAAAGGGACGCATGAGCGATGCAGGACCCAACTCGGATGAGGGAGACATGCCATTCTGGCACCCATGCAGGCCATTCCCACTCCCACATGACATCACATGCGCCACATACGCCTTCACGGCACCCATCCACGGCCTTCCCGCCTCCCCGTCACTGCCATTTCTCCGCCCTGTGACCCCCTTTCTGCCTCGTGCGACGTGCATGCGAGCGTGTGTGTGCGTTGGGTGCCTTACCGGCGGCGGCAGCAGTGGTCTCAGCCTTGGGCTGCTCGGTAGTGGGAACCTGAGCCTCAGTCGCCATGTGTGCGAGAGCTAGGCTGAAATCGATCAAAGACTGAACCGGCAAGGAAGGCGTCTTGCTGTTGGAGCCGCCGAGCAACAAGCAAACTATTGCTCACTGGAAAGGGGTTGCACGCTCACATTCAAGCTCGCAAAATGCCTGACGCAGAAAAATCTTACCCTTAACCACCACCACCCGATGCAGGAGGCATGGATTGGCTTGGATGCATTTCGCTTCTGATTACTGCTCTCTTGCTCGAGGCGCCGCAAATCCATGGATCGGCTGTGGTGCGTTCCCTCTTTGCAAAGGCACCAGCGACGGAAGCCCAGGGTGAGAGAACACCACAAGGCGAAGAACCTGCACGCCTCGGCGTCGGCCAGCAGCAGATCTATGAGTCGGTGAGGAGATCCATCCTCAGGAAGGGCCTCCCTGCCACCGCGAATCATGCCATACCTTCCTTCGGAGGAACGCACTGCTCCAGGTGGGTGGTAGTGGGTGGCAGGGCAGACAACCCATGGACTCGCGTGTGTTTCCTTTCAGGGGGTTCGGATGCGTGTATCGTGACATCGCCCGCAGCCACCCCGCTGGTGTCGGTGCGGGTGAGGCTCTGCAGGTTGGGGCGGGGCTTTCAGATATGTCGGTCCCGAACTCACAAAAGGAGCCCTGCAGAGGGATATCGTGTGTCGCCTCAATGGTCAGTCAGCCCAGCACAAAGGAGGAGAGAGATGGGCGGGAGGGAGAACACCAGTGGATGGATGGATGGATGGACGGCGTCATGTGTGTGTGTGTGCAGTTCCAGCCTGTGAATATGGAGGAGTCTACGTTTCTTCTCGATTGCGGCCAGCTATTTCAAGTGGTACGGCACACACACGCCGAGGCCGAACTGCCAACGCTCTCTCCGTGCAGGTGGGCGGCGGGTTGCCGGGCACTGACGACGAGCGGACCATCCAGGACGCCAGAAATGGCGTGTGGAAGTGGTGGGTGACCTGCCTGCCTGCCTGCCTCAGACCACACGACTGATGTGCGCTGCCCCTGCAGGTGTGCCAAGACGAATGGCGTGGGGGAGGCGCTTTGCCAGGTGTTCGACGACCTCACAGCCATGGCCCTCATCTCCCACTTCAACCGCACAGACGTGGGAGACCTCAACAGTGTCTGCTCGGTCAGTCTGCCTCCCTGCCTGATGGGTGGACTGCAAACAAGCCATGCCAGCCATTGGCGCCTTCCATCAACTATCCCTTCTGCGTGCACTGCAGCAAGTGTATTCGTCCATCGAGGCCATGAAGGCCGCCGTCGTCAACCTGCACCTCGTCCCTCACACCACGGGAACCGCTCATCCCGCCGTGGCCGCACTGGGCGGAAGGAAGCATGTCCACGACCCAACACAAGAAGAACAAGAAACGAAATACTACTATGACCTCGGACCGGTGAGCAAAGAAGCAAAAGGGGGCCGAGGCTGGCTGCATTGCATTCGCGTGTGTGTCCTTTTTTTCTGCTTGAACGAAGGAGATGCCTCGCGTGGAGGTGCCTGGCGAGCTCTTCACCCACTGCCGCCTCATGCTGCGATCCGTCAATTTAGCGACATGGCAGACCAGCCATGCTATCGTAGATGGCCTCATTCACTACTGCCTCTCGCGAGGCTTGACGGCTGCAGAGGCCGGGGAGCTGCGGCAAGGGGAGGGTGTCTCAGGGACCCCCGCCGACTGTGCGTCGATGGAGACGTATGTGCAGTTCTCGTTGCGGTATGACCTCGACAAGCCGCGGGCGCCCATCGACACGTGCAAGTCGTTCTTCACAACGGCCATCTACCTACAGAACTACGTCAATACATTCAAGCGTGAGCGAGCACATAGACATGCAGCTGGACACAAAGGGGCAGCGAGCGACGTGTCTGGTGTGTCGGATCTCTTGTGTCTGCACCCACTGCAGATGCACGTGCGCCTCCGAGGGTCCCTCCCAGCAGATATCTGTTTACATCGGTAGCAAACGAGCCGTCGAAGAAAGGCGAGGTCAGCGACACTGCAAACACATCCACACACCACCTCCTGGCCTGCCTGATGTCCTCTTTACCTCCCTGCCCGCCCCGTTCTTCCCTCCTCAAACATCAGGTGGACAAGGCCGCAAGAGACCAACAAAGGAGAGCGCGAGGGATTTGGCGGCGAATCCGACGGATGGTCAAGGACGTGAGCCGGGCGAGGAAGAGATTCAGATTAGCTTGACTTGACTGTAGCCATGACACAGCCCCATTGCATGCCATTCGTAAACAGTGATTTGCGAGCTTCCCCGAATTCGTGAGTTGAATCGCATCACTTCCTCTCCCCACTAACATGCTCTCCTTCGGGCGCCGATGACTCATCGCGCATGAGTCGCATCGCCGAGTCATCTTCCTTCGCGTCGCCTTCACCCTACTCGGTCCCTCGGTGTGCCATCCACATCCCTCCCATCCACCACGACCACCCACATTCCTCCGACGCCCAGGGAGATGCCATCGCTCGCTCATGCGTCCACCTCCTCACCGCCGGCGACCCGTCTGGAGGCGACGCCAACAAGCTCAAGGCGGCCTACCAGCCACAGTTCCATCGGGGGACCGTCGGTGCTGCTGCCTCGTTTCGCCTGCACGACAAAGCCTACATCTGTCAGCCCACTGGGGAGAACATGGAGAGGATATGTGTTGGGCGGATCGGCTACCACGAATCTGGGTGCGCAAGGGAGGCGGATGCGGACGGCGAGGGGGATGATTACGAGATGGAGATAGGGCTCGGTGGCGGTGGGGGTGGTGAGAGTTGGGCGAGTGTGGAGCTGCCGGTGGCACAAGACGGTGAAGACGGGGGCAGAGAGGAGCGAGGGGCCAAGAGGCGGCGGCTGACTGTCAGTGGTATGAGTGAGGTGCGCATCAAGGGCGCCACTGATGCCTTGTTGGAGCTGCGGGTGGACGACAAGCACGCCGACCAGACGCTCATCTACGCAAGGTCCAAGCGGCACTTCGCGGTCGCCCACTTCCTGCCGCGTAAGCAAAGCACGGCCGTGAATGCAATGCCGCAGCCTCATGCGCACGTGATCAATTAATCGATCCTTGGTGGTTGGGTTGCATCTCTATCTGTGTCAGATGCGGATGGCGATGAGTCGTTTTCAGCAAACGGCGATGGGTGCGGCAATCTGTCGGTGGCCTTCCAGTCTATCTATGACAGGGATGCCCCGGTCATCGGCATGGCGGTCTCGCCTTTCGATTTCGCCTACGCTGCTATCGTCACGGAGTCGCGGAAAGTGCTGCTGTGGGACGCTGCGGTAAACCAGGGCACCTGCATGTGGGACGGGCTCCACTTCCAGTCGAGCGAGCCGCAACCCGTGGACAAGAAGGGCCAGGTGGGCACCCTTCAACGTGGCGACGGGCAAGAAATCTTCCAGCTGACGCGGCTCGGCGCCCCGGTGCCCTCAGCTGTCCCCCAATCGATGCGCAGCCGCAAGGTCGCCAGCGGCCATATGAGTCTGGAGGACGAGATCTTCCTGTCGGTGACGTACGGCATGCACCCGTCGCACCTTATTGTGGGCGGTGGGGCGCTGTGGACCCTTGATGCGCGAGAGGGGCGGATGGCCGTGGGGATGAGGCGGGTGGGGAGGGAGACCCTGCTGGAAGTGGGAGTCGACAGACCCAGGCAGGGCGTCTCCGCCCACTGGAGGGACCTCTTCACGGCCGTCGAGAGGCACCCCGGCAAGCCCTACCTTGTGGCGGCTGCATCGGCTGAGACCAACTCGTTGGTGATTGTGGACCTGAGGAAGCTGCCAGTGCCCCTGAAGCAGCTGCCCCTCCCTGCTCTCCGCGTCACTGGTTCGTTCTTCCGTCGACTCGAGTGGACCGAATTGCCCACCGGCCGGAGTCTCGTCACCGCTTTCGCCCCCGCCTACCCATACGTGGTCTGCACGCCGCTTGAGTGCGATGTCCCGCCGTCCGGTGAGGGGCTGTCACGGATTCCCTTCCCCCCGCCCTTCCACATGGCCCAGGGACGCCCTCCCTACCACATGAAGGTGTACCCACAGGTGCACGTGCCGATGGATGTGGGGGGCTCTCGCCGACGGAGCGACTCAGGCAGGTCCACAGCTCTGTTTCGTGGGCTCGTGGGGGCGTGTGTGCTGCCCACGATGAGTGACGAGAGGGGCGACGGATCTCCATCATCACGTGGCAGGGAGCCTGTTGTGTCTGTGCTGGGCGTCACGACAGACGGTGAGTCAAGGAAGACAAGGGGCATGTTGGTCGGTCCGTCAAGAGCGTTCGTGTGATGCTCTCGCCCTCTCTGTGTTGATCAGGTCAGCACATGTGGACGCCGATCTTCGAGTCTCCACCTGACGCTGCCCCACATCCACACTCGGCCTCCTCCAACACACAAGCCACGCAGCCCTCCAAGATGTCAGGCTTGGACAAGCCTGTATACGACGCCGACTACGACCAAGGGCTCCATCCCTCTCCGCCTTTGTCCATCAGCGCGTTGCTGGCGGACATCCCCATGGCTGACGTGCCGCTTCGGCGTCTGTTGCCGCAGCGGGTGCAGCGGCTGCTCAGAGCAATGGAGACGGGGAGCGGTGCCATGGACGGCCAGGAGGGCGACCATGAAGGTGACGAGAGCGACACTGAGGGGCGAGAGTGTTCTGGTGGGGCTGAGGATGACCAACTAGGTGGAATGGATGACACCGGCACTGATGATTGGAAGAAGCGAGTTGCCAGAGCGGTCAGTGGTCACGAGACAGACAGGAGAGAGACGCTTGCCACGCCATTGTCGCTCTTTCTGTATTGCATGGCCATGCAGGACAACTACCTGTTGCGGTATCTGTTGGAGTCCAAACCACACGACACGCCGCTAGAGCTCGTGGCCCAACCACAGCCGATGTCGACCAAGGCTGAGGAGGATGGAGAGGTGAAGAAGGAGGAGCCGCAATCGGAGAGCGACATACCGGCTCGCGCCGGTGATGCTGCCGATGTGCCTGAATGGCTGAAGCGGCTCATGGAACCTGGCAAGCCGGTCCTCCTGTAAGGCCTGTCGCTCTCACTGAGGCATGAGTGGCGTGGGGCTGTGTATGGACTCCTGTGCCTTCTCTGTCGTGCTGCTTCTGTAGGCTAGAAATCCTTAATTCAGCTCGCTCGGCCGGCATAGAGCCATCAGACGTTATTGAAGTGCTCAACCAGCTGTGCTCTGCCGGTGAGCGATCAACGAAGTGTCAGCAAATGTGCCACCTATTGTCTCAAGTTATCTGTGTCCGCGTCAGGCGAGTACACGCATCACCTTGCCTCATGCGGCCTGCTGGACTGCGAGCTGCACACGACCACCGCCATCCCGCAGGAGGAGGACCAGCAGCACCCCACCCCCCTCGCAGCCGCCCCAAACCCCTCCTGGCTCCCATCGCCCTACTGCGCATGCCGCTCCCTCCTCTCGTCTGACCCGCTGGCCGTGCAGCCGTCATCGGCTACAGAGGGAAGAGAGGAGGGCGGCGACGATGCGTGGCCCCTGATCCCTCAGATGGCGTTTGTGAGGCGCCTGCGGAAGGGGATGGCGGAGCGGGGCGAGGGCGGCGTCAAGCTGATCTCTTCGGAGGACCTGTCGGCAGAGATGGTGGCTTCCATGTTTGAGGGATGCCCCGCGCTGCCCGTCACGGAAGGGGCCAGGACAGCAGTCACGGACCACTTGTCACTCTCTGCTCCCGAGTGCGACTTCGGCCCCCCATGCATCACGCCTTTCATGCACTCCTTCGTGCGACGGAGCGACGAGGCAGAAGCCCCGGCGGCACCCCACTCTCCCCTGTCGGTTCCGCCCCTTCTGCATGGCGCACGCATCACCGAGGACACCATAGCCAGCCTCGACAAGCGGTGGCAGATAGTCGACAACACAGCCACACCAGCTGACGACAGCAGCAGCAGCACATGGCCCACGTCGTTGCCGTACCGTCCGGGGCCTCGTGAGTTGGTGCACCGTTATGTGTCTTTGGCGTCGTCTCTGGGTCGTCAGCGTGAGCATGAGGAGCGGCGGAAGGAGACGCTGCAGCAGATAAGGGAGGTGGCCGGTGGGCGGGAGGGGGCCGTCCACGGCAGGGCTGAAACGGGAAAGGGGGTCGCACACGCCTTGCATGCCGACAGGAGGAGAGCCAAGGCGAGGCTGGCCACTCTCTTTGGTGAGTGAGTGGCGTGGAGCGGACAGGTGTAGGTAGGTGATGGGGAAGGGGTGGGATGGCTAGAGTAAGGTATGTTATTGGGTGTAAGGCACTCGCGTCTGTATGGTCTTTCGGTGTACAGTCTGTCCGTCTGTTTGCGTGTCCTGACAGCGCGCTCACTCAGACTGCATGTAAACGTGTGTGTGTGTGCGCGTGTGTGTACAGCCCCACCAGACAGACTGCTCTCTCAGACTGCGCGATTGATATCTCAGTAGTAAATTTCACGGCTTAAGAGTCCGAGTAACGTAAGACCGAGCAGTGAATTGTCCGTTACTTGCCCCATGCAGGCAGGCAGGGAGGCAGGCAGATGGACACGACGCACGCACAAAACGTGACCTCACCTAATGGCCCCAGATCCGGTTCACGAGATGCACACGTCCACATGGCCATTCAAACCCATCGTGCAGCTCAACCGAACCACACCCATCGTCAAGACCATACGCAACCACTCATTCAATCCTCTAAAGGGTGTCCCTGGGTAACTCCGACACTTTTGGCCAGCTCCAGCGCCTCAGCCACGATAAAGGAACCCAGCTGGTGATGCTGCGGCCACAGGTCCGGGTCGATCACAAAATTTGTGCGCAAGCGGCCGGCATAGCTCACAAACATCAGCTGGGGCACCAGATTGGGGTACACCACCTGCAATCACACAATGGGTCGCTGTGCATGGTCGTCTTCCCGGCCCCCGCCCTCTCACCTGCACATCATGGACAGGCTTGTCGCAGAAGGTGCACAGCTCTTTTGGCCCAGGGACGTTGGACACCACCAGGGAATGGCGCGAGAAGAGGTCGAGACACGTTTTGCTGGTGAACCACCAGGGCGCCACGGGGCCGACCGTCGCCATGAGAGTGTACGTTGCCATCTGCTGATGACGAGTCTTCAGCCGGGCTGTCGTCTGCACCCAGTTAACATTAATTCCAAACGCGGACAGAGTTGGAGCGTTACGTGGTGGGCGTTGTGTGTGTGAGTCACCTGTGCCATTTGTCTGAGCCTGTCCTTGGGGTCCGCAATGTGTATGGGCAGCTGTGTCGACACGAGTACAAACCCATTCCGCAGCACCCGGTCGGCCGGCACATCCTCGTCCAAGGACCTGAAGTTTACAACATTGCGCCAGGCACACACATAGACACACATAGACAGACAGACAGACAGACAGCGAGTGAGAATCAAATCAGCAAACATGTACGAGTTGACTGCTACCTTGGCAAGACCATGGCGGTGAGGGACCGAAGGAGGGTTGTGCCGTCCTCAGACTGCGTCAGGGGGTCGCCCACAAGACTACCATACCTATCCACCACCCAGCCCAGCCGGCCACCCAAAGATGTGCCAATTTTCGCCTTGCTGTCCTGCATTTCAGTCACACACCGCCTCAGC
The DNA here is from genome assembly GCA_001179505.1 of Vitrella brassicaformis. Lineage (NCBI taxonomy): Eukaryota > Vitrellaceae > Vitrella > Vitrella brassicaformis. Next base: position 21,284 of record CDMY01000251.1, on the reverse strand, counting down.
GCGCCAGTGAGGATAGTCAGCAGCACATCCGTGAGGGACACGCCGCCCACGGCACTCTTGACGGCTTTCAGGTACGACAGTCGCAAAGGGGGAAACGTAACCAACTGCATGACATACGCATCGATCAACCCAGACAGCACACCACAGCGTGTGAAGTAAGTGACAGAGGCGTCGATTGGTGTGTCCATGTTCCGGTGTGTGATCGGGCAAGGTCGCCTACCTTTCGCCGCCCATACTTGAGATTCTTCCTCCGATCCAGCGACCCATTGAAGTAAAAGTCGCTGTCGAACCGACCCATCGAGTCGCCAAGAGCGGCCACCACAGCTTTGGAGAACTGGAAGACGCCCATCGCCCACTCCACCCACGTGCGTTTCATTCTGCCGGTCACCAGCCCCGGTGCAAGCGGCTCCACTTTGGTCCACCTGCTGTCGTCTCCCGACACCTCTGACGCCTCTGTTGCCTCTTTCGCCTCTGTCACCTCGCTCTCGTGAGCATCTCCGTCTGCGGCGTCGATGGATGGTGCTCGAGTGTCTCTCCTGATACCAATGAGGTCGGGCAGCGGCAGCACTTGGCCGTTCTCCGCCTTGATAAAGCCACAACGGTGGAGCAGCATGAGGATGCCCAGCCCGTCAGCGATGGAGTGGTCGATGCGAATCAGCAGGCAAGACGACGATCCCTCGGAGGAGTCTGCGGCAGCCATGAGGTGCACCTCCCACCGGGGGCGGCTCGTGTCGAATGGCCGGTCCATGAGTGCCTCGATTGCCTTGTGAAGATCGTCTGCCGATTGGACGGTGTGCTCTGTGAAGTGGTCTTGAACCGTCACCTCCACCTGGCGCCAGCGCCATCCCAAAGGCACAGACCTATGAGTGGACAAACGGCAGCAGGTGTTGTGTACTGGGTGCGGCGTACGCACCTCATTCTTTCGTAGCCTCGTGTTCGGAGCAGATGTGAGTCGAACAGGCTCTCCAAATCGGTCTTGAGTGGCAGGCTTCTCATGTACAGGCACACGTTGATCGTCGTGCACGGCACATTTGCCTCCTGCAGGCATGCCATGCCTCCCGGTGGGGTGGGTGGATACCCGTGTGTGGTGTGGTCTCTACATTGCAGACCTGTGGGAAGAAGCCTTTGCTCAAACTCCAGCTCACTATGCTCTGCAAAACAGGCAAGCAGATGTAGTCAACATTGCAACAGTCCATCTCAGCCTCTCCCCTCCTCACCATTTGCCTCTGGAAAGGAACTGGACTGGCCTCGCATTGTGTGGCAGCTCCGGCCGTTGCTGACATCGATGGTCAGCGCACGGGAAGGGGAAGGGGGGTCTCACTGACTGGTCACTGACGTGGGCTTAGGCTTCGTCAAACGTTTCCTCATGTATCCGTTTTGTTGAGCGCGCGCCTCTCCCGGCCTGAACCGATACTTCGTTTCAAAAACGAACACACCAGCCGGCTGGTGCAAGAAACTTGGCTCGAGAGCAGCAGCCGCACACTCAACTGGTGAGAGCAAACAGGAATGATGCATCGCATCGCATCATGCAGGTGTGCAGCAACTCGGGGCTCTCTGGCCTTGGTGTGTGTGCTGTGTTGCAGCCCAGCCTGGGGGGGTCGGGGGTGCCTATCGACGGATGAGTGTCACACGTCACGTCTTGCCTTTTGACTGAGCATCTGTAGCTAGCCTGCTTGCCTTGACATGACGGCCCTGCTGACCGAGAACAGCAACCGCCTGCAGGACCTGCACATCATACCCAGGCTGCCAGGTCAAATCCTCACACCCGCACCCGTCTCTTCACTGACACACAAACACACAAGGAATGAAATCCTCATGTCATTTGTTGCCTCTCTCTCTTTCTCCCTCTTTGTGTGTGTGAAACAAACAGGTTTGTTTGATTCATCGCCGGCGAGTTCGAGTCATTCAGTGTATCATGCGGGCAGCTCGAATGGCGGCAGCCCGCACATGGGTACGTCCAATGGGGCGTGTGCGGGACCCATGGCCGGCAGACAACACATGGCAGCCATCGCAGCGCATAATGCTGCACAAACAGCAGCAGCAGCAGCAGCAGCAGCAGCAACGGCCGCAGCGGGCAGCGGGCAGAATGGCACTCCCCCTGCCCAACACAGCCAGCAGCAACAGCAGCAGCAGGACGCGCACCAGGCCAAACAGATCGATCAGTTCTGGAAGGTACTGACGTCAATGTCACTCTGTCACTCACTCACTCACTCACTCACTCAGTCAGTCAGTCAGTCATCACTCGTCGCATCACTCACTGCTCTTTGTTTGCTTGCTTGTGTGTGTGAGTGTTTGTTTGTTTGTGTGTTTGTTTGTGTGTTTGTCTGTCTGTGTGCAGACCAAGTTGTGTATCCCATTCCAGAAGGGTCGATGCAAGCGCGGTGCCCAGTGCTGCTATGCACACGGAGGTCAGCCCAGCCACTGCACTGACCCAAAACTCACTAAGCTAAGCGTCCGTCATGCCATGCTCCACCCCTGTGCTGTGTGTGCGGCCGTCTGTCTGTCTGTCTGTTCATCCATCGATCTGTCTGTCTATCAGAGGCGGAGCTCAACCCGGCGGTGAATCTGCAGAAGACCAAGATGTGCGAGCGGTTCCTCAAGGGATTCTGCAGAAATGCCAACTGCACATTCGCCCACGGTGGGCCGGGTCGGGTCGGGTCGGGAGGGGAGGGGAGGAGCTCACGCAGCACAGACAGAGACGTCTGATACTTGTTTGTGTCCGCCCGGATGATGCATGCAGGTGAGCACGAGCTGCGAGCCACTCCCGACTACTTCAAGGTGAGAACCGTCCGTCACACCTGCACACTTGTTTGTTTGGGTCACCCACCCATGGTGTATGTGTGCGTGTTGCGTGTGGTTTGCAGACCGACCTGTGCAAGTATTGGAAGCAAGGGCACTGCCCGGCCGGTCCCAACTGCCGTCACGCCCACGGTCTGTCTGAGCTGAGACAGCGGTCCTACCGCCGCACTGAGCTGGAGAAGAAGGCCCTCGCGCAAAAGAAGGAGCTGTCAGACAAGGACAAACAGCACAAGACAGGGGTGTCCGACAAGGAGACCCCCGCGGCCGCGGACCTGGCCACTGCAGCTGGCGGCATGGTGCCTGGCATCCCGTCACTGGCAGCGGCCATGGGCACAGTGCAGCCCACCGGCGGCGCCCCCTCCCTCCCCTCCTCCCCCTCTCGCCCGCTGCACCAGACACTCGCACTCGAGAAGAGCGTCAGCAATGCCTCCACCGCCCCCCCTCCCCCTGCCACATGCGTCTCACCCATGGCACTGCTGCCCGCTCCATCGGCACCACCATCCAAACACCGCCCCACGGTCCCCTTCCTGACGGCCGGCAACCAGCCCCCTCCACCTGCGCTCACGCCCCCCCTACAGAGCCCTCTCAACGGCCCGCTGCACGCACCGCTCGCCGTGGCCCAGGCAAATGGCCAGGCGCCCTTGCTGCCCACACCACCGCCGTCTCAGTCGTCGCCATTCCACTCGTTTGCTGCCGATAGTGCTGCGTATGTGGGCGCTGGAGGGTCGCCTGGCCTGCTGCCGACCCCGAAGAGTCCGTATAGCGCTCAGGGGAAGGAGCCCGGCCTTTTGGTGACGCCGCCTGCTGCTGCTGGGGGTGCCCCTCAGAGACCCCTCTCGGCTAGCAGCGACCAGCCGATTGGGTAAGTGAGACAGTGACACAAGCACGATTGATTGCAATTAGTTGGCATGCAAAGGGATTGGTGATGTGATGTGATGTGGCATGTTGACGACAGGTTGGACGAGTCTGGCCCATCATGGATGGCGACCCTGGCCCGCAGCCGTGCATCGGATCCCCACCCCCCTCCCGTCCCCGTGCCGGCCCCCCCGACCGACCCGCCCGGCGAGCGTCTGTCGGCGTCTCGTCGGGTGGCGTCGCAGTCCACGGCCCGCTCCCAGCGTCGGAAGAAGTCCGACCTCGACCCGCTGGATCCCGTTTTAAAGGATCTCGATGACACATCCAAGCAGCTGGTCGACAACCTCCTCAAGGACGACGAGAGTGTCGAAGACGAGGAGGACGACGAGGGGTCAGAGCGGCTCAACGCGTCGCTGCCGTCGACACCGCCCGCGCCGTGCATCGACGGGGGCGAGTCGATCGTGCGGCGTTTCCAGAAGTCGCCCATGAAGGCGCACATCGAGAACGCCTTGCCGCTGGACGTGCCGCTGCTGCTGGGGCTGCACTGCCCCAGTACAGTGGCCAGGAAGGAGGGGGAGGGGGACGGCACGACGAGCACACCTGAGGGCATCGAAAGAGAGTCGCTCAAGACCTCCCTTACCCTTCAGGAGGTCTCCAGTGCGGCCGACATGCTCCTGGAGCCGGTGTCTGTAGCCCCGGCCTCGCCCCTGTCGCTCGCCCCCACAGCACCACCACCCGTCGCAGCAGACGTTCCATCCTCCGAGGCGGCCGCCAACAAAATCGTGGGGACCGGATCGACTGGAGAGCCGTCGTCTGCTGCTGGGGGCGCCCTGCTGGCCACGGACACGGCGTCTCCCTCTGTCCGTCAGGCGCCGTATCAGCCCCCGATCGACGCGCTGCTGGCGCTGGCGGGGGGAAGGGGTGGGGAGGGGGGAACGGGTGACGCTGCTGACGAGGCGTCTGCACCCGACAATCCGCCGGCGGGGTCATGCTCCTCATCGCAGCAGCAGCAGCAGCTGTGTGGGTCGAGTGCTGCGACGGTGAGCACGTGGTCCAACGGCAGTCCGAGCGAGACGGGTAGTTTCTGCTACAGCCACAGCCACAGCGGCTCGCTGGCATCGCTGTACAAAGCCGCCGCCGCCGCCGACCCACACAGCAGCAACGCCATCCGCAGCAGCAGCAGCCCCTGCTTCTACAAGACAGCCCAGGGCGGCGGCGCCATCCCCAAGTGCAGCAGCAACGGAGACCTCGCCCCGCAGCAGGCGGCAGACAGCAGCGGCGTCATGGCCCCGCCCAACACACTGCTGACCGACGCCCCGACCGATGACGTCCCCTCGCCGATTGCTGGCGGGCGGGCGGAGCGGAAGGAGTCGCTCCTGCCTGACGTGCAACAGCTCATCCGGGCGGCATGGCAGGCGCCCCCAGAGGAGGCCGCCGCCCAGCCGGCGGGTCCGTCGCTGCCCCACCCCCAGTCCGACCCCTCGTTCGACGTGCAGGCCACTTCCCCACCCCTGTATGGCGTCACGGGGCCACTGAGCCCACCCACCGCTGCCATGAACTTCCTCACCAATGGCCATGGGCAGGACGACATCCGCACGGCCGGCAGCGGGATGACTGTCGTCACACCCACCACCACCACTCGGGCCGGAGGCACGGCAGCGGTGTGCACGGGCATGGCCGTGGTGGCGGCCGTGGCGTTGCGGCACCCGCAGCGAGACATGGTGCTGCGGCCAGAGGAGGGCATCCTTGGCGAGGCTCCCAAGGCCGAGAAGCTGTCGTTCGAGCAGAAAGGGGAGCTGTCGCCGCTGCTGCCCACTCCCACCATCCAGCCCAACCTTGGCTTCCCGCAGCCGCCCCCACCCCCCACCCGGCCTCCCCATCTTCGGGGCGGTGCGCGCTGCAATGGCGGTCGGGGTGGAGTCGGGCGGGGGGATCGGAAGGTGGGGCTGATGGACGAGGGCGCGCCTGTGTATGCCATGTATGCGGCTGGGGGCTGTGGGCTGGGAGGGAAAGTGCCTTACCACAAGGCGCACCACTGACTGACTCTCTGAGGCAGGGAGGAAGGGATGGATGAAGGGTGACTGACCGCTGCTGTTGCTGCTGCTGCCTTGGCGTGGTGTAATGTGCCTTGTCTGTCTGTCTGTCTCGCCTGCCGCCTGTGTTTGTGTGATATGAGCTGCCGTTGATGTGTTGTGCTGAGGTGTGGTGGGGTGATGGCGGGAAACAGCCGCGATGAAGGCTCACTCACGGCACAGCTTAGAGGAGACTGATGATGATGGCGAAAGACATAAATAAGGGGCTTGAGGCTGGTGGCTTGGCTGACTGGCGGGAGGGTTGCTCCTCGCTACTGTCTGCTGTCTGGTAGAACACTGTCTTTTCTTCAATTCATGGGTGTCTGTCTGTGTGTGTGTGTGTGTATGTGTATTGTCAGTGGGGGAAGCAGCTGGGGCTGGGGGCCATTTGTGCGTGTGCGCGTGTGTGTGCGTGCCTGCATTTGCACGCACGTTTGGATGGCTAGCGATAGCGCTGCTGACGGTGGATGGATGGGATGGCTGGATTGGGGTCACTGTGGGGCCCCGGAGGGATCCATTTCGCGAACGCTTACATGTACTCCACCCACATTCACATCACGCCCACGGCACCACACAGCCCCACTCCACTCACAAGCCATCCACACGCCCCGCCCCTGTCTTTTCTCCTGCCCCCTGCGCGTGCCTTTGTTTGCCTGATGAATGACACCTGCTGCTGCTGGCTGGCCGTAGAGATGGATGCCGTGTGAGAGTGCGCGTGTGGGTGTGGGTGTGCGTGTGTACGTGTATCTCTATGTGCGTGCTCCCGTGTCTTTAGTGCCGCGCTGCTGATGCTGTCTGTCTGTCTGTCTGTCTGTGTTTCCATTATGCTGATGCTACCCTGCTGCTGATGTCAGCTGACGTTGATGGTGACGGTGGTGCCAATGGTCGATCGAGCTGGTAAGGAAAGAAGCATGTTTTGGTGGCTGGGCGGTGGGTGGAGACAATGAGAGGCGGTTGGCTGGCTGGGTGGTTGGCTGGCTGCTGACGAAGTCTAGGAGTGTGTGCAAAACAGTGGCCTCGTTGGAGGTGTTCTGCGACGGACGGATACGGTTGGTTGGTCTTGGTTGGTGTCGGTGTGTTCTATACTCACTGCTTGCCTGTTTGCCTGATTGCCTGTTTGCCTGGCTGCCTGGCTGCCTGGTGTGTGTTCGTAATCTACGTACGCTCGTACAATGTGTCCTTGTCGCTGTGGGGGGCTGGGAGGGAGGGAGGGAGGGAGGGGTGCTGTGCGCGGGCTTAGAAGGCCCCTCTGCTGGCTGACTGACGGCGAAAGCGATGGATCGGACTGACTGACAATCGGATGGATGGATGGCTAACAAAGAGAGGGTGCTTTAGTGTCTGATGGATCGATGGATGGATGGACACAACGCCGAATGCATGATGGACCCACCTCTCTCTCTCTCTCTCTCTCTCCTCGTTTCTTCCCTCCCACTCCACTAGCCTGGTGCCTGCCCTGCCTTTTCCTCCCTCCCTTAACTCTCCCCTGGTGCTGTGCCTGTCTCTCTGTCGTCCATTCCATCCCACCCCATGTCGTCTAGCTGGATCAGATCGTGTCGTGTGTGTGTGGGCGTGATGTGCATACAGATTAGATGCGCGCAGCGATGCGGCTGCCACCCTACGTGCCACGAACCAACACCTACCAGACAGGCAGGCAGGCAGGCGGACGGACGGACGGACGGACGGACGAATGGAGGGACGGACATGCAGACAGACCAGACACAGAAATGGAGCGAGGGAGGTTGATACCGACTCACAGACACAGAGGGAGGACGGAGGCGGCGACTAGAGGTCCCATGCTATGCTGACTGACGGATGGACGGGTGCTGGACGATTGGCGCGTCAAGTGTGTCTTGTGAAGGGGACCCTTTTTCGAGTCGTGCTCGTGGGTGGGTGGGTGGGTAGGGGTAGGGGGGGGGGTCGTCTGTGAAGGATGGCTGGATGGATGTACGGTTGGTTGTCATGGGTGTTGCTGAGGGGCTCGCATCTGCTGCTAGGTTGGGGAGGCAGCGTTGGATGGGGGATGGATGGGTGAGGCAAAGAGGGATGGATGGATGGACGGACGCGTGTGTCTGGCGTGCTTCTTTTTCTTGCCCGCAACTCCTCTCTGCACGTCACGCCACCCTCTCCCTCCCTCACTGACTCCCTTTCTCCCTCCGTCCGTCCCTCTGGCTTGTGTGTGCTGTCATGCCAGCTATCTGGCAGCTTTTGTACGGTCTCAATTGTACCACTCTGCCCATGCAATGCCTGCACAGCATTACGTGCGTATTTGTTTTTGCCCCTTTTTGGTTGCAAGCGTTTGCGGACCTCTTGCTTGCTTCCTAGTCACAGCACGACGGCATTCCGACGGCTGGCGGATTGGTCGGCCGGCCGGCCATCGATCTCCCGCTGTCTCGCCCCTCCCTCTATCCCATCCCCCTCCTTCGGTCACCTCGTTTTTCGTGTGTATGTGTGTGTGTGGCACACACAGCATACGACGGACTTTGACTGACAAGACGAGAGTAATAAATGAGACTCTCGTAGGCGCCCTGCCTCTCTGGTGTCGCTGTGCTGTCTGGTGGGCGGACGTGTGGGTGGGTGCAGGGGCTGGTTTTGGCGTCCATCTATATCTCTGTCTGTGTCTGTCTGTCTGTCTGGTTCGGTTCGGCGGATGGGTGGGCAGGGCATGTGTGTGCGCCGGGTCGTTTTGGTTAAGCCAAGGTATGAGGGATCCCTATCTATCTATGTATGGACAGTTTTGTTTCTGCCTGTCAGTCTGTCTGCCCGCCTGCCTGCCGTATTAGCTAGTGGCAGTCGTGGCTGGCATCTGCCGATCTCTCTCTCTCTACCTACGGCCGTCTTCTCTGTCTGTCTGTCTGTCTGTCTGTTCCTCTTTTGCACTGCATTCATTGCTTTGCTCAAGGCAAAGGACGAGTAGCCGCACACACGCGCACGCAGGCGAAAGGTGATGGTCTGTCTGGATGGATGGATGGGGGATGGTCGAATGACTGACTGCAGGGGGGGAGTGAGTTTAGTCTCATGACTGCATGCTTGCATGCCATGCATGGCCATCCATAGAGCTATCTATGGTGGCACCACACACACCCATCACCCACCATGCGTCCACACACACACACACACACACAACCAACAAAGCATGAGCCACGGAGATGAGGGGCGGGCTTTCATGGTACACATCATTCATTGATTTGTTGATTTTCGTCCCATCCCTGCCTGCATCCCTGAATCCCTGCACAATCCTTTAACCTTGATTCGATTCATCCTTCCTCTGCATGCCCTTCTGCGTGCTGCTTGCTTGCTTGTTTCTGCTGTCAGTTTTGTTCCTTTGGGGTGGTCTTGCTGTGTCCATCATCTATCTCCTCCTGTGCTGTCTGCATGGATGGCCCCACCCACAGTATGGCAGCCATACTATCCCGGTTTTGTATCCGCCCTGCCCTGCCCTGTCTGTCTGTCTGTCTGTCTGTGTTGTGTTGTGTCGACAGTTTTGCTATCGTAGGCCGGATGGGTGTTGTGGGTGGGGACACAGGCGTATCTATCTATCGTGTTTCGTTGTCCGTTGTCTTGTGTTGTGTTTGGTACCAGCCAGCGATTGATTCCTCCCCTACCCCCCGCCCTATTGCCTGCCTGCCTGCCTGCCTGGGATCATGACCGTGGCTCTTTTTTGTCCCGCATGCGCCCTGAGCACACACATGCCATGCCATGCCGCCCCGCCCACAGGACAGACGCACCCATCCATCCATCCAGATGTTCACACGCTGCCATTTTTGTTCCCTGCTTGAGTTGCGCTGCGTTCGTTCGTCCCACTCACCGTATTGTGTTGGTGTTGTGTGTGAGGTCTGTGTCCAGTTTTGCAGCTGCCTGTCGTTCAGGGGAGGGAGGAGGGATGACGCACACACGTGAGCAGAAAAGACAGACAGCAGAGAAAGGAAGGAGTGCATGCGCCGTGAACTCACTCGCCACTGCCTGCGTGAGGCAGCAAAAAGGCCTCTTTGAATTACTTTGCGCATGACATGCGCCGCCCTCAATCACTCACTCGTTGGCTCTTGCTGTGTTGCTTTTGTTACTTGTTGATCGATCAAGAGAGGAAGACTCTTTTGCCTGCCTGCCTGTGTGCCGAACCCATCCATCCATCAATCCATCCATCCACACACACAACCTGCTGTGCTAACCGGTCCTCACACATACCTGCACCTGATGCCTACCTGACGCTTGCCCTGAGATGTTTGTGTGTGCGCATGCTATGCCTGCCTTCGTGTGCTGTGCGTGGCTGCCCGCCCATACCTGACTGACTGGTGACCTGATTGACGAGCAGGTGATCCATCCATCCATCCGTCCATCCATCCATCCATCCGTCGGTCGTTGCCTGGTGCCTGATTTTTGCGGCTATGCTATCTATCGCTCTCGATACATGCTATGCTATGCTATGCTATGGTTGCCACTACCTACTCTTCTCGACTGGGGTGCTGGATTTTTGGCCAGCTGCCTCCTGCCTGCCTGCCTGCCTGCTGCCGATGGGTGGGTGGGCGGACGGACGGACGACCAAGCCTTACACTGATGGCTGCATGGCTGTGTTCGTACGTGCATGGCATGACTTCCCTCCGCATCGATCATCTATCTATCTGTCTGCCTGGGCTGGCTGGTTGCTCTCTATGACATCTCTCTCTGTGAGTGAGGACACACCTACCTGTCAGTCCGTCCAGGACTGACCTGACCTGCTGACGTACGTGTGTGTGCTGGCGGCGTGTAGGAGCTGATGGCGTGTACGTGTGCGTAAACATGTGCAGATGCTATGCGGTGTACCGGCTGGTACGTACCTACCTACCTTAGATCGGTAGCTAGCTACGATCGGGTCGGGCGACACACCGGCCCGGCCTGTTGACCTCCCTGCCTGGCCTGGCTGCCTCGCCCTTGTTTCTCGATAATGATGGATCTTTCATCATGTATGTCTGTCTGTCTGTCTTGTCTATATGGCTTGTTTCTACTTAAGTGATGTGCACGTAAGCTACCAGCTCTGCCTACCTTCTGCCTACAACTAAGAACACCTCTCAGCGCTCGACCCGGCCACCATCAAGAAGCTGTCTGTCCATCCATCATGGCCATGATGGAGTCAAGGGAAGTCTATACGGGTAGACAATCAATATTACTGGATATTATAGCGACCTACCGTCAGTCAGTCAGTCAGTCAGCATAGCACAGCAGGGGGGAGGGAGTGGGAAGGGGAGGGAAGGGAGATGTGTCGGTCGGTCGGGCGGTTGTTGGTATTTCTGGGCGGCATTTCTTGTCCAAGAGATGATGATTGGTGTATTATAACATACGTGTATGCGTGTGTGTATGTGTGTATGTGCATATCTAACTGTCATTCGATTGGGGGCTGCGGATACTGTCGGTCGGTCGGTCGGTCATGTGTGTGTGTTGCTGCTGCGGTGTGAGTCCTGCCTGGCGCGTGTGTGAGTGTGAGTGTGTGTGTGACATTGTGTGAGCGGCTGGCCTTTTCTCCTGCCTGCAGTCAGTGCATTCCTCCATCCATGCGTCAATCGACCTCTCAATGCATGTGTGTGTACCAACTCTTTCAACTCTTTGCTGTCCGTCTCAGCGTGTCTGTCTTGCTAGGCCCTCTCGCGCGTCTGTCTGTCTGTCTCACTGCCTGCCATCGAAGCAGCTCAGTTCAGCCAGAGGCTGTGTGCATTCATTGTTTTTCAAGCTAGCTTCTGGCCTCTCTCTCTCTCGCCTTTTCTCCGTCTGTCTGCCTCGGCGCAAGTTTTTTGTCCTTCTCTCGCCTCGCCTGTTGGTGGTACGCTGCCTGGCTGTCTCCCATCGATTCGATGCGATCCGTCCGCGATCCGTCATCCCTTTCTCCCCTCTCTCTCTCTCTCTCTTTCTCTTGATTGCCGAATTGTTTCTGCAGCACGCTCGCTTTACGTCGACACGCTTTGAGTCCAATTGCACAATTCAGTCACACGCGCACGCCCACACTCACTGGCTTACTGGCTGGCTGGCTGGCCATAGCTTTAGCTTCTCAGGACACACACTGACAGACAGGACAGGGGAGGAGGGGAGCGGGAGGCCGAGGTTGGTTGCTTCTTTGGTCCAACATCGGCTCGCCCTTAGCTCACATCTGCCTGCTATCGGGCTTGCGCGCGAGCGACCGAGGTTGCTTTAGTCCCTCCCCTCCCACGCAGAGAGAGAGAGGCAGGTAGATACACACACACACCACACGCTCATATCATGGCTTTGGTGCACCTGGCTGATTGGCTGGCCGGCTTTCTGAATCAGTCAGTCAGTCACCCTCTCCACTCCACTCACCCCACCCACTCCACCCACTACCTATGAGTGACTAGACTACATCACGACGGCCGACACCTAGTGGACATATGGATGGATGGAGTCAGGCGCCCCTCCCCTCTCTCTCCCCTGAATTTTTGCCCCGGCTGCGCTTTTCTGCTCGCTCGACCGAGGCGTGGCTACCTACCTCGCTAGCCGCCTGTGTGGTGTGGCGCTCGCCCTTGTGGCCATTCATCCCATCTCTCACTTGGCCGTCCCTCCCTCAGCTCCTTTCTAGCTGTTTACGTGACTGACTGACTCACTCCTCTCTCGCTTGCGATCTCTGGGCGGCAGGTAGATGCCCGCAACTCCTTGCACGCGCCACTTGCTCTTGGGGTGGTGGCTGTGCTGTATTTTCTTTAAGACGTTTCGTCGACCCTCTTATGGATGGATGGATGTGTGGATCTGTCTGTCTGTCTGTCTGTGTGTCTATGGTCCATGGCGTGTATGCTTCCCACTCCCTCCCTGGCCAGGGAACTCTTGAGACCGCCCCCCTGCTGGCTTGCTTGCTTGCCTGCTTACGTGCTTGGCTTACGTCGCTCAACCTGTCACTTGCGTATGGTAGGTATGGTCGGAATGAACGAACGAATGGGTGAAGGTTGGTACAGACGGACAGGTGTCAGTCAGTCTGGCAGTCAGAGTGAGGGAGGGAGGGAAGGAAGATGATTTTTCTGCGGCTCATACATGCAGGCAGGCAGGCGTGCATGCATGTGTAAGTAAAGTACGTCCCCTGTTCTGTGATGCCATTGCCATGCCATGCACACCACTGCATTCGTCATGACATAACACCACACCACACCACACACACATTCACACACCTAGTCTGGGGGGGCGGGGCGGGTCGGGGTGGGGCTGCATCAGCCGGCAGAGGGCCTCTTTTGTTGCATGGGGCCCGTCTGTGGTGCGTCCACGGGCGGGCCCGCCATTCCCTCAGGGAAGTGAGCCCTGCTGCATTTTGGGGACCACGGGAGGGAGGGAGGGAGACAGGGGGCGAGGGAGGGAGGGAACAGGGGAGCGATTTTGTTCTGCCTCAGCGGGGAGTTGAGTCATCTATATGTGTGTGCGTGCAGGTGTCAGTCAGTCAGTCAGTCTCGTTTACCCTTGATTGACTTGTAGGTTTTCACGTGTCTGTCTTTCTGTCGGTGTCTCTGTATGGGTATGATTTTGTTGTCTATACGAGGGAGGTATGTTGGGCGAGGTGGTTGGGTGGCTGCTTTTGAATCCCTTTGTTGTGTTGTGATGTGCCAGACAGGACGCGAGAAGTGTTTGTCGGTTGTTGCTTGCTTGGATGCCTGGTTTTTTCCCCTTTTACTCACACAATCTCTCGTGGAACGAACCTAACACCTAATGTACGGTAGTGCTCAGATCAGTGTGTGAGATACCCACGCTGCTGCTGCTGCTGATGCTGCTGATGCTGCTGCTGCTGGGATGCTGCTGCTGAGAGGCCGGCCTGATGCAACCAGAGAGAGAGAGAGAGAGGCAGCAGTTGATGTCGATGTGGCTATGTCTATCTTTTTCGTCTTGTGGATATGTACGGACGGACGGACTGGCTGACCGAAAGACACACAGCACCAACCTACCTACCTGTGACTGACCTGCCTGCCTTACGTGCGCCTGGCCACCTGAATGAGACGGCGTCGCCCCCTGTCTCTAGGGGCGGCTAGTGAGATGATGGATGCATCGCATGAGGTCTTTGCGTGGGTGACCTGGTCTGATCTTGTCCTTCTGTCTGGTGCTGGCGTCTGTCTGTCTCTGCTGTGCTGTTTGTGGGGTGGCCGGCCCTTCACCGAAAGGTTTTCAAGCGACGGCCACCTCGACCGACCAACACCAACACCCAGACAGACAGACAGACAGACAGACCGACCGACTTTGCATCACCTTGGCTGACTGACTGTGGGGAGTACTTACTACCTGGCTCTCGTGTGTGTGGTGTGTATTTGGTAACAAGCGAACTGACTTTCGAATCGAAGCTGCCTGCCTGTTCCATGCGTCCCCGGCCCTGTTTTTTCAGCGTCACGTCAAGGCTAAAGGGAGAGGGACGGAAGGCGTCTGAGCAGGTTGAGAGGTTTGGGGCGTGGCTGCGCTGTCTCTTTCCTTGAACCATACATTTGTTGTGCGAATGTGGCGTGATCCATGCGTGCGGCGCGGTGCGTGTGCATCGGTTTCTGCATGTCTTGCTGTCTTGCTGTCTTGCGCTTTTTCGACCTACCCTACCTGTCTGTCTTTGGTTGATATATCTCTGCCTGCCTGCCTGCAGTCAGTACACAAGTACCTGGTTGGCCTGGCGAAGTATCTATCTAACGTCCCCCTCTCTCTCCGTGTGTCACCCATCCATCCATCCATCCATTCTTCCATCCATCCACCAGCCACACACCAACCGCGAGTCATCCACTCACACTCCACAGACGCGTCGTGTCTGTCTGTCTATGGCCGGCACACCCTGCAGTACATATCTACACCTACACCGACACGCAGCACAGGACAGCACAGGACATGACAGCACAGATAGCATAGCACATGCCATCCATCACATGCGAGCCATTTTTTGCCGTACTGAGCGATTGATCGATCCATCTGTACATTTTGTATGGTTGTGCGAGCGAAGTCGGTGTGTGGTGCCTGGCTGGCTGGCCGGCTGACGTGCGATGTGAGTGAGTGATGTGGTGCGGACTGTGTTGCTGGCTGGTTGGTCGCTGAGTCAGTGGACGGACAGATGGGTGGATGGATGGATGGGCGAGTGGGAGGGGGAGGTTAGCACGAAGGAACGAAGGAAAGCCTCTGAAGACAGAAAGGAAGGATTACTTTCACACAGGGAACTTGCTTGCGCTGTGTCGATCTTCCTCTCTCTCTCTCTCTCTCTGACTCCACACTTGGTAGGGACTGTCTTCTTGTCTTGTCTTGTCTGTAAGTGCTTGCGTCTGTGTGTATGCGTGTGTATGGGGCCTGTTTTCAAATCGCCGACCGTTTCAAAGGACGAAAGCAAGTATGGCCGAGCGTTGCTTGCGTGTGGTGATGGTGATGCGTGCGTACCTGCGTGGATGACCGAGGCATGGCTGCCGTGAATGGACGGGTGGGTGGATGAATGCATGGCTACCGTATTTTTGCGCTTGGTTTGCTTGCGTGGATCGATGTTCGAAGGGGACAGACAGGAGAGGTGCGAATCGGCCTGACCTGCCTACACGTACGTGTATATGATGTCTCCATCCATCCATCCATCCATCCATGCATGCCAGCTGACATGCATGACATCGATCCATCTTTTTCCACCACCTAAGTACGTAATTGAGGACCACACAGACCATACACAGGTGTCCCCCTCCCTCCTCTCACCCACCCATGGTACGTTACCTCCTTCCTCCATGCACCGTAGCAGTGAGTGGATGACATCCATCCATCCGTCCATCCATCCATCCACCCAGAAGAAAGGCAGGGAGTCAGGGAGGGGGTCACCGAGATGCCCATTTTTCTTGACTTGCATGCCTGTACGAGCCTTTCGTCTGTGTGTGTGTGTGTGTGTGTGTTGCTCAAGTGCCTGACCGATCCCGACCGACCGACCTGTTTGCATCTTTTTCTTCTGAGGATGGTAAGTAAGGTAAGGTTCGATGGCATGGCATGGCTGATTGCGTGTACGTGTGTGTTGTTGTCGAATGTCTGTCTGTCTGTCTGACTGAATGTCTGTTTGGTGTTTGGCGTCGCGTCTTTCATACGACACTGCCTGCACACACGGCACATCACACCACGGTTCACCCTGGCAATGAAGGAAGGAACGTCTGGCTGGCTGGCTGGCTGGTTGGTTGGTTGTCTGTCTGCTTGTCTGTCTGTCTGTCTGTCTGTCTGTCTGTCCGCTATTTTTGTTTGCCACTCACTCAGTCACTCACTAGTACTGACTGTCTGACTGGCTTGTTTGGTTTGGACGTTTGTTGGTGTATTCTCAATTCGACCATGGTCTAATCGTGACGCTCTCACTCCCTCACTGTCTAGCACTGGTCACTCTTGCCTTCAGCGTGTGTGATGTGGCCTGTCTGTCTCCCTGTCTGTCTGTCTGTCTGTGTGAGTACCTGTCGGCCCTTTTTGGCGGCTGGTGGGTGCTGCTGCTGCAGAGACACTCACACAGGACGACTGGCTTATGCTTGCTTTGTGTGGGGTGAATGAGAGTGTCTGGGTGTGTGTGAGTGTGTGTGTGCTGCCTTGCTAATGAACGACAGGTGCGTAAGTCTCCATGTATACGTGGGCAGACAGACCATATCCACACATACATATGCATGTACGTAACATTCATTCCATAACGGGCGTTCACGTGCCTTCTCCGCCCCCTGCCCTTCCCTTCCCTTCGCTTCCTCGCCTTGCTTACCTCCCTCCCCCCCGGCCTGCTTGGATATCTAACGCTCCCACTCGCGGCTTTTACTCACTCACTCCTTGCACACACATCCATCTACGCATCCTTCCATCCATCCATATGTCCCCGGTTGGTTTACATGAGAGTGTAATGAATGAATGAAATGGGGGCGGGTGGGTTTAATGTGTCCTTTCCGGTCAGTCAGTGTCGGTGTGAGTTGAGTGCGAGTGCGAGTGTGGAGTGCCGGCCAATTTTGACCCCTGGTGGGCCGGCCTCTCCTCCGTATGTGTGTCTACGTGTATTGTGTATTGTGCATTTTCGATCCATCCACCTCACTCACCTCGCTCCATGTTTTTTGATATTTGGTCAGTCACCATATGAGTCCATGCCATGCGTGTCCGTACGTCCGTATGAATGAATGCATGAATGAGTGGACCAATCCACCAGGGGGGGGGGGGGGGGG
>CDMY01000249.1:4430-141657 GCA_001179505.1 Vitrella brassicaformis | reverse complement strand
GTGGGGCCTTCAATCTAGCGTGTGTGCGAGCGTGTTGTTGCCAGAGAGATAGCACCTGTCACATGGCATGACGTGCACCAAGGAATAGTGAGTGTGACGTGCCTTCGTATTTGGGTGGCTGGTGGGTTTGAGGATGCGTAGACGTCTCTCACAGTGCAATACCATGCGACTTGACTACTCACTCAGTCACTTGCACTCGCGTCACATCACGCCACATCAACCGACTTACCGAAAAGGCCAATACATCTCCCTCCCATTCCCTCATAGCTGTATGTATGCTTCTACATGTCATATAAGTCTGCTGAGAGCCTCCTTCTCCTCGTCGCTGCCCCCTCCCTCGACCAGCTTGAGCTGCCCCTCAACCCTCTCAGCCTCGCCCAGCTCCTCCAGACGCATCTTGTACTTCTGCTGCGCATACCTGACATACACACACACACACATGGACACATGAGGGCTATCACGTCAGCGAGGGTGGTGTGGGTGAGTACCTGAGCCGTGTGTCGGTGTTGGTTTGTAGCTGCGCCGTGTTCTTCTCAAAGGCATTCAGATGGTGGTCCATCGCGAGGAAACTCACCAACTGCAAACACATGCAACAGAGAAACCGCAAACGGGATGCAAACCAGTGTGCGCTATTCACGCCGCACGGTACCGTGATGTATTTGGGGTCTTCAGGGCCGGCGATGCCGAAGACATCGAGCCGATCTCGGACCCGATCCGGCAACAAGGGCATCTTCTGCAACCTGCAACAAGACACAAACACACACACAGACCGTGGCCAAAGTCTGTCGTCTGCAACACAGGGGTCTCTCTTTGTCATTGACCTTTCAAGCCTCTGTTTATCTCCGATGGTCTCCAGCAGCTTCACCTCGGCCTCCCTCACCCTCTCCTCCAACCTGCACTCACACACGTCTCACACACACGTGTCCCAATTTCCGCCATCCTGCCGATGAATCCCTCTCAATGCCGTACTCACCCAAACAGGTCTTCCACGATAAGCCGCGACCGCTCCAACGCCGCGGCTTCGGGCGGCTCGTCTGCCATCGGCTTGACGACCATGGCCATGCCCATGGCACTCTGCTGCAGAGTCACCAGCTCCACACGCCCCACTATCAGCGCCTTGACGTCAACGTGATCCTCAGTGGTGTGCGTGCCGATGATCTGGACAGAAAGATGTGGCACTGGATGAGAGAAGTGTGTGTGCGCGGGTATGGTTGTCGCATGTGCTGACCTTGGCGAGGAACGCCAGTTTTAGTACCTCCCCTGTTGGCTTGGTGACGAGAACACCCAGCAAGCCCTCTGGCATGCGTGCTATCTTTTTCAGATACTCCTCGCCCTGACCGCCATGGACATAGACAGACAATCATTGTACACGAGTGGATGCGGTGATCGGTCCGTTGCGCACCTCGCTGGTCCACAAGGTGTACACCGTCTCTTGCCCAACTGCATAATAAACATCCACCCATCCATCCCTTCGGTGCTGCCACCAGCTTGACTTACCAAATGGACTGGCGTCCCTGTCCGAGTCATCGACAGCAAATGGAATGGCAAGCATCTCCTCGCTCTCCCCCCACCCTTCAGGCCACTCGGTCAGCGTCATCCGCGTGCCGGAAGCAGGTGCGCTGAGAGCGCTCGACGACGCTGATGAGTGAGCCAACGGTGGCCGCCGCCTGAAGGGCATCGTGCTGTGCACCAGGAAGGCGTGGATGGGGTGGCAGAAGAGGAGGGAGAGCAGGGATGACAGCAGCAAGGGGAGCCGGGATGAACTCATCCGGACAAACCGCTGAGATGAATCCATGTGACAGATCCGTGTTTGCAAATGCCTCACACCGTCGGGACCTTTCATAACTGCACGGCTCCCTCGCCTCTCGTCATCTTGCGGCCTTCCGACGCTAGGGCCTTCCTCACAAGCGTTGCTAAGCTCGCAGGCGGATCGCCCCGTTGCAAAATGGCGCAAATGGTCCGTTTTCGCAAGTTTCATGCGTTGTCTGTTCTCCTTCTTGACTCTGATCTCCTCTCTAGCCGCCTATTAGAAACGTCATGCGTCGTTAGCCTTCTCTCTCTTCTCTCGGTCCTTCTCGCGGCGGGGTTCCTTCGCAGCAGCTGTGCTGTGCTGTGCCTGCAGATGGTGAAGCGCCAGATTGTCTGTACGTACGCTGCGTCGCGCTCAGCCTGAGGACCTGTTGATACTGTAGATTCGATTGCCCTCACCTCGTGCAGGCGCGTGGTGCCTTTTTGCCCTCGTCTGTAGTCCGCCAAGCACCGCCTGCCGCCCCTGTTGTGTACGAAGGAAGCGCAGAGCAGAGCGGCCCTCTTTTCAGTCACAAGTAATTCGTTCGGGTGTTGGTTGAGATGGACTCTTGGCGTCACTGGTGGGTTGTCTTGGCGAGTTGGGTGGTGGGCTTCTGGGCTATCGGGACACTCAGGTGAGCAACCCAAGGCACAGTCACTCTGACGGCACAGACAATCTGATTGTTTGTGTGTTTGCAGCACTTTGGGAGTTTTCCTGCCTTACTTGCTTGACGAATTCGATGGGAACAAGGGAGCGACTTCGATAATCTTTGCAGTGAGGGATTCGTCGTTTCTCATCTTCTCCGTCCTGCATGGAGCACTCGTCCACAGATACTGGGGCTTCAGAAGGTACGCAGTAGCAAGCAGGGCGCCTTGAGCTGCTCACATCGCCAGATTGCTGTTTGTGTGTGTCGCTGTCTGCGTCAGGACGGCCGTGGTTGGCAGCATAATCGCGGCCTCTGGCCTGTTCCTTGCCTCTTACGCCAGAGGACTGCTGCAGCTGTGCCTCACGTATGGGTTGATGACAGGCTTTGGGCTAGGCATGGTCTACATGTAAGCAGCACATCGTGGGTCTGCCCCACGGAGATCGGTGTACGTATTGGATGTTATCTGCTGTTGTTGTTCTCTCAGCCCTGCCACCTCTATCATTTCCCATTACTACCACAGACACAGGGCGACAGCATTCGGTGAGGACGCAACACAAATGCACCACCCGACACACATGCATCTCTACATATGCAGGCATTGTGTCATCTGGCAACAACATCGGAGCCCTCGTCCTCGCCCCCGTGCTCGACTGGCTGCTACAGACGGGCGGCTGGCGGATCACATTCACAGCACAGGCCCTCGCATGCGGTTCAATGCTCCTGCTGGCTTCACTCTTCCTGCGGCTTCCCTCTGACAAGGACCACGAGAGTGACATCGACGACAACACGTCGTCATCCACCCGCGACGGCGTCGAGGGAGAGGAGCTATACCGGGCCCTCTCTGACGACGCCATCATCTGGACCAGCGGGGACGATATCGAGAGCCAGCGGCTGGCACGACAGAGGACTTTGCTTTCCTGTCTTCCGGAGTGTTGTGACGCACCATTCGCGATCCTCTACATGGGAGTGTTTTTCGGCTCCCTGGCCTTCTTCCCGACTCTCTTATACTGGCCCTCATTCGGACAGATGACGCTCAGCCTCTCGGCGTCATCCTCTGCTTGGACTGTGACGGCCTATGGTGCGGCTGGGACCATTGCTCGCCCTCTGTTGGGTCTCGTTGCCGACCGCCTGATGGGCCGCACTCCGCTGCTGGTCGTCTGCTCATTGGTGATGGCCGTGGCCATCGCTTTGCTGTCGATCGCCTCGTCCCTCACACACCTGATGCTGTTCTCGGTGCTGTTTGGAGTCGTCAGCGGTTCTCTCATGGCCATGTGTCCCAACATCCTGGCGGACAGATACGGCGCGCAGCTGTTTCCCATCACTCTTGGGGTGCTTCAGAGCAGCTACGGCACGGCGACGCTGATTGGGCCCCCTCTGATGGGTTTTCTGGCCGACGCGATGGGCAGCTATCGACCGACGTTCGGTGCGGCAAGCGCCTGCATGTTCGTGGCCAGTGTGTGCTTCGCCGCCTTCTGGCTGGTGGTCAGGCGACGAGAAGCCGCCGCGAGGCGGCTGGCCGAGACGCGGGTGGAGGACTGGGTATGGCAGACGCCCAAAGAAATTGTCCGGGCGAGGCTCATCTGATTGATCTGCTCTGATCTGATTCTACATCGTGAAGGTGTGTGTAGTCTGTGATGCGTTGTGTGCCCTGCTGCTGTACATAGTTGTGTGAAAGATGGACGATATGATGATGAATTGCGCAGAGACAGTTTTGTGCTCAAGGGAGCTGTTGGTACCTGGCTGGTGGTGCGTGTACAGTTTTGCCCACCGATGTCCAATACATACATACCTTCACACACTGCGTACCGTTCGTTTTGTGTTTTTAGTGGGGGGTGCCTGTGCGCTCGCATTTCTGTCGCTGCTTTAGTTTGTCCCAGTGCACACCACTAGCTTTCTGGAGGGGAGCGCGGTAGGTAGCGTCGCGAACATTCACTGATTTGCATACCCTCCATAACGTCCCTGCAGAACCTCTCGGGATGTTTGATGTATACGTACATGGACACATCGATACGTGAAATTTACTTCTGCGTACAAGTAACCCAGACAACAACCCAGCCAATCCGTGCAAGTGAGATGCGGCCTTGCGGGAACGCGAGTTTTGCGCTCGCTCTCATCTTGCTTTTCACCTGTTGTGCATACCCATCGTGTCAATTCGATCAGAGGCGCCGAGAAGATCGCCACGGCCTCTCTTCGCCAAAGAGCGGCACAGACGTGAGCCGAAAGAGAGTGACGCAGGCTGCCATACAGCTGGTGAGCTGTGTGTACTGCGGCCGCAGCGTCGTGCCAGCGGGGCAGCCTCGTGTACGTGTCCCCTGTGTTTCTGTCCCCGATTACAATTGCCCTTTCTGTCCCAACTGATGGATGAGTCTGTGTCTCGTGTCGTCGTATTCGTGTTGTGCTGGTGGTTGGTATGCTCAGAGACTGTCTTTTCCTTCTTGCCATCAAACCACACCATCTTGTCTTTATCACCCTAGTCGAAACGGGCGTGTGTCTGTCTGCACATCAATCCATGCAAACACAGCATAGTACACACAGGCAAGTCTGCCTCTCTCTCCGTCTCCCCGCTCCCTTCCTTCTTCTTGTCGTCCGGGTCGTCCTGTACCTAGCTAATCATCAGCGCTACGCTACCCGCCCAGCTTGCTCTCATCCCCTCCCTCAGCCTTCCTTTCTTCCCCCAGCCCCCCTTCGGCATGGTGGTCGAGGTGCGTGAGGGGCGGCGAGTCAGCCGCCGACCTCGACGACAGCCCGGGGCTTGACCACTTGCTGCTGTCGGGCTGACCATGTGGGTGGTGGGGGTGGGGATTACTGGTGCTGGTGGTGCCAGATATGCCGGCGGGCGAGAGGCGGGGTCGGTCTCGGCCATGGTAGCCGGCGATGGATGAATGGCCGGGGGCCGCGCTGTCCTCATCGCCGAAACGAATGTCTGCATCCATACATTCATGGAGAGAGGAAGAAGGGCATTCATGCTGTGTGCCGGTGTGCCTGTAGTGGCCGATGTGGGCGGGCGAGGGGTGTGACACATGAGTACCTGGCAGCCATAGCCCGCATTCGCGAAGGTTCGGTGGGGGGACTTTTGAAGGGTTCTCCTGCGAATCCCTGCAGTCACCCACCCCGAGAGTGGCATGCATGCCGTGGTCAGGTGCGCGTGTGTGTATGTGTGTGTGTGTGCTCACCTTCTCCATGCCCTGACGGACTCGAGCACATGTGGGAGGACAAACGGGTCTGCCTGCTGGGCCTCAACGTCGTCGGCCACCTTGTGGAGGAACTCCTTGATGGGGTAGGTCGACACGCCGTGTCGGCGCAGCATCGGCACCACATCCAAATACTGACACCGTGCATGACACACGGACGGATGTGGTGTCTGGTTCGGTTTTCCCTCTCTCTCTCTCTCTCTACGTGTGGGTGTTTTGTTCACCTCTTTCAGGTCAATGAGTACGTCGGCGATGAGGCTCCACTCGCGCAGTCGGAGGCTCATGTCTATGTGAACACGCAGTCCCGTTTATGGTGGGTGAGTGTGTGTGTCTCCGTGTTGCCTGCTCCTTCTCACCGAGGCAAGCTTGTCGCGCCCAGGCATAGCCCGTCCGTTTCCACAGGCCGAACAACCTGTACGCACACAGACAGACAGACAGACAGACAGACAGAGGGAGGGAGGGAGGGAGGGAGGAAGAAATCACCATCAGCACATGAAGGCTCTCAGAGCCGTGTCCGTTGTGTCTTTGCGTACCTTTGGGCCAGGTCGATGGAGTCGAGCAGCACGTGATACTGCAGCAGCTGCTGCAGCAGGGAGTCTGCCGGCCAACGCCACACACATGCATGTGCTAATCGACAGTGCTCCTCTGTGTCTACACCTTGCACGTACCTTGTTCGAAGAAGACCCCCACCTCGAAGACAAAGGCCTGCAGTATCCTGTGCGGCAGTATCTGCAGGTTGAGGAGACTCCTCATGTACTCGAGCGCCACACTCATCAGATACGGCACCCCGTCACTCTTCAGCTCATCCATCCCCTTCTCGCCCTCGCCATCACCGCCACCACCATCACCTTCCCTGGCTGCTGCCGGTGCTGCTGGTTGTGTTGGCGGGCCGAATCGTCGCTGGTAGGCGAGCTCGAGGATGGGGGCGTTTGGGGGTGCCTTGGCGATGGCAAGGAGATAGGGGTACATGACCTCCAGCACCACGTCCTTCTCGGTCAAGATGGTCTGCTGCCCCTGCATCGCACCAGAAGCACACACACACAAAGCGATCGTGTCTCGGTTTTGTGTGTGTGGGTTGTGTGGCCGCACATACGCCCCTACCACGAACTGCAGGAGCATGTCGAGTGAGACGGTCGCGCGGCGCGTGGTGGCGGCCGCCACCTTGTGAGGCACCCTGACAGACAACAGGACAGGAGGAATGGCCATCTCTGTTGGCCTTGTCTGTGGTTGTGATGTGTCTGTCGGTGTCACCTTTCTATAGCGGCCCTGTACACCTGGTTGAGCACCGAAAAGAGCAAGGCAAGATCCTCCAATGGCGCCCTGCACACCACAGAAAGAAAGACACATGTTGTTGTGAGCAGGTCGAGTGGTCTGCCTGCGTGCCTGCTTGTCTTACTGTTGGTCGAGTGCCTTCCTGAGTGTGCTGACGACTCGCGGGCGGCAGTTGATGCGCCGCAGCAACACACGAACCACCTCAACCTAACGGGATGATGGACGGGTGGGTGGACAAATAGAGGCGAGAGCGTCCTATATAGTCCCCTCCCCACCTTGCTGATTTGCATGAGTTCATCGGCGACGGCATCCATGTTGAGCTCCAGCCGATACACCACACCAGCTGACAGAAAGAAACAACCAGCATCGACCCGGGTCCCTCCCTCTTTTGTGTATTCTTTAACATACACACACATTTACCTCCCTCGTCGACGATCATGTCGGCACTCACAAACCGCCACTGAGGCGAATCTGACAATATCCAACAAACACAATGAACCACACAGGCTACCTATGACGTCACACACACACACCGCCGCTCCCTCCAGCTTACAGAGCTCGACCGACGAGTGCGAGTCCGTCACCGACACGGCGTCGTCCTCGCCATGCCCCTCCACCTCACCAACCACACCCACGCCACGCATCCCGCTCCCCAGTGACAGCAGACCACCACCCGCATAGTCGTCAGGGCCGGAGCCCTCGTGCCTGACGGCCAGGGGGGCTGGCCTGCAGATGGGGGTGAGGGTCTTGCCCTGCTTGATGTCGAATATCAGGGAGATGCACTTGTCCAGCCGGTGGACCACCAGCAGGTTGTCGACACGGGACAGCCGCAGGGGGCCGGGGCCTTGCACATCCAGCACTATGTCCGCCTGATGCACACAGAGGATGGCATACGAGAGCCGGCGAGTGAGTGGCGTCGGTGTGTGTGCGTGCGTGGATCACTGACAGGGTGTGGTCCTGAGAGGGATCTGAGTGCGACCCGGCCGGCCATGGTGTCCATGTGGATGCAGAAGGTCCACTCGTAAAGGGTCATGATGGCCACGTCCTGCGCCTCGAGGCTGCCGTGACGCTGCAGATTCAACTCGAACTTGGGCAGCTTCGTGGGCGTCTGCACATACACAGAGAGAGAGAGGGAGAGTGACCGAACTAATGCCTGGTGTCTTGCCGTACTTTGCAGTAGAGGAGGTATGGCTGCAGAGTTCGCGGCCCGGTGGCCAGCACAACGAAGCCAGAGGAGCTCTGATTGAAGGTTACACACACGTGGGCGTCGATCGACACGCAACGGCTTCTCTCGCCTGTTGGCTCACCTCATACCAGCAGATGGATGCCGTGGCGGGAAAGCGACGCAGGTGCTTGACCGTCAATGTGTCATACGTAAACTGCCACACATAGCATCCACACGCATCAAGTGCCCACACCCAGCCCCCGGTCACATCACACCCACCCGGTAGACATCGATTCCCATGGTCGAGACGACCACTAGGTCAGCGAACTCCACATAGACGGCCGGGAGCCAGAAGAAGGCCAGTATGGTCCAGTCGCCACCCGCCGTCCGCAGCGGCACCGGCACGTCGATCGTCTCGGGATGCAACACGTTCACCGCACCCTTCAGGACACACACAGGCAGACACACAGACAGACAGACAGACAGGAAAGAAGTGCATACGTCCATCACATGGGTCATTGGTATGTGTCTGTCTGACCATGGTTGGCGGTTTGGTGTCTGCGAGGTAGGCGAAGTAGCTGCCGTCAGGCGAGAACCGGATGGCGCGGACGGGACGGAACCTGACACAACACACCACAGCACGCGAATGAGGTCTGCCAATCCATCCATTCATCCATCCATCCACCGATGTATCCCTTTACTTGACGAGCAGTCCGTCCCTTGCCAGTCCCTCCTTGGCAATGTCGATGGCGAAGAAGCCCTCGGGCTGCTGGTGCAGCACACGCTGGTGGAACTCATCGTAACTCACGTGGTCCTCGCCCGACACCTGCACCGCCGCATACACACATACACAGGCAGGCAGGCAGGCAGGCAGCGTAGATGCCCGCCCTTCATCTGTCGGTCTGTGTGCTCATGCTTGACGCACCTCCCATGTGTAAAGAGGCGCTGACAGATACAGCGGCGAGGCCGATGATGACGCTGCAGCCATGCTCTCGCTCAGCGACTCCTTCAGATCTGAAACAGGCGAGTGTTGTATTCTAAGCTCGCAAAATTAGGACGTTGCGTGAAACTGCTCGCGCGAGGTCAAGGTGTTTGCCGAAGAAAAGAGGATGACAAATCAGCAGGAGAGAGGCGAATCAGCTGCTTCCGATGAAGCCGTGTCGGGAGCCACCGACTCTCCCTCTGGACCGAGGGACAATGCCGTCAGGGAGCCGCCCGTCTGCAGCAACGAGTACGAAAACAAGCTGGAGGCTCACCGTCTGCTGGACCTGCATTTCGACCAGCTGCTGGCCAGCCTGCTTGACGACGAGAGTCTGCGGACCGTCATGAAGGAGGGACTGCACCGTGCATTGCGCGAAGACCGCGTGAGGGCGGCCGACGTATTCGGGGCTGCGCGACGGGCGCTGGGCGGGGACAAGGACGGCAGTGACGACGACGTTGCTGAGGAGGGCCGTATTTCGGTGCTGCCGGTGCCTGTGGTGCGACACGTCATGACTTTTTTGTCGGTCAAGGACATACTGGGTCGGGCGGCGTGCGTCTGTCGGGCTTTCGAGCGGCACAGCAGGGCGACCGAGTGCTACCAAGGTGAGGAAATGGCCGAGAGAGAGCCCATGCACACCTGCATGCATCATCGTTGTGTGTGTGGGTCCTGCTCTTTCTTTCAGCGCTCCATCTTGATGACGCGCTGACCAAGAGCATGTCCCGCGCGCGCATCTCGTTCGACCGTTTCCGCAGCACCGAGAAGGCCACCATCTCCCTCGCGCGCGTACCTCCACTGCAAGGCCGCCGGCAAACTGCTCTCAAGAAGCTCCTCTCATCCCTCCCCGGCCTCCGCCATCTGGTCCTGATGAAGCTCAAGACCCGACACGCCATCGACCTGCTCAGCACGCTGCACAAGACACCAGCCACCGCACAGTCGCTCCGCACTCTCAAGGTCAGCTTCTACAGTCGGCCGGGGATGCCAGCGAAGACCGTGACGGACTCCCACTCCTGGCCGCACATCGGCCGCCTGGAAGAGCTGGACATGTCGATGATTCCACCGTCTCTGAATCTGGCCCCAGTGGCGACGGGCGTGAGGGGGGTGCGGGAGAATGGGCTGGCGAGGGTGAAGCTGAATTTTGCGGCGCAGCCCCTGCAGGGCCTGGTGGAGCACGTCGCGCAGGTGAGCGGGCAAAGAGAAGGTCGCAGACAGCGTAGAGCCATTTCCCTCCCTTTGTGTGTGTGTTCGGTGTGTGCAGGTTGTGTGGGAGACGTCAAGGGCGACTCTGGTGCAGCTGCACATCGGTGAGCCACGGGAGGGCATGTGCCGCGGCGAGGAAAGGCTCTAGAGGCTGACGGTCGTCCATTCTTCCTTCTGGCTGGCTGTCCTCTTGTGCACACACAGGCGGGTCGATTGACAAGGGTGTGTTGCAGTATGTGCTGCACCAGCTCTACAGCTCCCCCAGCGCTCGGCTCCTGTCCCTCGACGCCACCGAGCTGACCCTCACCAACATGACGGCCGTCCTCACCCCCCCACCACCCATCCCACCGTACGACAACGCCGTCCAGCGGCCCCCACTTGGCTGCAGGCTCACAGCCGTGGCCATCCTGCTGCTGTCGAGGAGGCACCTGCTCTTCCTGCTGCAGCCGTTCATCTGTGTGGCGCCTGCTGCTGCCACTGGTGCAGGTGGTGAGGTGCCTGTGGTGACGGTGTATTTCCCTGCTGGGCTTGAGAGCCATCGCAGGCTGGCTGAGGCAGTGGGGAGGGCGATGGAGCGCATTCGGGGTGAGCGGCAAGGCGGGCTGGCGGAGACGGCTCATGTATCGTCGGATGACCGCGACACGAGCCAGTCCAAGCAGGTGGGTTGATGGTGGGGGAACAAGGCCGATGAATGGCTGGATGGACGGGTGATCCATGTGTGTGCATTGCGTGGTGTTAGGTTGGCCGGTTCTCGTTGGGCGGTTGGCTGTGGGGACTGCGGCGGCAGTGTCGGCTGCAGTGGAACTTGATGACCGGCAGCAAAGCGGTCGTATTCCTGTAGCTGGCTGCTGAAGAGGGAGGGAGACGGGCTGGACTGTATGTATGTATGGTGTATAGAGAGGGAGGGAGGGAGAGAGGGAAGAAGAGCGTTCTCTTCGGTTCAAGTGCTGTGGGGTGTCCGTCGGTTGCGGCGTCCCACGCTGCGCGTCGAGTGTCTGAGAGCCCAGCTGACTGGTGCTTGCAGTCACTCGAGTGCGGGTGTGAAAGCCCCAATGGCGGCAGTTCCTGCCCGTCAATGATTGACGAGCGTATTTTTGGCTCTCGCCACTCCTCCTTGTTTCTGTCTGACTTTTGTCCTTTTGTCTGGGGTGGGTTGTCATCTGATGGACTGACTGCTTGTCGCTCGCTGTGCAGTGCCCACTTGTCGCTTCCCGACCGACACACAACACAGGTACGCAACGGAAAGGCACGCACACACGGGGCAGGCAGACAGACAGGGAGGTGTGAATGGAGAGGTCGACCGATTGCACTTGGTATCTCCCCGAGAGAGCGTGTTGTGACTACTGACTCAACCCACCGCCCTTGGGGTCGTCGTGACGTGCAGAGAGCCAACACAGATCAGCCATGATAGGCGGGGGCACTTCACTTGCCCACGTGCACTCAATGAGTGGCCCCCTGTAGCGCTGAGCTACACCCCAATGCATGATCTCTCTGTTTCTGTGTCTGTGTCTGTCTGTGTGTGTGTGTTGTGCTGTTTTAGGTGAGAGTGAGGCTGTACCAGGGGAAGTGTGTTGCTGTCGGGATGGGTGGGCCGGAGTGATGAGACCAATCTGTATGTGTTAAGTGTATAGGTGTGTGGGTGCCGTGCACTGCATGTGTGCAGTGGCTGGCTGACGGACACATGAGTTTGATTGATTCCTTCAATTCAATCAGTGAGCATCCATCAGCCGTCAAAACAGATGCAATGCAGCAAGCAACCGTCAAAACTGCCAACCTCCATCACTCACGCACACACACACACACAGACACGCGTCAGCGTCACTTGCCCTTCTTCTTGCCCTTCCCTCCCTTGGTCTGCGGCGGCGCCTCTTTCAGCGCCGCATGGCCCACCTCCTTGATGTGCTTGAACAGCTTGGTCCGACTCTCGAACCGCTCACTGCACACCTGACACTCATGCACATCTGCCGCTGCTGGGGCTGGGGCTGAAGCTGCAGCAGCAGCAGCAGCAGTGTCGCCACCGCCCCTCTTGGCCTGCTTGCCGCCGCCCTTCCTCCTTCCCTTGTCGCGGCCCTGGTCTGATGTGCCCTCATCGAAAGAGCCGTTCTTGGTGTCTGATGAAGCCGCTGCTGCCGCTGGTGGTGGTGCAGGGGCATCTGTCCTGATGTTGGCCTTGGCGAAGCTGTGCAGCAGGTCCTCGTCGATGGGCTCATCCTCATCCTCCTCGTCGTCTTGTCCTTCATCATCGCTGTCCTCTTCATCTTCTTGTTGCATCTTGGCCTGCTGCTGCCTCTTCTGCTGCTGCTTCCGCTGCTTCTTACTCTTGTAAGAGGAAGACACACCTGGCATAGAGGGGCCGTCGGCTAGATCGTCCTCCAGCAGCTCGTCGAGGTCAGCGTCATCTACGTCTTGCTCTTGGCCTCTCTTGTGGTGGTGGTGTGGTGGTGGTGGTGGTTGCTGCTGCTGCTGCTGCTGCTGTCTCCTCTGTTGTTTCTTGGCCTTCTTCCTGCTCACGTTGGGGGCGGGGGCGGCGTCATCACTACACCCATCCTGCTGGTCGCCCTCGTCGGCATCATCAGTACCGTTCTCCGCTTCTCCAGCCGCAGCAGGCTCACCATCCTGGCGTATCAGATCTTCCTGGCAACCGACCGGCACAAACACACGACGCACACACATTCCTCCAACAGCACATTCGTCCGTATGCCGTCTGTTCTGTTGTGCCGATTGCCCACTGACCTCTTCCTCCATCTCTCTCTTGAGTGCGGCGAGGGCCTGCATGTGTTTCTTGGACCGCTCGTGGGACTGCAGCGTCTTCTCTGAGCCGAACTGCTTGTTGCACACGTCGCAGAAGTAGACGACGCCCTCCTCCTGCTCGTCTTCCGACTCCTCAGAGTAGGGGTTGCCCTCGTCGCCCTCCTGCATGAGCATGAATCAATCAAGGAAGGGGCGCCGTAGTGTGGTGGTGTGCCACTTGATTGTGTCGTGTGTCATTGTGTGGTGAGGGTACCTCACTCACCTCTCTCTCCTTGTCCACCTGAGCCCACCGCTCCAACTCAGCCGCACGGGCCAGCTCACGCTGACCAGAAGTGAGACGACATGTGCGCATGAGGGCGTGTGTGCGGGGGAATCCCTTGTCAGTCAGTCACCTGCTTCTTTTTGTTTTGCTCAGCGACCTTCTTGGCCCGCTCCTTGTCGGCCTTCTCCTTCTTCTCACGCTCTGCCTCGGACTCCTGCACGGACAGAGGCAATGTTCACAAGCACAGATGCGCCGCTGCATGTGTGTGTGTGTGTGCGTGTGGCCCGTGGTGTGATGTGTGTACCCTTCTGGCAATGACTCGTTTGTCCCTCTTCTTGACCCAGGCCACCAGTGCCCTCACAGTGTCGTTGAACTCCTTCTTGGCGCGCTTCCGCAACCGCTGATTCTCTGCACACAGACAGACAGACAGGCAGACAGACAGACCGTTGCTGCATTAGTGGTCGCCGTACCTTGCTCCATTGCCCGCCTGTAGCGGCGATCGGGGGCCTGGTGAGCGAATGGTGCATGGGAGAGAGAAGTGGGCAGTGTGCGTGTGTGTGTGTGTGTGTGTGTGTTACATACCTCTTTGAGGTTGTATTGGTCGGCGAATCCGAAAGGCTTCTTGCTGACGAAGTTGCTCCACCAGGTGTAGAAGGCAGCCACATCCTACATACATACGCACACAGCAGACGCCATGCATGGCTGTGGTGGTTGCTCATGTGACACATTCCTTCCTCCCTGCTTTTTACCTTCCAGCTCGATTGCGAGTCACCGAAAGAAGGCGCACCCTAAACGCACAAACCAACCAAAAAACCAACAGAGAGAAGGGCAGGGCAGGGCAGGGCGTCAAGTCCACCACCTCGCCACATCCATCCGGTCGCTCACGAGTTCGTCTTCATCGTCACTGAGGTGGTCCTCTTCCTCGGCCGCCAGGTTGGCGAACACCTCCCTGTAGACGCTGTAGAAGCCACTCCCATCGTCACCGAACCCCTTGTAGGCCGTCGTGGTGAAGTAGTGCCAGATGTCCACTCGAGTGGCCGCCTTGACCCCCCCGTCAGACACATCCCCTGTGCGGAGAAGGCAAGATGGGGAAACGGATGTGGCAATCGTGTCAGTCAATCGTGGCAGCATCGGTTTGTCTGCCTGTCGTGTGCAGCGTACGTACCTCCCGAGAGGATCTGCTCCTTGTGGCTGTCATACCTGACAAGCGCACACACAGACACACGCGCGGCGAGCGTCGTTGGCTTGCTCTCGTCTCTGTTTCTGTCTGTGGCGTACCACGCTCTCTCCTGTGCGTCAGAGAGGGTCTCATAAGCCTCCTGCAGCTCCTGGAACTTCTGCTCGGCCATAACAGCACACATCACACATCCACACCAACATGCACAACGCAACACATCCGGTGAAATGGAGTATGCTTATGTGTGCGAGTCTACGGACCTGTGTGGCCTCCTCTTGGTTGTCGCGGTTCTTGTCAGGGTGCCACTTGAGCGCCTGGCGTGGACAGACAGATGCATCAAAGGAAGGAAACAGACTACCGACATGAATCAATTGCACAAGATGCGTTGTCTGTGGTCGACTGTGCTCACCAGCTTGCGAAAGGCGCTCTTGATCTGACGGAAACACACAGACACACAGACAGACAGGACGTTCATCAAGCCATGCATCTGATTGTCTGTCTGCATACCTCATCGGCAGTGGCTCTCGGCTCCACGCCAAGCACTTCATAGAAGCACGTCTTCATCACGCTTTCTTCTAAGCGTGAAACGCATCGCAATCCTAACCTTGCGAGCTTCTTGCAGATCTCTGTGCGCCTTTTCGTTCTTTGCAGCCCTGCATTTCTTTCCCCTCCCACTGCACCGCTCCCGCGATGGCGACTCGCTTTGCGCTTTCTCAGCTTGCCCGTGGGCTGAGCAAGAGGCCTGCATCTGCCGGCGCGGTTGTGCCTCGTCTGGTGAACTCATCTATGGTGAGCAGGCAGCTCTTGCCTGCCGTGCAGTGCCGATTCTTCGCTGACAGCGGTGAGTGAGTGGGTGGGCGGCTGAGTGCAGGGCTGAGATGAGACACACGCGCAGCGCAGAGCGGACACGCGGACGGGTGTTTGGTTTGTGTGCTGTGGCGGCGTTGTCAGCGTCGTCCAAGTTGTCTGAGGTGGTGGCGAATGAGATCTCGCACGAGAAGTCACAGTACGAGAAGCCGCCGATCATTCAGGTGAGCAGGGAACAAGCACTGCAATGCACACCCGCTGCTGCCATCGGGGGTGCATTCACTGTGCCCCGTCTCTCTCTCTCTCTCTCTCTCTCTCTGTGTGTGTGTGTGTGTGTGCCTGCCTGTGTGTGCGTGTGCAGCGTTTCCTGGACAAGAAGGAGTGGAAGTTTGAGGAGAAGACTGCCGACGTCAACATGGTCCTCACCAAGGAGGTCGACGGCACCAAAGTCTCTGTCGAGTTCCAGCTCTCAACGTAAACAAGGCACTGCCCTTGCTGGTTGGCGTACATAAATGGACCTGGTGTGTCTGTGTGTGTGTGTGGCGTCATGTCATGTCATGTCAGTCCTTACAATCCGGAGGATGAGGGCGGCGAGGGCGAGGGTGGTGAGGAGAGCACCCCCACTGACTTCTCCATTACGGTTGAGAAGAAGGACAGCACGGGCGTCATCTTCTACTGCACCACAGACAGCACAGACCCATCACACCGGGTATCCATCGAAGACACACACAGCGCCTGTGCGTGTGCGTGTGTGTGTGGCATGTGTATCCCTGCGGCTGTGGTGTGTATGTCATCCGGTAATCTGTCAGTTTATGATTGGCAACGTCAAGTACTTCGCCACTGCGGAGGAGAAGGACAATGCCAGCAGCTACAACGGACCTGAGTTCGAAGACCTTGACGAGGTGAGCCTGTCAGTCATTGAGCAATACAGCGCCTGACAGCTCATGTCTACCCCAAATGTGTGTGCGTTGATGGGGGTTTGCTTTGCAGAGCATGCAGGAGCGGATGGACGAGTGGCTGGCGACATTGGGTGTGGGGGAGGAGCTCTGCGACTTTATTGATGCATGCGCCGTCGACAAGGTCACACCACACAGCCACCCAGACCAATACATGCACTCACACACGACCTATCCACATGACGTGTGTCTGTGTGTGTGTGACTTGCCTGTCTTGTGTGTGCGTCTGTCAGGAGCAACGCGAGTACATGAACTGGCTTACCGGCATCAAGAGCTTCATCGAGACCAAATAGACAGACGCATACGCACACCCATGTCCACACATTCCTTCCTTGTCCTCCCATTGCTCGCTATTCGCTGATTCTGTATGGCCAGTGTGTGGCCAACTGCCGCCTTCCCCCGACACGATGCCCGGGGATATCTGACAAGGTGATCCCCGAGAGCTGCGTGCGGGGTGGGGGTGGAGGCCTGCCGGTCACACATAGCCGCACACAGAGAGTACTTACTTTTTGGAACGGATCCGTGAGTGTATGTGTGTATTTAAGGCGATGATGACGACAGACACGGCCGCTGATGCGTTGTGTATGTGCGTGTGCATGCCCGCTTTTCAATGCTGGTGGGTGCTGGTCGGGTGCAGTGTGTGGTGGTGTACGCTAGAGGCCGTCTTCAAGAGATGCCTGGCCGAAACACACAACACAGCCGGCGTGTTTGCTTTTGCCAGTCACTCACCTTGTGTCGCTCTCTTTTCCTATGCTCCTTCTATCGCTGCATGCTGTCTGTCTGTCGATGGCTGGAGGTGTAGATGACCTCACGACACACACGTGTGTACCTGTATGTGTGTGTGTGTGTGCATGTGTTGGGTGCATTGATGTGTAAGGACGGAGCATCTGACCCTCATGGATGCCTGCAGTGAGTGTGTGTGTGGATGGATGGATGGATGGACCCCTATCGATGCACTTATTTACTTGTCATTCTCATTCAGCCATCCTCCATTCTATCTCTCACACGACTGTCTCTCTCTCTCTCTCTCTCTCACAGGCACTACCATCCATCCCTCCGTCCTTCCTAAGCCTGCATGTGTGGGTCGACGTCGAAGCACTCACTCCAATGCACACGCTTGTGCAGCACCGTTGACCTCGGGTCGCAAGGCAGCTGAAACTCAACCTGCACAACACACACACACACACAGATACATCATGAGTGACACAGGCAGTCTCAGTCAGTACCATAATGGCGTTGTGGTGGCTGAGTGACTCTTCGCTTAGCATGCTGTCAGTGATTTCCAGGTTGCCGCACCGCTTCACAAACGTGTCGGTCCCGATGGCGTCGAACAGCCATATCTCGCGCCACACACCGCTGAGGAAGAAGTTGCTGTGCTGCGCCGCTAGCCGCGTCATCAGGTCGCTCTGACATTTTGGTGTACACAGCACAAGTGTGTAGTACTCAAACGTGTCTTTCTCTCTCTCTCTCTCTCTGTGTGTGTGTGTGTGTGTGTGTGTGTACCGATAAGTATATCCAGTCGGTGATGCCGCCGAACTTGGTGCTGTAACACAGCCCCTGCACCCACGCAGTGGATGGAGACACACATGTTTCCCTGCCTGTGTGTGTTCTTTCGTTCAGTGTGTGCGCCTGCCTGGCAGTTGCTCTTGAGGCAGCACTTCCTGCTGTTGAGACACTGACCCCTCAGCCCGCCCACACTGCTATAGTAACCACCCCCGCCACCAGCAGCAGACGAGAACGGCCCCACTCCAGCACCAACTCTCTGCCTGGTGGCATTCAGCCCATAGAAGGCCCTCTGGGCCGCCTGCAGCTCCGACATGGATGGCACCGCCAGGTTGCCGAACACCCCTGCCCCTCCGCCGTGCTTTCTCTCCTCCCTTTGCAGTGAGGAAAAGACGCCCGTCTCGTTGTATGTGGTGGGCTTGTCGTGTGCCAGCTGTGGGGTCGGCTTGAGGAAAGGCAGAGAGGGCGGGCTGATCTGGGGCGATGAGGAGTTGATGTTGATGCTGATCTTGCTGTTTGGGCTGGTGGGGTTGATGGGCGACTTGGACTTTGACTTGTGGGCCTTCTCTTGCAGCAGGGCTGTGGGGGAGAACTCTTCTTCACACGGAAGGAACTCCTTGGGCGTGTACGCCGGGAAGAACCCCTGACGCACAACCACAAGCAGGAAGAGCAAAGTGGCAGAAAAAAGACGTGTCTCTCTCTTTCTGCATACGTTTTCCTGCAGCCATTCGTGTCCGCTGGTCATGTATCTCTGGAAGCCGTCCCTCCTGGTGCACTCGCTCTCCGCCAGACTGCGGTAGATGGGGTGGTTGCGGATGATCGGCAACACCACCTGTCAAATGAGCGTCGACCGAGTCACACATTGGGTAGGCGTACTGTCCAGCCTACCTCTGGGTCGTTGAAGTGAGTGTTGAAGTTGCCGGCGATGATCATGGGGATGCCTGGCCGCTTGTGTGAGGCGATCTTCTGCAGCTCCTTCTCCCGCTCGTCGATCAGACGCTCCCAGTGAAAGTCGTCGAAACGACCACCGGCCTGACCGACAGCGAGACATGACGGCATATGGGAGCTGCGCACAATCTCGTAGTGTTCATTCTTACTAGATGGCATGAGACGATGTCCACTGGCCCGATGTGGGGAATCTCAGTCCACAGCATTGCGGCAGATCTGAATGAGCAAGGGGCAGGTGCCAAAAGGCTATTGTGATGTTGGCCGCACGCGGGCTGACCTCGGTGGCATTTCGGGCACTTCTGCATCTTCTCTCCTTATTTGGAATGCGAATGAGTTCTTGACGCGGATGCCGCTCTTGCGGCGGATGAGGATGGCGTTGCTGAAGAAGCCCACCTGACCCGCAGGGGCCACCACCCACTGCACGACAAGAAACATACACACACACTCATGCACCCTCCTAATCAATGCACCCATTTCTCAATGACCATTTTGTAGACTTCGTCCTCAACCGGAACTTGGGCGTGGTGCTCCTGAGACACGCAAGTAGGTTGGTAGTGCGTGTGGTATTGGCCATCGTAATTACCTGCAGTGCGACAATGTCTGCTTTGGATGTCCTTATGAGCTCGAGGATGCGCTCCACCGCACATATCGACGCGTCCTTGGAGTTGCACCCCTCCCATATGTAGAAACACTCCTTCGCACCTGACCACACACACACAACCCAGTGTGTCTCTCACCCTATATGACACCATCTCCCCTCCCTCGCCCACCCTTCTTTTTCCTTAGGCACGGGGCAATGTACATCTGCACGTCAAAGGTCATGATCCGCAGATATCTGGTGCCGCCCGGCGACGGCACCCACGACGCGCCAGGGGGGAGGGGCCCCATGCCGGAAGACGTCTTTTGCGAAGCGATCGTCCCGGGGTCCATTCGCGAGGATGCGATCATCCCGGATGATGTCTCTTGTGAAGTGATCATCCCGGGGTCCATTCGTTTGGTCATGGACTGCCGCACGGCATACTGATGGAAGCCTGACGGCGCCTCTGCGAGGTTGTGGAGGTACGACTGGCCGGCTGTGGTCGGATCGAGGATCTGGTCCTGATCGAAGTTCTCTGCAGAGACACACGAGAAGTAGGCGTGTATGTTGTGGATGAGTGGCGTCGCCTACGCGCGTATCCGTCCCTTATCGGCCCCCTTGGGGGATTGCTCAGCCAAAAGTCAGGGTTGGGGCCTGTGTGGACCTCGAGGTCATGGCTTGATGGAATGTTAGTCTTACGATTGGCCTCGTTGACGTGCAGAACAGCGTCCCGATGTTCTGTGGACATGTCCTCTTCTATTGCCGCCACGTCATTGTACATTTCCTTCGGATGGCTCGCCCGAGACGCCACGTTTTCGAAGACTCGACCGCCAACAAAACCTGTCGTGCGAGAACGGGATGTCTCGCCCTGGGAAAGGCCCGCGAAGGAACGGGGCTCGGTACTCTCGCCGTCGGGCTCGTCT
Organism: Vitrella brassicaformis; assembly: GCA_001179505.1. Classification (NCBI taxonomy): domain Eukaryota; family Vitrellaceae; genus Vitrella; species Vitrella brassicaformis. The sequence continues at coordinate 121,511 of CDMY01000249.1, read as the reverse complement.
TGCCTTGACTTTCGTGCCTTCTGGTCGGTTGTTGCTGCTGTTGTTTGCACGACGAAAGAAGAGGGGACAGTGCGGTTGGACGAGAGGTTGGCTTGTGCTGTCTTGCGAATAGCCGCCGGACAGACACGGGTCAGCAAAAGGGTAAGTGCGATGAATAAGCCACAGGTCATTTTCCCTATTCCAAGGATCTCTTCAAGTTCCCACGTGCCCCCCTTCCGCTTTCCCCTTTCACCGGCCTCCAGCGATGAGGCGCGGCTCTGTCCAGATAGACTCGATACGAATTCATGACCTCCACTGGGACGATGAAGAGGACTTCGTTGGAGGTGGTGCGTTCGCTGAGGTCGGCCGAAAGAACAACTGCTGCAGTCAGTCATACAGTGACACACACCTCCTGATGTCCATGTTGCAGGTGTATAAGGCCATGTGGGGCGAGACGAGGGTCGCCATCAAGAAGGCGAAAAGAGAACTCGAGAAGGTCTTCGGCAGAGAGGTGATAGCCATCGGCAGGGGCGTCCCCGGTCTCGTGCTGATCTTTGTGTGATTGTGCAGGGTCTGAAAGACAAAGTTCTGCAGGAAGCCGACGCCCTGGCCCGCTTGAAGCACCCTCATGTCGTGAGGCTGCTAGGTGTGTGTTACGACACGAAGATTCCCCTTCTCGTCCTCGGTGAGAAAGAGAGATACGTCTGAGGATACACCTGAACACTGAACTGAAGAGGTAGGTGCCATCTATCGTGCAGAGTACTATGAGGATTCACTGGACAAATTTCTCAAGAAACTGGGCAGAAGGAAGTCAGGAGTCCCCGAGCACCTGCAGTACAAGTATGCCAAGCAGGTGAGGCGGACTTAAAGTTCGCGATTCCGTGTGTTTATCACTTTTGCTTTTTCTGTGTATCAGATATGTGGGGGTCTCATCCATGCCCATAGCAAAGGCATCGGCCATCGTGACCTCAAGCCCGAGAATATTCTGGTGGCTGAGACATGCAGCAGTAGCATAATTTGTTCACATCCATGTGTCTTCTCTGCTTGATGTGCAGCTGGACAACGACGGAAATGTGAAGCTCTCAGACTTCGGTCTGGCTTGGGTGATGCCCGAGGAGAGGTCGTACCTAAGCGTCCATGACTTCGGTAACAGACGCAAAGATCTAATCCCAAAGCGACCCATACTTGCGTGGCTGCAGCGGGAACTCCCCTATATGCCCCCCCAGAGGCCTACGCAGACAGTACTTGCAGAATGACATTGATAATCATACAGTTAGTGAGATTCCTGTCACCTCTCAGGGCCCCACTTGGAGCTCAGGTCGGACATCTGGCCAGTCAGATTGATCTTTGCAGAAATATTCGGCGGTGAGTGAGACACAGAGAAAGCACGGCACACAGGAGGGCTGGTGGCCCCTTGTATCTGTAGCATCTCCGGCTTTCGCTGGCCTCAGTAAAAGGGAGATCGCGAGGAAGATATACGAGAATAGAGAGGTGGCGGCTGCATAAGTGTGTGGACAAGCTTCTGTTAGCAGGCGTGTGTTCCTGTGTCATGCAGGCGCCCCCCATCCCCTCAGAAATCCCCGTCAATGTCAAGCAGGCCATCCAGGCAAGACACCGGACGCACAATGTTGCGTACATGGTGAATGCACCTGTCGCGTTGTTCACGTGGCCCACCAGAGTTGTTTCGCCTTCAATCCAAGAAGTCGGCCGAGCGCACAAGAGATGAAGTGACGCGCTCTGACTGAGGCTTTCAAGAGATGACGTTCCTGTGTCTCTGTGCTTCTGACGTGCTGCTCTGCGGCAGCTGCTCGACAAACTGACCAACGAAAGGCCGCGGCCAGGTGACACACCACCCCACCACCACTGCTCACCCAGATTGCCTCATGTGACGTGCTGTCGATGGCAGTGACCCCCGACCCACGGCCCAACAGCAGTCTCGGTGGGCTACTAATGCAGATGAGATGACCAATTTAAGGCTTACCGCATATGCAGTTACCCCGACGCCAGCCCCAGTACCCGTCTCGCCCTCAGCGCCCGGCACCCCATCTTTGTCACCACAACCGTCAAACGCCGAACACGTACGCACACGAAGTACATGCAACAGGGAGGCTGAGGGAGCGTCGAATGTACTTTGGCATTCTTAATGTGCAGGCCGATATCTTCGAGGCGGTCAAGGCTCGCGATGAGCAGTCCGTCCGTTTGTTCATCGAGCGAGACGGCAAGGACATTCTCGACAAACGAGACTTCATAGGAGTATGCAATCAAGAAGCCGACAGACATGCACCCAGCGGCCTGTATGTGGTGTTATTCCTGCGCGCAGTTCACACCCTTCCTTCACGCTGCACAGAGCGGTCACGTGGGCGTCATGTCAGTCATGTACGAAAGCAAACCTGACGTACTGCAGCAAACAGACAATGTAGCGACACATACACGCCATCCTGTGTGCTGCTGGTGGTGAGGAGACGTGTTGGCTTTGATGGAATGCAATAGGGTCGTGGAAATGCCCTCCACCAAGCTCTCTTGCTTTCCAAACCCGGCGATGTGGTGGCCAAGCTGTAAGAGACGCAGAGGAATGACACGACGAATTTATTCTCTGTCTGCGTACGGAGCTTCAGGCTCGAGTGGGCTGCTGAGGCTGGCGTCTCCCTCCTCGGCATCAAGAACAAGAAGGCAAGTCCCGACGAACGGTTGGATGGTCTATTCCTTTGAATTTGGCAGGGTAAGACGCCGTGGGATTTGGCGGCGGAGAGGTCGGACATCAGAGAGATCATGGAGAAGTACAAGAAACAAACAGGTCTGTCTGTCTTCATGCTGATCTGGACACATCATTGCATCCAATGCTGTGTGCGTGTCAGTGCCATCTGGCCAGCATATATCAGGACAGGCACCGGCACCGCAGATCAACGACGTGAGAGGGCACCTGATCATCACACACGACCCCTTTGTTTTGGCTTTGTGTTCGTAGACGACGAGAAAGGGCGATAAGCAGTCCGTCATGGCGGCGGCTCCCCGCCTGCGTATCGATCGGCAAAACATCACATTCAGCGAGGCAGACAGACTCGGTGAGCCCGAGACCAATCGCATACCGAGATGTGGTCAGCTAATGTGTGTGTGGGCCAGGAAAGGGAGGTTTTGGGACAGTGTACAAGGGGCTGTGGAAAGACCAGCCGGTGGCTATCAAGGTCGTCAATGAGGAGGACAGGAAACTCATACCGATCCACGTGGGAAAGCAACCCGATCCACGGACCGACGAATAGAGATGGATCTTTTCATACAGGTGCTCTATGATGACGTCTTGAAGGAGGTGGAGCCGATGCTGTCCCTCAAACATCCCTATGTCATCACCTTTTTAGGCATCTGCTCTCACGAAACTTACGGACCCATGATCATATCAGGTGGGTGGGTTGTCCATGTGCTCGTTACCCTCTGACTTTTCTTGCCTGGCGGTTGCTTTCGTGTGTCTCAGAGTTGTGCGAGGGTGGCTCACTGCAGTCATTTCTCGAGAGGACGAAGGGTCCTCTGCCGGCCAATCTCCGCGACAAGTTTGCGAGACAGGTAAGTAGCTAATACGGGCAAAGAGGGCTGAATCAGAGCACCCTTTTATCTGTCGCCCGATAGATTTGTGAGGGCGTGCAGTCATTTCACAACAAGAATATAGTACATCGTGACTTGAAGCCCGGCAACATACTTGTAAGTTGCAAGACTGCAACGTCCATTCGCACCCGTTTCTTTATTGTGCAGGTGACCAAGGAAGAAGACATCAAGATTACCGATTTTGGGCTAGTGATTGACCTCAACAGAACAGCGTCGGCTCAAGGCGGTGACAGACAAATGAGAGGAACACGCTGCCGCCGCGAGTCAGGCTACGTGTCCATGTGCACTCTTGCATCTGCAGGAGCGGGCACAAGGCTTTACATGGCGCCCGAAGCATTTGCGTTGAACGGTGAGCGACATTTAGCAGGAAAGAATTGTCAACTTCTTACTCTTTGGTAGCTGAGAATCTGACGACCAAGGCGGACATCTGGGCCCTCGGGATCATCATTCTCGAGCTGCATGGCGTCTCGCTGCTGGTTCTCTTCCAACAACTCATAAGACTTAGACAGGTCAACTGAAGAAAACGTGCGATAAAGAACGGCACATAGCTGAGGCATTGTCCATTGTCACCGCCATAGCTGAAGGCACTGTCACCGCCTTTGTACTCAGGCACCCGACATCCCCGACTCTGTGCCCCTACAGGCCAAAGAGGTCATCAAAGTAAGCGGACGTCGCCACGCTGCGACGCTTTGGGAACCCTTATCTCCCTGTCTCTGTGTGTGATGGATGGATCACCAGAAATGTTCTTCCCTAGAGCCTAACGATCGGCCCACAGCGGGACAGGTGAATGAGACGCATCATCTTGGGATGGACGAACGGCATGTTGTTGCCTACATCAGCTTCTCAAGGTGCTGACGGGGACTTCCACGCCCCCACCCAAGCCGGTCTCGCCCTCAGCGCCAGCCAGCCGACCGGCGTCTCCACAACCGTCAAACATCAAACACGTACACCCCGATGGACCCATGCAGCAGCAGCGCCTTCGGAGTAAGCTGTGTGTGTTCCTGACTGTCCTCGACAGGCTGACGAGTATGAGGTTGTCGAGGCCTCGTTCAAGGCCGCGAAGAAGGGCGAGTGTGCGGCTCTCACCCAAATGATCAAGACTCACGGTGTAGCAATACTGGATAAACGAAACGACCACGGGGTAATCAGACGAAAGAAAGGATTCAAAGGGGAGATTCTCATTGTTGGCTGCATGTAGGACACACCCTTCCTTGCCGCTGCATCGCGTGGTCAGGCCGGTGCCATGCCGCTCATGTACGACGCGTATGGGCCGTCGATTCTGAAGCAAACATACAAGGTGCATGTCCATCAGCTCAAATGAAGAGATGTTGGTTGTGATGCAATGCAACAGAATGGTCGGACCGCCATGCACTGGGCTGCCGCCAATGGCCATGTCGCGGCTGTCAATAAGCTGCTGGAGTGGGATCTCACACTGCTCGATGCATGCGACAAGGTTACAGCACACAAGTGTCTCTGACGCCTTGCTGGTGTCGATATTGTCTGTCTATCTGTCTGTCTCTGTCTGTCTGTCTGTGGGCTGCAGACTGGCACTACACCGTTCATCACAGCGCGTTATCACGTTGACGTGCTGAAAGCCCTGTATGCCAAAGGGCAGGACAAGCAGAACATGCTGACACACCAGACCAATGTGAGAAACAGCTAGATCTCTCGGTCATTCGTTGACGGCCTTTCTCTGTGAGCATCACACACAGCTCAGAGACACAGTGCTGCATGATGCTGTCAAGGCCAGTAAAGGCGATTCGGTGGCCCAGCTGTGAGGGACACTAATGAATAACGCAAATCAACTTTGCCGCTCTCTCCTCACCCTCTCTGTGTGCGAGTCCAGGTTGGAGTGGGGCGTTGAGGCCGGAGTCAATCTCCTCGACATCAAAGGCTATGAAGTGAGTGCACACAGACTTGTGAATGGACGAGAGGAGCGCTTTCGTGTGTCAGGGTAAGACGCCGTGGGACTTGGCGTCGGAGAAACCGGGCATGAGGAAGGTCATGGAAAAGTACAAGCAGTAGGTCAGTTCTCGGCGCTGTGTGCGGTTGGTGTATGACTTGGGCCTTCTAGTCTGTGTGTCGTGCCTTCGCGAGAGCGGCACATGAAGGAAGAACGTGTGATATTGTAGTAGGGGCGTGCCTGGCTGGGTGAATGGCAGAACTCAGTCTGGTGGGTGGGTGAAGTGCGTGTGTCTCTTCTTCCAGACAGACCGGTCGAGAACGGAGTGAACGGATACAAGGTACGAAGGCAGGTCACAACAAGGTACGAATTGATTGTGCCTCACAAGTGGCGTCCGGGAACTATGTGAGCTGCCTTGTCTCATATCTGTCTGACAATACATATAAACAGCCTGCTGTCTTCCTTGCCTATCGAATGAGAGCAATACGAATGAATTCATGCCTAGATTCATGCCGTGTCGCTGACACAACGGTGGAATGGATGGACGCAAGTTAGGCGCGTTAGAGCGAGGCGAGCTCGCAGTCTCCACTTCAACTCGTCCATCAGGAACCCACTTGGTTTCCACGATCCTCTCATAGGCCCGTCAATCTCCATTAAACACCCTCCGCCACAATGCTTCCCTCCGCCCAGCCGCACTCTCTGAACGTCGACAACAAGAAGATGGGGGTGGAGCCTGAGGAGTTGCCGAGGGCGCCCTCCCCCACGGCGCAACCGGACATGGAGCCGAGCCCCGCCGCTTACCTTTCGCCAACCATCGAGCAACTCAACAGCGAAGTCCGTCGCCTGAAACAGGAGAACCTGCGGCTGCAAAAGCACATCGTGCAGCAAGACACCCCCTCTAGCCGCCTCTCGCCAACAAGCGCCACTGGACGCTCAGGAGGTCGACGATCCAGCGACATCAGTGGCCGTGTGAACACTCTGCTGGCGGACCTCGGCATAGATCAGGACGCTAATGAGACCTCCCGCCGTTCCAGAGACAAGCGTGGCACGGAGGTGTTCGAGACACATGGCAGTGAAGAGTCGTCCGATGAGGAGCACGCGGACTCTCTGGCCAAGGCAGAGGTGCGAAGAGCGCAGCAGCAGGCGCATCAGATGCGGAAGCGCAACGCGTCCCTTCTGCGGGAAAACCAAGAGTGAGGGCACCCGGCGGCGGGCCACACACAAGTGCACTCTTCTCCCATGTGTGTCTCTGCACCTTGTATGTGTCAAGGCTACATGATATCGAGAGGGAGCTTCGAGAGCAGGTCGACTAGCTCAAGCACAAGTTAGAGCAAGCGCAGCGCAAGATCGACATCGAGACAGAGCGCCAAATCACGCTTCAAGAGAAAGTCAAGGAGGCCGAGGAGAAGGCCGAGACTCAGCAAAAGGCGAACCGACGCCTTCTCAACCTGCAAGCCGGCGCCGGCCGATCAGCAAGGGAGAAGTCAGTGGACTTCAGCGATGTGGCCTCGCAAGGAAAGGCCTCTGACGGCAGGGTGACACCCACCGGTGCCCTTACTCATCGTGGGACTTTTCGACCAGGGGGAAGGAAGTCACGTGTGTTTGAGGATGAGGTGAAGCTGCGTAGCGAATTTGAAAAAGGAAAGGAGGACATGTCGGAGCAGATCGAAGCACTGGAGGCGCTCATCACCGAGCTGAGGGGGAAGGAGGCGGACGCTCAGGTGAGGTGGGGGAGACACCGTGGGATCTATTATGAAGGCATGACGACATGAATCACGGTTGCCTTGTCAGACGCGTCTGAGAGACGAGATGGAGAAGAACGTCCACCTGCTGGCCCAGTCCAGGGCAGACCAGCAGCAGAAACAGCAACTTGAAGCCCTCGCGGTAGGTGGCACTGCACACGACATACACATTGGTCGACCTGCCCTGCTTGCCTCGTCTTGCTTCAGGCTGATCGGCTTCGCGAGCTCAGCGAACTGAAGAACCTGATGGAGGGGCAGCGCACGCAGGCATCCAACCTCAACACTGAGGTCGACACACTCCGAAGCAAGCTGATGGAGGCGCAGATGGCACAGACCAGGTGAATGGCTTAGTTTCTCTGTCCAGCATCACGCATTTGTTCCGACTTTCCAGCGGTTTCATGACGGAGCGAGGCCAGGACCCCAAGACGCCTCGCGTCCCAGGCGTGCTGCAGAGCCCCAGAGGCCGACCATCACCAGCAGCAGTCTCCATCCAGGCAGCCGAAGCCGCCATCCAGAGCGAAGCCACCGTCACTCCATCGCCAGCCTCCTCCTCGAAGCGCGACACTCTGTCCGCCTCTTTTTCGCGTCGTGGCACGCGCCGCATGTCAGCCCCTGTGGTGGAGATGAGTCTTGCTGACGAGATGGATGACTTGGAGGAGGATTTGGTGCAGCGCAATGCCGAGCTGGAGATGGAACTGCAGAAAGGCGAGGAGACGCGGACTCAGTTGGAGAAGCGGCTCAAAGAGAGGGATGATGCGATGGCGAGGCTCAAGTCGGAGCTGGATTCGGCGAAGAAGGTGAGTAAAGGGCCGCGGATGGGCCCTGGACCGATCGAGAGACACCATGCACCTGTTCTGCTCTCCCCGGTCCTCAGGCCAGTGACATGGCTGTCAGAGCAGACGAATCTCTGGCAGCCGAGACAGCCGAGGTAAGAGAGGCGCAGTCATACTCGGCCTGGCAGGACAATGTGGTCTTTCACCTGGACGCTGTGTGTGTGCTGTGGGTCCATCATTCAGCTGCAAGAGAAGATGCGTCTGCTTGAGGACAAGAATCGGTCACTGGAGAGTGAAGCGGCGCGTGTGCCAGACCTCCAAGACTCTCTCAAGAACATGGAGGACGAACTGGCAACTAAGACGGAGGCCGCGCAGCAGCTGGCCAAGCAGCGCGACGAGCTGCAGCAGTTGCTGGACCAGGGCGAGTGGGTGGCAGGCAAGCTCAAGGAGCAGCTGACAAGCAAGAGCGACGAGATCGAAAAGCTCACGACGACGATCACGGTGGGACGACATGCTGCGCGCAAGGCTTTGACCCTGCAGCCGTCATGTGCTCTGTATGCATATCTTCCTTTGCAGACGATCGGAGAAGACAAGACGAAGCTGCAGGAGTCGACACGCAAGCTTCAGCAAGAGAACGAGGAACTGACGGCGACGATCGAGTCTCTAAAGTCTTCATCCTCCGCCCTTGAATCACAGCTGTCGGGCCTCCAAGCATCGAATGCCCAGGCGTCTATTGAGTGGGCCACTACATCCAACCGAGTGTCGCATCTGGAGGCCCAAGTGACCGAGGCGCACCGGAAGGCCGAACAAGACGCCGAGACCATCCGATCGCTCAAGGCAGAAAAGCAAGTACGTAGGCTCTATCTGCAAATGTATTCGTGTCTCATATGGCATGTCGTTTGTGTGGCATCATGCATTGGTTGATGTCAGGGAGCCGAGCAGGCAGCCACGGCGGCAGAGGAGCAGCTCTCCAAGCTGCGGGCCGAGTTGAACGCTGTCACTCAACAGAGCAGCGTAAGAGTCACGTTGCCCCTTCACTCACGTCTTTGCGCGCAAAAATGAGCATTCTGGTTTCCAACAGGCGGCGAGAGATGAGCTTAAACGACTCTACGAGAGCCAGGTAGAGCAGGACAAGGCCCAGCAGCAGCTTACAGCTGATCTTGAGGCGGCAAACTCTGCCAAGACGCGCTTGGAGGCCGAAGTATCCGCCGCGCAGACAGCTGCCAGTGCCACTTTAGAGGAGCACGCCAAGGCAATCGCGGAACTGGAGAGCGCACTGGCGAGTGCGCAGCAAGCCGCGGCTGAGAGGGAGGGGGAAATCGAGACATTAAGGGCAGAAAGGAAGGTATTACCAATCACTAGTCCAGCGGCCATGAGCCACTCCCTATTGGTCTGTCATTGCTGCTTGCAGACGGTAGACGAGCAGCTGGCGGGCGCCCATTCGGCAACGAAGGGTTTGGAGGCGGAGGTTTCGTCACTGCGGTCGACTGCAGCACAAGGGGTGCTGGACGCTGCGGACACCCAGAAGACGATCAGTGGCTTGACTCAGCAGATCGAAGAAGAAAAAATGACGATCGAGGCGCTGTCGAAGGCCAACAAGGATCTGGCTGGCCGAGTCGAGACACTGCAAGGCGATATCGATGGCATGAAGGCGTCTTCCGTCGAGGGCGCCGCGGCGGCCAAGGATATGGAGGACCGCATCGCGTCCCTTACAGCGGAGAAGGAGGAGATGTCGAAGGCCAACAAGGATCTGGCTGGCCGAGTCGAGACACTGCAAGGCGATATCGATGGCATGAAGGCATCCTCCGTCGAGGGCGCCGCCGCGGCCAAGGGTATGGAGGACCGCATCGCGTCTTTCCAGAATGAGCTGCATGAGTCATCTTTGCGGGAAGCCACACTGCAGAAGTTCATTGAGAAGCTGCAGAGAGAGAACGACGTGAGTGACCAACCAGGACACATCTTCTCAATCGCCGGCTCTATCTCTATCTGCTGTGTATGTGTCTCTATTCAGTCCCTCAAAGAGGAGCTGGAGAGGGTCCGTCGAGAAGGCAAGCCAGCGCCCGTAAGTCGTGCACAAGAACTTTCTAAGTCGTCCTCGATTTCTGTGTCGGTTGCACCGATATGTCCACAATGTCTGTCTGCCCGTGTCTCAGATGCTGGCGGTGCAGGAGTCGCCGGCGGATGAGTCGAGCCAGTGACGCGACACGGTTCTTAAGTTGTCGCGCAAGAGCAAAGTGCAGCCTGCCCTGGCGCAGCCTAAGAAGGCCGTCAGGGACTGGAAGTTCTTCTGAGTCACTGAGCCGGCGGGCGGGCGGGCGGGCGGGGCGCGGCAGTTTTGTTCCTCGTGGTTGCAGTTGTGGCTGTGGTTGGTTAGACAACAGGTCGAATGATTCTGGTTCTGCGCTTCCGCTGTCACTGGGTCTGATTTTCTCGTTAAGGCAGTGTGTCTGCGCGTCTTGTTGTCTGTGCGTCTAATGGCGGTTCCCATGCATTTTTTGAGTACGGCCATGTGGATGGAGGGACAGATCGACACATGCACGCGAACCCCTCTTCAACGCGTGAACCAGTTCACGCACATAACACACACGCGACAAGACCAAGACCACGCAACGCATCACCATACTTCAAAATCGTTCGCTTCCACACGGCGCCACGGGCACGGCTGAATGAACTCAGGTCGCTCTTCGCCTCACTGCACGCCGTCTCCGGCTCGGAGCCCCTGCCTGCCCCGAGACAGAAAGGCGCTAGGAGTCGGACCAGGCGACCAATGAGTCGAGGAGCAACATGGGGGGAGGGGGCAACACATGTAGGTCGCAGGCACAAAAGTCACCAACGAACCACCGATCGACCACACAGACTGATGCATCGATAAAGGGGGTAGCGGGGGGTCGTGAATTGAATGCATACGCAACCCAACCCACGACAGCACGACACGAAAAACACCTCTCAAATCTTGCGTTGACGCGTGCACGAGGACGCCCGGAAAATCATGCACGCTGCCCGTTCAGAGCTTGTTGAAGGCAGCGATCTCGACCGACTGGACGAGGCCGAGGTCTTCTTCGTCCTCGTCCTAACACACACAGGCAACACAGGCAAAAAGAGCATGGGACATGACAGTCTCTCTCCCCTTCTCTCTCTCTGTGGTGTGTGTGTGTGTGTACCTCCGCGCCTTCCTCGTGTTCGGCCTCCTCGAGCTCCTTTCTCTTCTTGATCTGCTCCTCAGTCATGCCCACGTTCTCAATCAGCTCGCACAGCAGATCCGTCGACACCAAGTCGTCCTGGATCACACAACCGACCTGCACACACACACACACAGACACACATACAGACACACACACACAAACACAATGGTCAGCCTGTCTGTCTATCCTGTCCATTCTGGGGTGCGCAGCTTTCGGCGCACCTGGAGCTTGTTGAGCCCGAACGCCATGGGTATCTGCACACGCATAACCACACACCAATATGCCCACATATGCACATGGATGTGATGGTCGATGGCGCACGTACCTTCTTGGTCTGTTCCTTCCACTCCAGCCCCTCCATCTTAATCTGCTTGACCAGTTCAGCCAGCTTGTCGAGGTTGGTGTCGCTCGAGAAGGGTTTGCAGTCGATGAGCAGGAGCGACTTCTCCACCTTCTTCTTCTTGGACTTCTCTGCCTCGGCCTTCTTGCTCTCCGCCAGCTTCTTGGCGGCCTCCTTGTCGGCCTCAGTCTCCTCACCTGAACACACACAATCGCACACAGAATCACACCATGCTACAGATGCGGGTAGGTGTGCCTGCCTGCCTCACTATCGCTGACCGAAAAGGTCGATGTCGTCTTCATCGTCAGGTTTCTTGCTGCCCATCTCGCCCTTGGGGAACATCTTGCGCCTCACGGGGGTGTAGTGGGCAATGTGTCGGTACCATCGCGCCGCGTGTGGGTACTTCTTGCCATCGGGGCACGCCAGCATCTTGCCGAGACACGTGACGTCATTCTGCGTCGGGATGAAGCCGGTGATGTACGAGCACTTCTCCAAGCTGCACACAGACAGACAAGCCAGACAAGCACACGAGATGCACCACCACACCACCACACACGCGCTTGATCAATGGATGTGTGTGCTGCAGCAGACAGATCAGGGCCCCTCCTCCTCACTGTGTGTTGAGCTTGGCGATGCCCGCATCCGTCTTCAAGTTGCCGAACTCAACCATCGTTGCAACCAGCCTGAAGGCACCGACACAACACAGAGCAGATCTATCGTTGCAAAATGGCCACAAACTCCTCTCTGCATCCATCTTGCCTTGGGTGTGGCCAGCGTCTTGAAAAGGTAGCGCCTTCTTTTTTCGGGTTTTGCCTTTCAAGCTCGCCTTCCGTCGTGTTTTGCGGGCGAATTGTCTCTCGTGAATTCGTGCAGTCATGCATTTCCTGCGTAACATGCTGTTCCCTACGCGGGAGCCGCTCATCGACAGAGATGAGGTGGCATTCTACTTCGCAGGTGAGCCGTGACCTCACCAAGTCCGCAGATCCATCGGCACCTCTGCGGTGTGTTCTCTGTTCTGTGTGCAGCCCTGCTGACGTATTCCCACTCTGGAGGCTGCCCCAGCCACATCAAGAGGCAAGCAGACAATGGCTGGAACAATGGCATCGATGGCGTGGCGAGAAAGGTGTGTGCTTTGTGTGTGGGTGTAGTGTGTTGGATGAGTACCGCATGGCGGTGACGAACGTGTCCAAGCACAGCGACGCCGACGCGTGGGAGGCGCACAAGAGCTCCCTGCGCGACAAGGTGCTGCTGGACCTGCAGGGCAAGGGACTCATACACAGGTTCCAGGAGGAGATGAAGATTGTCCAGGAGGGACGCGCTGACTTCAATCGCGTACCAGCATCACCCAACACGGACCACACACATCGAGGGCGCTCACTCTCCCTCCGTCTGTGTGTGTGCCTGTGCGTGTGTGTGTGTGGTTTGGCTGCACAGATGCAGCAGGTTGTTCCGGGTCTGTGGCTGGTAAGGAAGGTCGTATGAGAACGAACAGAAGGTAGCATCATCTGCAAGGCTCGCCCGCCCATCTCTTTGCAGGGTTCGTTTCACCCTGCCAACGACCGCTACCAGCTTCGCACTCAGGGCATCACACACAGTGAGTCAAGTTAGGAGGCCACCCGGACGGGCCAGTGTGACTGACTATGACGATGCTGCTTGTTCATTGCCTGGGTGCAGTTTGCTGCTGTGTGAATCTGCCGCCCCGGTTCCCTAGCGATTTCGAGTACCACGTCATTCCCGCAGACGACACGCCCTCAGGTCAGTGCATGGCGGACACATCACAGTGGCCAACAACACAGGTGCAGGTGTCTTGTGTACTTGTGTGTGTCTGTGTGTCAGAAAACATATCTCGGTTCTTCCCCAAAGCGATAGAGTTCATCAGGGACGCCATACACAGAGGGGGCAAGGTTAGAGAGAGGGAGAGGGGGGCTGGACGGCATAGAGGCTGCAGAACGTCGTGTGTACGTATGTATCTGTGTTTGATGGATGTGTCGGTCAGGTGTTGGTTCACTGCGGTGCGGGCATCAGCCGGGCACCCACCATTTGTACTGCGTTCCTCATGGTAAGCCAGCCGGAAAGAGCACACACACAGACAGATGTGTGGGTGTCAGGATGAGTTCCATCTGCCGATGGACAAGGCGCTCAACTTGGTGCAGACACAGCGACCATTCGCCTCGCCAAACACAGGTCAACGCCCACCCATCCATCCGATTCCCACTCGCCCATCTCGGGTGCGCATGTCTGCAGGTTTCATGGCTCAGCTGCGCGTGTTGGACAGCAGCCTGGCTGTGCGGCGGAACAGCAAGGGTGCGGCGGGCGGTGAGTCGGCCAACCCCGGACCGGCCGGCCCCGCTGCTGCGCCCCCCGCCATCGCCGTGGGCCACCTGGCCGCACAGCCCAAGAGAGAGAGGAACGAATGAACGAACGAACCATGAATGAGAGGCTTACTAGTCAGTCAGTCAGTCAGACGAGTGGGTGGGTGTGCGTGAGGGGCATGGTGAGGTGAGATGAGATGTGTGGCTGGGCTGGTGTGTATGTGGTGTGGTGTGGTGTGGTGTGTACAGATGGACAGGCTGCCCGTGCTTAGACTGTCATTCGTTTGGTCCGTATACATACATACAAACATCTGTGGGTTTATGTGCGTATTTTGACACTTTTGGCGGCATGGCATGGCATGGCGTGGCATGGAGTGCGTAGTAGGGGCGATTGGCTGACCGACGGGTACATACACGCAGGACACATGTGCCTACATTTGTGGTGTGGTGCCTACACGAATGCGCATTTTGTGACCGATTTTGCAGCCGAAATGCAATGCAATGCAATCCGGAGGGAGTAACGGCCGTGGGGTCACAAACCCTGCTGACTCTTGCTCACCCAGCCGACCAGCCGATGACGCACTTTCTTGCCTTTCCCCTGCTGTCCTTGCTGGCCTCCATCCGCACAACAGATGCGTCGCTCGGCCTGCAGATCTCACAACACAATTCTGGCGCCAGCCGCCAGTATGGCAGAGATGGGATCTCAGTAGCTGTGTCGGCGCTGGGCTACTCGCGGATGCTGCAGCAGCCGAGCGACGACGAGGAGAATGAAGACGACGACGAGTATGAGAGGCTGTCACCGGATAGCAACCGGCTGGTGGTGTTTGACAGGACCTTCGGCTGCAAGTGAGTGACGGGCACAGCACACCATTGCACGGCAGATCTGTATGACACGGTGACACCTGCTTTTGCGTGGTTTTCTGTGTGTGTGTGTGTGTGTGCAGGTGGGCGCGTGGAGACTGCAAGAACCACCAGAGCCACCACTGGCTGCTCACCAGGTACTGAACTTCGTGTGGCGTATGAAAGGCATAGGCATCTCCTGATTGTCGGGTTTGCCTGTGTGGCTGTTTGTGCCTGTGTCTGTGTGTTCGTGTGTGCAGCGACGAGTTGGCGGACTGCAAGAGGATAGTGCAGGTGGCGGAGATGAAGTTCGTCGTCACTCTCGACATGTGGTCAGCAAACAGCCCACTCGCCACCTCTGCGCCCATGCTCGTACCCACTCTCTCTCTCTCTCTCTGTTTCTCGCTGTGTGTGTGTGCAGGTGTGCCAAGACGACCCTCTGGGGCCGTTTGCCGAGCTGCGACAAGCTGGGCCCCACCAACGCCTGGCCGATGTTCTCCAACTGCGAGCACGACGACATGGTCTCCTCCGTCTGCGAGATCCTGTGCGACACTGGCGCAGAGGGCGAGAGGAGGCCCATGCTCAAGTACCTAACACCACTCAATGCTCGACGATGACAGCGATGCGATGGATGTGTGTGGCCAGGTGCACGTTTCAGTACGACCACTCGGGCGCCCTAGGTCTGCGGAAGGACCACATAGGGATGTGCTACATCCTCGACGGGGAGTGCGAGACCGACTTTGACGAGCGGCACCGCATCATGTGCACGGGCTTCGACGCCGACGAGACGCGGCTGCCGGCAGGGGGCAACGCCACGACCGTCGATGGCTTTGCTGAGGGTGCGCCTGTGCCAGGCGATGGTACGTAGACCACACTGCCACACACAAATGGCCACCGGAGGTATCTTTGTTGCTGTGTTGTGCTGCTTCTCTCTCTCAGATGACCGCGTGGCATTGTGTCAGAGCAATGGCACCACAGAGGGGTGCCAGTCAGAGTGCCTGGTAGACACACACACAGCACAACACAGCACAACACAGCACACACACACACGCACGCGCGCAAGAAAGGCACATCTGTGTCACTTCCCTCTCACACAAATGCAGGTGCACTACGACAACGTTGAATCGAAAATTCGCAGCGGCTGCCCCAACGCCGCCTGGCATTGGGGAGCCTACGGCCCGGCGTGCTATGCCAGCAGGTCTAGGCGCAGCGACACATCCACATCCACACAGATGCCCTGCTTCGTCTACGCCGACCGATCCGTCTCTGACCAATTCGGCTCCGTCAACGGCACTACCGCTATGAGCTTCCGTAAGCAAGCCCCATGCACAGGCAACAAACGCGTAGGAGTCAGTCATGTGTGTGCCGTGACTCTCCTGCTGCAGACACGCCTCACGTGAGCTGCAAGGGCGAGTGGACCCAGTGGTCGGTGTGTGACGACTCCTGCAAGCAGACCCGCAGCTTCACCATCACCCAGCCACATGTCGGCCGAGGGTCACGCTGCAAACACGAGGAGGGCGCCCAGCAGACGCGCAAGTGCGCCTGCCCAGAGACAGCCACCGTGGAGGCCAAACAGGAGGCCGAGAAAGAGGACCAAGAGGCCGGCGAGAAGAGCGTCGATTGTGTGGGCGTGTGGGCCGACTGGTCTCAGTGCCAGGCCAACTGCAAGCACATCAAGAGCTTCAGGGTGACGCAGGAGAAGCAGGGCGACGGCAAGGAGTGCCCCGTAGCCGACGGCACACAGATCGTCCGGGCCTGCAGGGACGGCCAGTGCGGCAACATGGAAACCGAGGCCGAGAAGAACACCACTGCATCGGCAACCAGCAATGCGATGGCGTGTGAGGGCCGGTGGAGCCAGTGGAGTGCGTGTGGGGCGGAGTGTCTGCGGATGAGGACCTTCAAGGTCACCAAGCTGCAATCCCAGGGAGGGGAGCCTTGCCCCGCAGCCGACGGCCAATTCGACGTCAGGCCGTGCAACTCGGATGCATGCGAGCCAGCCAACGGTACACCACTCTCTCGTAACACACATCCCGGCCACAACAACCTTTTTCTCTGACCATTGTTCTGTTGCTCTCGTCTCATCAGTCAAGAATTGTTACGGCGCCTTCAGCGAGTGGTCCAAGTGCATGGCGCAGCGGAACCGCACCTGCGCGCGATCTCGCGTCTACTCTGTCATCCGCCCGGCATACGGCAAGGGCACGGCCTGCCTCCACCCAGATCAGACAGTCGAACTCGACTCTGACAAATGCGAGGAGTCCGAGTGCGAGCTCAGTGATCTCAGCGACAAGCAGCAGCTGATCGAGGAGGTTGAGGGCGTCAGTGTGGGGTGCGAGGGCAAATGGGGCGAGTGGGGGCCGTGCAGCAAGCAGTGCGTCAAGGAGAGGCTGTACACTGTCACAAAGCGGCCTGAGGGGGAGGGGCGTGCGTGTGCGATTGATGCCGGGTACGTCCAGCGCGTCGGATGCCAGGGGGACCAGTGCCCAAGTAAGGGAGACATACAAACTGAGAGGGAGGGAGTAGCAGACACACATGACACCAATGACACCAATGGCCCTCCCCTCCCTCCCCTGTTTGCAGATAAGTCGTGCAACGGCACGTGGAGCGAGTGGTCAGCCTGCGGGTCTGACTGCATGCGCAACCGGACGTTCATCGTGGCGCAGCAGAGGGAGGGCGACGGCAACGAGTGCCCCCACAAACACATGGAGTCACAGCAGCAGCCCTGCTACACCGACCAGTGCTCCGAAGGCGAGTGGCCCCTACCCACACACACACATACACACATATGCCCTCCCCCCTCTCTGTTGCTGCACAGGCCTGTCCTACGCCCCAGTGGGGTGCTACGAGAAGCTGGAGCACCCCTCCGTTACTGTCGCCGTCCCCCGCCCCATCCACGACCCCTCCGTCATGACCGTCGACCTCTGCTTCTACCTCTGTTCTCACGTAAACACGCCAGCACTCTTGCAGGCGGCTTACGGCAACAACACTCTACCATCAGCAGCTGAAGAGAACGACACAGCCATCGCTCTCGCGAGTGCGCGCCCAGAGGCGGTGACGTTCCCGGGCTACCCTTTCTTTGGTCTGAGTGGGGGCAACGAGTGTGTCTGTGGGCTGATGGCGCCGCAGGGGGTCCCTGTCGATGCGGCAGGGGGCACCAACACCAACAGCAGCATGACCCTGCTGCAAAAGGACGAGGGCGTGCGTTCGGATGCCAACAAGATCGACCACCGTGTGCGTGTGTTGGGTGAGGGGGATGAGGAGCCCACTCTGGTGCTCGACGGCCTTAGCGCGGGCCCGACGGTCACCAGAAGTGACAATGCCGGTGGTCAGTGCTCGACGGCGTGTGAGGGCGACAGGGAGCAGTCGTGTGGGGGGCCCTCACACGTGCAGATGTACCAGAGGAGTGAGCGCACACACAACACGGGCAAAAAGATCTGGGATCTGGGATTGCACTTTGATGACGTGTGATGATGCAGACGTCGATTGCCGTGGCACCTGGTCGATGTGGGAGCCCTGTGACGAGACCTGCACCAAACACCGGACCTACACCATCACAAGGACCCCACAGAACGACGGCACGCCCTGCAAGCGCCAGTCGGGGTTCGTCCAGTCCATTGCCTGCAACCTCCACCTCTGCACCAAACAGCAGACCGAGAACCAACAGATCGTCGCGCAAAAGGCAAAGGACAAGGACAAGGAAAAGGCCAACAAAGACAACGATAAAGAGGCGGCCAACAGCACCACAGCGGCAGCAGGGGCAGAAGCAGCAGCTGGTGCTTCGTCAAGCGGCGATCCGTATGTGTGCGGCGACCCCGAGTATGGGGAGTGGTCCAAGTGCAGCGCCGAGTGCGAGAGGTGGCGGGAAAAGACGGTGCGGCGGGCCACCAAAAGGGGCGGGTACGATTGCGACAAGGGGCCGCTGGATGAGGTCACAACGAAGGTCACCGAGAAATGCACCGGCGACATGTGCCTGCCAAGTGAGTCCCCCGCGGCTCCCCCCTCCCAAAGCACATTGCTTCTTTCATCTCTCTCTCTCTCTCTCTGTGTGTGTGTGGTGGCAGCCATTGACTGCAAGGGCGTGTGGGGGGCTTGGTCCGTCTGCGATGACAACTGCCTCCGGCGGCGGACGTACCAGGTGCTCACGGAAGCACAGGGAGGGGGCAGGAAGTGCCTCCACGACGACGGCGAAACCAAGGCAGAGATATGCACAGAGGGACAGGACTCTTCATGTGGAGGGGCAGGTGCGAACGAGGGAGGGATGGATGGATCAATGCCAAGGCGACACACCTGAAGGGATTCCCGTCTGTCTGTCTGCCTGTCTGTGTGTGTGTCTGTCTGTGTGCAGCTGAGTGTGAGGGCAGATGGGGCAAGTGGGGCGAGTGCGACAGCCAATGCAGGAGGACACGCAGATTCATGTAAGCGCAGCGATATACACACACACTATTGGCCTCCCTCGCCCTCTTGTCATTGCGTTCTCTCTGCAGAGTGGAGGGGAACTGCCCCTCCGAGAAGCAGACTGACCAAATGCAGGTGTCCACCTGCCCGCCAGACATGTGTCAAAGCACCAAGCCATCATCGGGTGACCAGTTCCTCCCGAAGAGCAGCCAGGAGGGCTCTGTCACTGTCGACCTCACACTCAACGTCCAATACGGAGAGGTCAGTCGGTGAAGACACTCTCGACCCACCGCACTTCTCTCTCCCCCTTCTCTCTCTTTGTTTGTTCAGGTGGCCGATGTGGCCACTGTGTTCACAGACACCCTGTCGAATCGCCTCAGTCAACTGACTGAGGTGCCGCGGGAGCGTCTGTCCGTCGACATGGCCACCCCGCCCCTCTCAGAGGACAACGAGAAGGACAACGTGACGGTCGAGGTGGTCATTGCCAAGGGAGACCAGCCCTCTGCAGCCGATGTGCTGGCCAGGCTGCGGGAGAGATACACCGAGCGGCTGAGGATGGGCCGGTTTGGCAACGACGTGCGCATCATCGGGTTGGATGGAAAGGTGCAGGCCGCCCCTGCTGCAGGTGAGCAGAGATTGGGAGGGAGGGCGGTGGGCTGGATGTGATGTGATGTGGCCTGGCTGCCAAATGTGCTGATTGATGTCTTGTGTCTGCCAGCAGCGGTGGAGGAACCATTAGGCCCTGGCGATGGCGGCGATTCGCCCGTGCTGCCGATCGGCCTGCCAGTGATATTCGGTAGGGCCAGCCAGCGGAGCACAGCTACTCGGCGACCAGCACCCACCATGTTATGTTGTCTGGTGTTCCCCTTTCAGCTTTCATCATCATGGTCGCCCTGATCTGTGGAGGCTGGTGCATGTGCCGCCGGTGCAAAGGCAAGGCGCGTCTGCTGCAGTCCGCCGACGACTCATCATCCTCCAAGGCCTCACACAGCAGCTGGGTGCAGACCAGAAGCACCACTGGATCGACATCGGCCTCTTCGCGGGCCACGTCGAGAAAGGTCAGAAATGCGGCCTTATTGGAGACAGACGTGGTGGAATGATCCATCCATGTGTGTGTCTCCCAGGCTGACATGAAGTCTAGCAGGGCGCCCCGGACTGGCCGGGGCTTTGGCTATGATGGCATGAAGGTGAGCGGCTTAACATCCGCCACACGCACAGCCCGACGAGAGACACTGTGTGTGTGTCCATGAGTGTCAGGACGAAGCTGAGGATATGGGTGGCGACATATCGCTGGGCGTGGCGCCCACCCCGACGAGCCAGACGCCCAGCAGCCGGTCGGTGGTGCCCGATGACGCCACGCCGTCCCAGTTGAGGTCGCCCAACCCCACTGTGCTGGGACGCTCAGCGTGAGCATGCCAGTAGTCGATGGACGGGGTCCATTTAGCTGCGTGTTGCTATGGTATCTGTGTTATCTGTGTGGCTAATTCACTGTGTGTATGTGTGGGTGAGTCGGCGGTTTGTTTATCTGTGTGCGTGTCCACTTGTGCCTATCTGCCTTTCGTGTGACGAGAGAGAGCATCGCATGGCGTCGGTCTTTATCTAACTGAGATGGCCAGCTAGCGTAGCGTGATTCATGAAGGGCGTCGTGATGCCTGAGGGCATGCAGCCGTCCATCTGCTTCGACCCGTCGCCTTTGTCTGTACGTGTGTTTTTGTGTGTGTGTGTGGGTTTATGGGTGTGATGTGCCGTGTGTAATTAATTGGGGTGAGGCTGTAGATATGGGTGGAGGGCTGTAAGTAGGGTGGGGAGCTGGTGGCCTTGTCTTTCTCTGCTGATGTGATCGCACGAACTCGGCTGCTGCCGTGTCTATCGCATGGATGGATCACCGCTGTCTGTCTGTATACACACATCGATGGAACATGTCTCTGAGGAAACGAGGGACCTCGCTCAAGGAGGGCGCAATGGAGAAAATCGTGTTGAGTGGCGACTCCCAACGCAATGTGCATACAAGACATCGACTTCATCACCCACGGCAGCCGACATGAATGGCGTGGTGCCATGCTGAAATCAACACACGCACACAGAATCGACACACCGAGGCGTCAGAGACATGTGTGAGCTCTCTTTTCTGCAATTGAAACTGACGTTGGTGCGTGCGTCGATCAGTTTGGGATCCCACTTTATCAACTTATTGACCGCAGCAACATGGCCCCCCCTGCTATGCATATTGGAATCTTTTCTAAGAGGGATGGGCGCATGACTCGAGGCGAATGATGGACACGGAGCAGCAATCGCGTTGAATCGATCCCGAGTCGCTCACAGTCATCCAAACAGAATACATGCATGTAGCTGCATTGCAGCCATCATCCAGCCATCCAGCCATCCAGCCAGCTAGCCAGCCAGCCATTCATCCATCCAGCCATCAGTCCTAGCCTCACGATCGACCGATCGACAAATACAGACTTGCGCAACACACACACACACATACACAATACCAAAATACATACACGACTTCCCGCCAGCCCCATGCCCCTCTCCCCCTCCCTCCCCCAAGTCGCGTTGCCTCGCTCTCCTCCCCTTTCCACCGGCCGGCGGCGCAGCCCCCCCCTACACCCATAGGGAGCCACACAGCAGACCAACAGGCCAGAGAAGCTCTCAGGCCGCACCGAGCCCCGCTGTAGGGGGTTTGACGGTGCAGCCATCATCCGCGGCAAGGCAAGCGAAGATGGGGGCAGGAGGGCGGAGGGGGAGACGGCGTCAGGGCTACCTCTCTCTTTCGATTGTTCACTGTGGGGGCGGCGCACGAGCGATGACCTGGTCGATGTCCGGAATGAGCGACCTAACAGTTGGGAATGGCAACGTGACAGAGAGAGAGGTTCGTGACATCAACGGTGGTCGCTTCACTTACTTAGGCATGACTTCGGGCCCGTAGTACTTCACGACATGGCCGTCCTGGTCCACCAAAAACTTCCCTGGTAATTGACGACCAACAGACGCAGGAGCGTCTGTCTCGTCTCGTCTCGTGTGTGTCAATCGCTGTCGTTTCTGTCTGTCCTTGTTTCTGGTGACTGACCGAAGTTCCACGAGATCGGACTGGCCGCATTGGACTGGTCGTCATAGAGGCTGGAGTGGTACTTGAGGAACGAGAACACCGGATGCATATTCGGGCCGTTCACTGCACCCACACCGACAAGGCAACACCCACCCATGCAACGAGATCGACCAATGGCCTGAATGGCCTGGCGAGTAACCCGACACGACCGACGCACCGTCGATTTTCTCCATCATTCTGACGTTGTATTTCTCAGGGATGTTGTAGGCCGCGACGAATTTCTTGATGTCGGCCGCGTCCGGGAACTCCTGCCAGCCGAATGTCAGTCACCACACCACGTGCAGCCTGGCAGCCTGCAGCCTGCCTACCTACCTACCTACCTCGTTGGCAAACTGAGCGCACGGGAAAGCGAATATCTCGAAGCCGCCCTCCTCCTCCCCTCCCTTGAAGCGGTCCTGATACTGCTGCCAGATCTCCGTGAATTGGGTGTAGTGGGTCTGAAGCCATCCACCCAGACAGACAGACAGACAGGCGGTGGGTGAAGAATACCGCTTGAAGGGCCTCTTGTGTGGTGTGGTGTTGTTGTCACCTCGGTGAGGCCTCATTTGGATGCCACGTTGGTGACGAGCAGGACCTTGCCCGCATAGTCCTTGAAGTTGACCGTGGCCCTGCGTGTCGTAGACATTCCCACACACGCACACAGACACACAGACACACAGACACACAGACACACAGACACACGACATGAATCACTTCCTCGCCTGCTGTGCGGCGCTGTTGCTCTTGTACTGTACTCACCCGTCGAGTGCCTTGGCACTGAGCTCGTGAAGGCTCTTGCTGGACGACTTCAGTGACTGCATACCTCGTAGTCTCCTCGTTTGTTGAGTATGCCCTTGCCCTCTCGTATCGACAAGGCAAGGTCTGGGCGAAAAGCTGGTCCCCTCCCCACAGCAAATGTGCGCTAAGCTCGCAACCAGCCGTCTCGCCCCGGGTGCTCCCTGAAACCGCTGCTGCCGTCTCGCCCCCTCCCCGTCGGGGCGCCCCTGCGTCGCCTTTCAAGCGCTTCCGTCGCCGCGCATTGGCATCAGCCCCAGCAAGAGATGGTGGGGTGTGGGACGCGTGGTTGGCCCTTTTGAGTGGTGCGCATGTTCATGACTGTCCTCGACAGGCTGACGAGTATGAGGTTGTTGAGGCCTTGTTCAAGGCCGCGGAAAAGGGCGAGTGTGCGTCTGTCACCCAAATGATCAAAACTCACGGTGTAGCAATACTGGACAAACGAAACGACAGCGGGGTGAGCAGACGAAAGAAAGGAGGGATTGTCTCGTCACTTTCATTTTGTTGGCTGCGCGTAGAACACACCCTTTCTTGCAGCGCTTGATGAGGTCGGTGCCATGCAAGTCATGTACGACGCGTATGGGCCGTCGATTCTGAAGCAAACAGACAAGGTGCCAACACAAAGGAACCATCCTCTGTCCTGCTACTGAAATGAAGAGATGTGTTGGTTGTGATACAATGCAACAGCTTGGTCGGACCGCAATGCACGAGGCTGCACTCCTTGGCAAGCTTGCAGCTGTCAATCAACTGCTGGAGTGGGATCCCAAACTGATCGATGCACGCGATATTGTAAGAGAAAAGTGCACGTGTCTCTTGACTCCTTTTTGGTATCGATATTGTGTGCATGTCTGTCTGTGGATTGCAGACTGATACCGCTAAGAGGCGAACGTTAACGCACAGACCTTTGCGTGCAGCTTGATTCGACTGAATGGACGTGTGAGCGGTTGTGAAGCACGTCAACCGATAGATCTACATCTGATAGGAGGATATCCATTTCTGGCATTCCTTCTGAATCGTCTCCCCCTTCCGTCTCTTCCCTCTCCCCCTCCCCTTCCCCCTTCCCCTTCCTGGTCGTGTCCCTTCGGTTCGTCCCCCTTTCCCGTTCCCTTCCGGCACCCTGTCGGCTTCCCCAACCATGAGCCACGCCCCCTCCCGCTTCGTGGACGTCCTTCGCGACATCGGCGCCGGCGACCAGTCGGCTCCGTCCCGTACACGCTCCCACACGGATCGTGACACGGAGGTCCGCTTTGTCGATGACCCGCTCAACCCTCACGGCATTGCCGCCCACAATCAAGGCCGCTTCAAGGCATGTTTTTATACTACCGAGGGGATCGTGCGGGTCATCCGGAACGGGAACATGAAGTACATCATGGTGAAGAACGACCAAACCGACGGCATCCGACACCTCAGCGAGAAGGACGCCTTCCTCACACTCGGCCACCCCGACAGCCACATACGCGGCGTCACCGTCAAGACGCTCCTCGTCGTGGGGACGGCGTTGAAGCTGCTGTGCGACAAGCACAACTCGCAGCCCCACCGGAGCATCCTCAATGACATCGCCGCCGCTAAGCCATTCGTCAGCAACCCCAACCTACGTAGTGTACAGCGCACAGACCTCGAGCAGCAAATCAGCCTCCTCCTGTAAGGCGTCAACGGTGTCGTGAGTTTCGTCATCAATGAGACCAACCCACAGAAGGTGGCGGACGCTATCGCCGCCCTCCCCCGCCTCCTCGAGGACTATCACCAGACCAACACCCATCGAGGCCGCAAACGCACAGCCCCCTCGTCTGCAGCAGCAGCTGCTGCTTCTGCTGTCGACACCCACATGCCCACCGCCGACGATACTCAGCCCACCAACGACGAGGACATCAATGACAGCGGTAGCATCATAGAGATCGACATCGACGCCGCCATCCCCAACAGAGCACTCGTCAATATGAGCGCGCTCACTTCTCGAGCTGCACTCGCCCGCCGCATCCGCGATCTGCCGGACACATTCGACATCTACAAGGGAGACGTCGACAAACCCACTGGCATCACCATCATGATGTCCAGCGAGGAGTGCGACATCGACACGGTATTTGACAATGAGGACGACATGGGGGAAGCCTGGGGCCACGCCAGACGTCTCGTTCGTGCCGTCGAGTCGCTGGGTGCTAGTATGGCTGACATGGTGTAGACGCTATTGCTGACGTGAGGCAAGCGCATCAGCGCCAATGCGGTGGGCCTGTCGCCGCGCCAGATTCTCTGGTATGTGGCCATCAACTACACCAAACGCCGCCTCCGACCGAAACGCGACTAAAGTAAGACGCCACTGCGTCTCGCGCCGTAGTGGCATACACGAACAATACCTGTGTTGCCCCCCTTTCTGTTCCCTATCGGTACTGTGCCTTCGGATACTGTCTCGTGCAGGAGTGCTGTATTGTCTTCTGACTCTGTACGGTCGCGCGATGAGGTAGAAAGTACACACATCCATCGACACTGTGCCAACACCTGTTCTCACTGTCTCGTTTGTCAATGTACGCATATGGATACACATATGTATGAATCTCGTGTTGCACTACATGTCTCGAAAGCTGCTTTGGAACGTGTTGTGTTTGTGTGTGAGTCGTCTGTAGGTCATCTTGTATCGTCACATCACTTTTTCCGATTTGTGCGGTTCCTCACTCGTATACATCACCTCCTGCACTACCTGCGTACACACAATCGCTGCTCATACTGTAAAAGCACATGGCGTATGTGTCGATGTGACATACTTTTTGTTGTGCAGCCGGGAGATGCGGAGCACTTTCGGACGGTCCACTGCGACGGTCTGCGAGACTTTGCATCTCCTTGCTCCATCCATTGCGTCACGCCATCTGTGCTTAAGGCCCTGTCGGATCGTTTGCATGCTGTACACACAACTGCTATGGCTGAGCTCGTCAGTAAGACCCCTACACACTTTCTCTCTAAGATACGAGCATTCAGAGCGCGCCTCAGTGAGCTCTTTATGCCCGCCTCCTCACGTATGTGCCACGGGCTATCCTTTGTTGTTTCTCCATGGACACGCCACACTTATCTGGGCTTCACGGGTTGGGGCATTCTTTTTCAATGGCCTGAACACATTGCAAAGGCATTTCCTGCCTGCGCGACCTACCACGCTCCCAAACTCATCTCTATTCTACCCTGTCGCGTACTGATGTGTGTGCATATGGATGTATTCCTTTGTGTTCGTTCGATGGTCTGCGATTGTCGGTGCGTCAGATGAAGTCTGTTGAGCTGCAAGCCATTCATATTTTTCAACCATCACTCAACTCCCACCGCAGCTCGTCGTCTCGAACCCACCTCTCTGTGTTGCATCGTCCGTATCGTAGTATGCCAGGCTGTCGTCCTGTGCGTCGTCTGCATGTCAAATATGTGTCTGTCGCTGTGCCTGTCATGTCATCTTATCCGTGATTTTACCCCACTACACCTACACCTAATAAGTTGCATACAGTACTTACTGCTGACAAAGTGTCGCATACTACACTTCTCGCTACTGCCGCTCTCCTTGCACGTCGACCTCGGCTATTCGATACATTGCTTGCTGCTGTTCGTGCATTGAATGATCGTGATCGCTGTTGTTTGTATGTCTCTGCTCTGCGGACATTGTCTAGTGTGCATTAAGAATGCTTCCATGCTGCGTATCGCCGAGCTGTCACCACACGTGTCAACCTGCGAGTCTGGCGGCCGCGACTTTTTCATCGTGTCTACGTCCCACTCATGCTTAATGATATGCCGGTGTTTCGTGCTGCTGCCATTGATGCTACACGAGAGATGTTTCGCCACTTACCATCAGATTCGATGTGTCATATCGAAGCAACCTTTGTCTTCTCTTCATATCCCTCATTAACGTCACTTTACTACAATGCTAAGCGTGTTGCGTCTCTGCCCATGCATGAGGTGTCATGTCCGTGTACATTGCATGTGTTTGATGATTGGCCCAAGATGAATGGGCATGTGTGTGTGTTGTTGAGTGATCCATTTATGCGTGCGTTGCTTTGCCTTTCTGACCATTGGAATAGAAATAGCACACTGCTACCTACTTTTTCATCTGTGAAACGTCAATTTGTTCGCACGGTGGTGCGTGTCTTTCCTCGTGTGTCACACCCAGAGCCCTACACCCCTGTTATCGAAGAGTGCGTCGATTCTTTTTTGAAGCCGGCTTATGATAAGTTAGTTGAGTCACAGCAATACGTACGTATGCATGTTGTAATGCGTCATGCGTCTCTGCTGCGTCGTTTGGTGTGTACACCAGTAGACAAGAGTAAGGGATGTCTTGCATGGATGTGTCCGCTTAAGTACATGGAAGCTAATTGGTGTCTGCACTTAGGCAATCCATCGTATGTTATCCCGCTACAAAACGATGACGTGATTCATACTGACTTTCTCAATCTGCCTTCGTTTCTCAATGGCCCACGCCCAGCAGCACCTCGGCGCACTCACGTGTGGGGTACTACTGTGCTGTGGCCAAAGATGAAGTCATTTTGTGCGAATGTGAGCGAATGGTCTGCAATGAAATGACGGCCTCTCAACTCATACTTCCGCCACCGTTTTGCACGCATATATGCCGATGTAGGACGTGTGTTGAGTATGTGGAATGATTGGATGCCTGACCATTTCTCGTTTATGCGTGTGTCTTCTCTGTTCGATGCACTGGCTCGCCACAATCGATTCATACATGGCCATGCTGTCGTGTCGAATGCCATTCCGTCCTCGCCCACTGTACACATCCATGACATCGGTAACTTCTACCGCAGCTGCCCATGTGATGATGCGATTCGTGCGCTGTATTCTTTATACTACTTTCTAAAGGACCAACACGCTACAAGTTCGTCAATGTACCTCGTCGACGACCCTGGCCTGTGTTGCATGCGTCTGCTTGTTTGTATCCGTCTATGTATGGCTGTGATCGTCGGTCTGTCTCCACCCGCCACAAGCCTTTTTTCACTACAAACTGCAACTATGTGTCGTGTCGTACATATACCATAAAGGATGTCATTCGTGTGGTTGAGCATGATCTTCTCTACGGTTACACACGCCTGAGTGGTCTGTTGCTGTACCAGTGTGAGGGTTTCCCTCAGGGCAGTCAGCTCAGTCCAGGGCTGGCGAACATATTTGCTGCTGGTCGTGAGAGAGAATTCATTCATGGCCTGTCAGTGCATGAGAAGGAAGCCTTTCGTTTCTGCTTCGTACGTCGCTGAATGGATGATCGGCTGTTTGTCTCCCCACCCCTCACTTGTGTGCCGTCACGTCTGCATGGAGCATTGTGTCGTGTGCATGATCGTCTGCTGTCCCCCACTTTCTATCATGACAAATGTGTGTTGGAGAAGGATAAGTCAGGAGTGTATGTTGGATGCACGGTACACATTCGCGCCACTAACGTGCTGCTCTCGCAGCACAACCCCAATGCCCTGGCACTGACTGCTGCCTGTCCTGTCTTGCCCTTCATTCGTTAAGTACACTCTCGCTCTGCTATGTCTCGTGGGCGCAAAGCCAATGTCGTCTATGGCCATCTGCTGCGTGTGCTTGACTTCACGATGCGTGAGTGCAATGACCAGGTACCTGCCACTTTGAAGCTGTGCATGCGGGAAATGGGTTTCTTTGGCTATTCCCAGCACTTTCTACATAGGCAGCTCCATCGTATTACCCGTTATTTTCCATCGTTGCTGTCTGCTGCTGATCTGACGTAATGGTGCTGCTCTCTAGCTCCTTTGTTTCGTCGTGTCACCGCATCTCGCGAGACTAATACCGCTGCGGTTTGCTGCATGTCGATCTATCTACAGTGCATCGTGTACCGCCAAGAGGCGACCGTTAACGCACAGACCTTTGCGTGCAGCTTGATTTGACTGAATGGACGTGTGAGCGGTTGTAAAGCACGTCAACCGATAGATCTACACTGGTCAGACGCCGTTTATTGCTGCGAATTATTGGGTTGATGTGCTGAAAGCCATGTATGCCAAAGGGCACGACAAGCAGAACATCCTCACACACCAGACCGAGGTGAGAAGCAGATTCCCTTCTCGCAGTCCTTCCTTGACGGCCCTGCTCTGAGCATCACACACACAGGTCGGAGAGACAGTGCTGCACGAGGCTGTCAAGAACAGCGGACGCGATTCGGTGGCTCAGCTGTAAGCGGCACTAATGAACAACCCAAACCAACCATTATGTAGTCTCTCTCTCCTCACCCTCTGTGCCCAAATGCAGCTTGGAGTGGGGCGTTGAGGCCGGGGTCAATCTCCTCGACATCAAGAACGACGAAACAAGTGCACACAGACTTGTGAATGGTCGAATGATTCAGTGACGCATTTGAATTTGGCAGGGAAAAACGCCGTGGGATTTGGCGGCTGGGAAGCCGAAAATCAGAGAGATCATGGAAAAATACAAGCAGCAAACAGGTCTGTCTGTCTTCACATGCTGATCTGGCACATCATTGCATCCAATGCTGTGTGCGTTGCAGTGCCATCTGGCCAGAATGCATCAGGACAGGCACCGGCACCGCCGATGAAATACGTGAGAGGGCACCTGCTCATCACACACGACCCACTTGCTTTGGCTTTGTGTTCGTAGACGACGAAAAAGGGCGATAAGCAGTCCGTCATGGCGGCGGCTCTCCGCCTGCGCATCGATCGGCAAAACATCAGATTCAGCGAGGCAGACAGACTCGGTGAGCCAGAGGCCATCGCATGCCCACATCTGGTCAATTGAATGTGTGCGTCTGTCAAGGAGCCGGAGGCTTTGGCACGGTTTACAAGGGGCTGTGGAAAGGTCAGCCGGTGGCTATCAAGGTCGTCAATGAGGAGGACAGGAAAATCATACCCATCCACGTCGGCACGGCAGCTCGATCCACGGACCAACGAATAGATACGACATGTTTTCATACAGGTTCTCTATGACGACGTCTTGAAGGAGGTGGAGCCGATGTTGCATATCAGGCACCCCTATGTCATCACCTTTCTGGGCATCTGCTCTCACGAAACTTACGGACCCATGATCATATCAGGTGGGTGGGTTGTCCATGTGCTCGTTACCCTCTGACTTTTCTTGCCTGGTGGTTGCTTTCGTGTGTCTCAGAGTTGTGCGAGGGTGGCTCACTGCAGTCGTTTCTCGAGAGGACGAAGGGTCCTCTGCCGGCCAATCTCCGCGACAAGTTTGCGAAACAGGTAAGTAGCTAATACGGGCACAGAGGGCTGAATCAGAGCACCCGTTCATCTGTCGTCGGATAGATTTGTGAGGGCGTGCAGTCATTTCACGACAAGAATATAGTACATCGTGACTTGAAGCCCGGCAACATACTTGTAAGTTGCAAGACTGCAACGTCCATTCGCACCCATTTCTTTATTGTGCAGGTGACCAAGGGAGAAGACATCAAGATTACCGATTTCGGGCTCGTCATCGATCTCAACAGAACAGTGTCGGCTCAAGGCGGTGACAGACAAACGAGAAGAAGACGCTGCCGCCGCGAGTCAGGCTAGGTGTCCATGTGCACAATTGCGTGTGCAGGAGCGGGCACAAGGCTTTACATGGCGCCCGAAGCGTTTGGTTTGAATGGTGAGCCATGTTTAGGGGTGAGCAATCGTCAACTTGTTACTCTTTGGTAGCTGAGAATCTGACGACCCCTCATGGCCATGAGCACCCCCGCCATCCATCCAGGCCTTGATCATGTCCGCCTTGGCCTTGCGCTGCTCGCGCTCCTCACCAGCGGCCGCATACTGATGCACACGCACACACACAGAGAGAGAAACGAGTGCTGCTGGTTCAGTCCTTTGCTTGGGTGTGAGTGGATGCAGTTGGCCAATTTGCTCACCTCGGCGGGCGACAGGCTATCCTCCGATTTGTACTTGCCGACCACGTACTTGCTCTGCGCACACACACACATACACACACACACACAGACCACCACGTGTGTGTGTAGGTGTCTGTGTGTGTGACAAACAGGTCTGCGTACCTTTGCGTGCTGGCGGTAGAAATTGTTGTATCCGCCATCGAAGATGAATACCTTCGAGTACGAGAAACCCTACACACACACACACAGACATTCATGAGGGTGTCTGTGTGTCACTGGCACACATGTCATCGTGAACACGTGTGTGTCTGACCATGCATGAAGGAACTGTTCGGCTAGGCCCTCGAGCCTTCGAGTACTCGCAGTGGAAAACTATCACCTGTTGCCGACACACACACACACAAACGCGCAGACAGATGCATCGATGGACATACATACACACTGGTCTCTCCCATCCATCCATCGGTCGGTCGGTCGCTTACGTGCTCGTTGGTGTACTTGGGCTGTCCGTTGGGCTTCCACAGCGCCTCCTTGACCACGTCGATCGACTTGCCGTGCAGCGCACCCCGAATGTGCCCACCTGCATACACACCACCAGACCGACACACATCGATGAGCGAGCACTCACACAGGCACATCTTTTGTGCGTGAGTGTGTGTGTGCGTGTGTGTGTGTGAGCCCACCATTGAACTCGGCCCCGTATCGGCAGTCCACGATGGTCACAGTCTTGGCACCGAAGTTCCTGTCCATCACACTCTTCAACTGCATGATACACACAAGACAAGACAAGACAAGACAAGACAAGACAACACAACACAACACAACATTCACTGCAGCCCGCCCTCCCTCCCTCCCTCCCTCTCTGGCGGCCTGTGTTGTGGTGCTCCGGGAGTGGTGGTTGTGGTGCTTGGAGGCTCTCTCGGTAACCAAAGGAAGGCTGCATGATGAGACACATATCCTCATGTAGGCTTTCTCTGTGTCTAAGGCCTTGGAAACGGCTGTTGACTGTGCCTCGGGCTTCTGCCAAACAAGACAAAACAAAACAGATGCAAAATGAATGCAACGGGCCGTGTCAAAGTGCGTGGCTCACCGATGGGCGACTTACATGATGTGACGTGGCCCAGTTTGGCAGAGCCCGTTGCAATCATGCTCCTCAACAGCAGCAGCCGTCTTGGGCGTCGGCACGTCCACTGGCGGCTTGGCCTCTTCGCCGGGCGGCGGTAGGCCTTGGTGGGACGACACCTCGCGAGGTGTCGTCTTGGGCAGGGGCAGGTGCGGACCCGCGCCGTTGATGGGCGATTTGGAGCTGACCTTGTTCTTGCGATTCTTGCGCTTCTTCTTCTCTTGCCGCCCCCCTCGGTCTCGCTGTCTGCCTGGTCGCTCTCGATGAAGACGGAGAATGATTCAAGTTAACGTTGTGATTTCGTCCAGGGGTGGGCTCTCCACACCATCGCTGCGCTATGAAGTGTGTGTGTTCCTCTTTTGAAAAGCGAGGATAGACCGAAAACAACGGTAGGGTTTGCGGGGTTTGATTGTCTCGGCGAGAAATCTCGCCTCCCTCGTATACCTTAATGGCGTCAGAGTCCGCCAGTGCGTCCGCCCGCAGCCCCGCTGAATGCCAGCGGCTGGCATGCACTTAACGGCGGGGAAAATCTCACGAGGCAGAAGGCTGCACTTGAAGGTAGGGACCCTCCTGCACGATTCGTGTGTATCTGCGCACGGCATCGCCCTGATTTATCAAAGTGTCCGACTGCCGACCCACACAACACGCCACAACACACGCCACAACACACATACATACATCCTCCATACATCCGTGTGCCCATGCATGGCACACCGATCCACAACGAATAAAAACAGCCCCATCAAAGTAACGAACGGCGCTAGCCAGCTGCCCATACACCCACACACTACTGAGAGAGATGAAAATGAGTTCACAAATAAACACCGAAACACACCCAGCCATACAGGAAGCGCATCCTGGCGGCTGGCTGCTCAGGCGGTGTAGTAAACGTCCAGCCATTTCTTGACCAGCGACTCCACCAACATCCTGTGCACATACGCGGCAACACACAGCAGAGGCAGAGAGCCGCAGATAGATGGCAACACCGAGACCCTCAGCTCTTTGCTTCCTCTCTCTGCCTCACTTTGGCACGGTCTTGGCCGATCCGTAGATAGCGGCGGTTCCCTTGGCGTACGCCTTCGGGTCACTCTTCTGCACACACACACACACACACACAAACAGAGAGAGAGAGAGAGAGCATTGCATGTGTGTGTATCATTTGAGCTGCTGCTTCGTCTCATCTTCCTGACCACTTGTTCGACGGCCTCTGCCAGGTCGTCGAGGAAGCGACGACTGCCGCCATTGGCGACGGGCAGCGTTACAGCTAGGTGAACCTACACACACATGACAGGAAGCGCGTCAGTTACGGTCACAGGCATGCTCGCGCTCGCCCTGTCCTTACTGCGTCAGGCTTCTGCAGGAGGTTCAGCTTCCACCCTCGGTCGCCCATGGCCTCGCCAATCTGACGCACACACACACACACACAGACACGCACTCAGAAGACCTCTTTCAGCATCCGGTGCTCTCCTCACAGGCAGTGTGGGCAGGTTGGGGTTGGTCGATCGGAACGCCACCACACAGGTGTCGCCGTGACCGATAACCTGACCAGGAGGACAAACAAGAAATCAGACTGACATGGGTGGCTGTGCGTCGCTGTGTGGGTGGTGTGGACCTCCAGATCGGGCATTTTGTCGATGCCGGCCGCCAGCTCGCGAGTGAAGTTGACAACCTTCTTGGTCGCAGCCACATAGCCTACACACCAAAGGCCACACACGAGAGGAAATGGGTCTGCAAGTCCTGTCTGCGCGGCGAGGGTGATTGGTACCTTGTTTGCCCGTGTACATCATGGCTGCCCATGTGGCTGCGATGAGACCGCCAGGCCTGCTGCCCGCCACGCTGTGCGACGCGTACATGCCGCCCATCCAGTCGACCGTCGTGAAATACTGCACCACACACAAATATTTGCATTGCACCCATCCATCCATCTATCCTTGCATTCATCACCTGGTATGCCCTCAGTTCAGGGGACCGGTAGAGCAACACGGAGGTGCCTTTCGGCGCAAAGCCAAACTTGTGTGTGTCGCACGACAGAGACGTCACCCCGGGCACACGGAAGTCGAAGGCCGGCATGTCGAAGCCGCTGCTCTCCATGCAGGCTACCACAAAGCTCCCCAGACAGGCGTCGACGTGGCATGGGATCCTCCTCGTGCGCGCGATGGACGCGATGTGCTGGACGGGGTCGAGTGTGCCGTGTGGCCAGGAGGGGCATGACGCGACGATGGCCACCGTGTTTGGGGTGATGGCACCGATGAGCTGAACACACAACAGCACGAGAATGGCATGAAGGAGGGATCGAGGGTGTTCGTGTGATGCGGTTATTCTCACATCACCCACCCGCGATAGGTCGATGGTGCCTGAGGGCATGTTGACGGGTATCTTCGTGATGCGCATCTTGAAGTAGGCGGCGGCCTTGTCGAACGCGGGGTGGGCCGTGGCGGGCACGATGATCTGTGGCGTGATGATGCCGCGCTCGGCCCGGCCCCACTCACGATACGCACGCATCGCCATCATGATGCTCTCCGTCCCACCGCTGAATGGGTGATTGACATACACAGACAACATGACAGAGAATGTCGGTTGTATGGAGATTTTCTGTCACTCAAATATGTACCTCGTGACACATCCGCAAGTCTGTTCGTCGCCGTTGAACAGGTCAGCCACCATAGACACAACCTCTGAACACACACGCCGGCAAAGAGATAGCACGGGACTCTCGCCATCTTTGTCGTCGTCTTGCCACTCACCTGCCTCCATCTGCCTTGTGAACGGGAAGATATCTGGGTGCAGGGGGTTGCTGAGGCTGAATCGCTTGTACACCTCCCCAATAAGGTCCATGAGGTCGTCCTGCCCCGAGTAGACGGCCCCGCTGGCCTTACCCTCACGCCACTCCCTCTTCTCCAGCTCACTCCACTGACCCACTCGGTCCAGAATCAGATCCGCATCCCAACCCTGTTTGGCAAACAGACATCCCACAATGCACAGTGCATGAACAGCTCAAGTCAATGGGTTGTCACCTACCGCTTCGGGCAGTTCGGTGGTGCGTGTGGTCCTGCACTTGAGCAGCGACTTCCTGATGTCGTCCTCGGCCTCTTGAGTCTTCTTGGCGACGATCTCCCTCACAACCGGCACATACGGCAGCAGCCTCGCCCACTTGGCGTTCACGACGACGTCAACAATGCTCTCGCCGATCCGCATGAGCCAGTACAGGACGGCCACTCCTGTGAGGAAGAGGATGCCCGTGTCCATAGCGTCCATGTGGCGGAGAGATCTGTCGAGTGTGGCCCGCAGGGCGCCGATTTCCGAGGTGATGGTGGTGTAGTAGGGGTTGCTGAACGATGGGATGGCTTTGCGGCCGTGGAAAGATTGGTAGAGGTAGTAGATGAGGCATCCCCACAGGCAGTACTGGATGAGAGATGCCAGGCGGTCAGACAAAGATGGACGCAGGTATGCTACAGCTGATGAGATCATCGATTCAGTGAGCCCGTTTGCTGCGGTTTCAGGGAGCACCCTAGGCGGCCTGGCGGAAGTCATTCATTCATTCATTCATCCACTCATGCATCCCAACACGCACCCCAACATGCATCCCGGACACGCAACACGCAGCCCGTTTGAGTCTGCGAGCCAGAGAGTTCGCTTTCACAGAAGCATGGGAAGGCAGGCAATCACAGTAACACACGCGCACCACACGACATCAATGATAGTAGCACAGGGGAGACAAACCGAGAGAGTTTAGAGAAAGGGGGGAGCGGGTTTACCCGGCTGCCGAATCGCCACTGCAAAATGCAAGTGAGCGACACGCGGCAACAGCAGACGGACAAACTGAAGAACAGACAGGCAGACGACTCAATACACAAACCAAAAAGACACGACGTATGTACGCTACGCTATTGTCTGTACACGTACCGTGTTCATTGTGCGTGCCTTCCTTCCTTTCCTTCCTTTCCTTCCTGCTGAGCTGATGGGCACCGGCACGACCACACGAACGAACGAACGAACGAACAAACGAGGAGGCAAAGAGACGACGGTATTGTACCATACTGCAAACAGCGACACGCGGACAGACAACCAGCGCAGCGCGCGCGCGTCGCAACTCGAAGCGTCAGTCAGTACGTACATATGCATGAATTATGCATGAATTGCCAGATGTGACACGCACGGGTTGTACGCACACAAGGCGCACAGACACGATACGCAAGAATCGATCGCATACGTACATACGGCTGTTGTAGCACAATCAATCAATCAATGAATCACTGGAGGGGAGGCAACGAATGAAAGGACGCCGACTCACACGCTCACAGAGACACAGAGAGGTAATGCATCACACACACATGCATTTGCTAGGCCCTATATTATATACATATTTGCTAGGGCATATACATATTTGCAATTGCTAGGCCCCTGTACATACGTAGACGCAATACATGGAATACACGACACGCAATTGGTACACGACAATCGTACACACATGTACACACACACATGTACACACACAGATGTACACACACACACATGTACACACATGTACACACACACACATGTACACAAATGTACACACACATACACACGTACACAGGTGCATACATACATGTACACAGATACGTACGTATAGCGATAGCAAGATATACACATATGAAACAAAACTGCCGCACAGGAAAATCTCATTCACACCATCCATACAGATACAACAGGTAAAGAAATCACTGTCAGGCAGCCGAAAAGCAACCCATTCTCCTCCACTTGAGACTTCAACTCAAATTCACACATAAGCCACACTACAAAAAAGGCCACAGCCATGCACACCCACAGGTGCAGGTAGGTTCGCTACATCCGCTACGAAACGAAACGTCGTGCGGGGGCGTCCCACATCGAGCGATCCCGTAGATCCCTTACAGCTGCATTGCGTCAGAGATCCACGCGACCATCACAGGTAGTCACACCGTCACTCCCTCGTGCCTTTGGCTCTTGTCGGTCTTGAGCTAGTGCTTGAAGCTGGCCACCCAGGTGGACATGCGGAACGTCGCGGAAACTCTTGCCCGAGCCGTTGTCCCCTTGCCGATCGCTAATGGCTGTGTCTTCGTCTCAGCCGGTTGCCTCTCGCCCTCCTTTCTCATCCAGACGGAGGAAAGGAGAAGCAGGCTCTTCTTGTGCACGCCCTGATGATCAGTCGCGACACGCCATTCTTACATATGCGCATGTGTGCGGTGGTGCCTTGTGCCACTGTACTTATCTCTTCTCACCGGCATGTAGTTGCAGATGTAGAATTGTCCGAAGAGCACCGCGTATGAGAAGTACATGGCCAGCGCCCCCATGGCGTTGTTGAAGTGAGAGGGCTCGCCCGTCACCTCGGGGTTCAGCAACGCTGCTATTGTGATGGACAGGCCGACAAACATCTGCACAGCACATCGAACGCATGGCATCAGTCTCCTGCTCTGAGTGTGTGTGTGTGTGTGTGGGTGGGTGGGTGCGGGTGTGTGGGTGTCGTATCCCTCCATGCGTCTCACCTGGGTGAGTTGGGCCCCCGTTATGTATGGCCTCAGTTTATGCAAAGCCCTGATCGGCAATACACGGACACATCAGTTCATGTGTGAAACTGTGTGTGTGGATGGGTGTGTGTGTGGGGCAGATGCGCACTTGTTTTTGGAGAGGAGCACCGAGAGAGCGTAGTAGAGGTACATGACGCCGTGGATGCAGAGGTTGATGAACACAAACAGGTGGGCGAACGACACACTCAGCAACTGCGCGTGCCAGCAATACAGCGCCTGAAAGACAGAAAGACCAGACGACACCACTCACTTCAAGCAGCCAGCAGCTGTGCAGGTGTTCGTGTCATCTTCCTTACCACGCTCAGGTGGTGGTAGGCGTGCAGGAACGTGATTGGTCGCTTCCGCAGCGCCAGCAGCACTGTGTCGCCGAACTCCAACGCCTTCGTCAGAGTGAACAGCGTCACCACTGCACGAGTGTTGGGCTGGTCGAACACACAGACGCATGTCACCGGACTGTGTATGGAGCCTGTCTGTCTCCTCTAAGCCCACCATGATATCCTTCTCGTGGGCAAACGGCGTCGTAATCAACCGCCAGTCGTCCAGAAGCTGCACACAGCACACAACACGATCACTAATTGTTCACGGACACCCCTCTGGCTGCTTACGATCAGCGCCGCGCCAAGAAGCGAGAACAATGATAGCGTCGCATTCCAGGCAAAAATAAAGGGCTTGATGGGCAGCGGGTCCCTCTTCCTCATCCACCGCCGCAACGAGAATACCACAGGCAGGTACACAGCCATCGACGCAAGCAAAGGCCACTTGAGCTCTGCCGCCAGCTGTGCACCGCGGCCGGGTGTCCAATACCCCTCGTTCAGGAAAGATGTCGATGTCGCCGCCATCACGGTCAAGGAGATCTTGCTTGCACACAGAGATGCCAGACAGACAGGTGGTGGTGGTGGTTTCGTTGACAGGGAAGCAGAAGACAGCCGAGTTCTCTCGAAAGGAAGGACAGCAGCACAGTTCTCGAGAAGAGATCAGATGCGGCAGTTCAATTGAAGGAAAATGTCTACCAGACAGCGCGACCGTGCTTCTCTCTCTCGCTGATAGGTCGAGGAGAACGCGCGATCCGCTGGGACAATCGCAAGGACGGGTCAAACAGGGGACAGACAGCCTCACCGAAGGCACACGCCTCCGTGAGAGATCTCCCTTCCCTCCTTCGATGGCACTCGTAGCTGCGAGCTTTGTTGCGAGCTTAAAGAAGAAGCTCGCTCTCTCAGGGAGTTTTTCCCCCTCCCGACACGTGCAAGAGCCCTTCCGCGCTGAGAACTGATGTTGCGAATTGGCGCAGCCGCATTTCCCAGCAGATGTCAGGTGCTGCTTCGGTGACGCAAAAGCACAAGAACGCGCCGCCGGGGAAGAACAAGAGCACCTGCCAGACGGCGCGAGGCATTCAGGACCATAGATTGGCCTACTCACCAAGCGAAAAGTGAGGAAAAGAGAGAGGGCCCGGTAAGGAGGGATGGAGAGAGCTGATGCTGTGCTTTTCGGTGTGTGGTGGTGTGTTCAGAGCTCTTTTCTCATCCGGGCGGTCATCGCCGGCTCGCGACTCCACCGCATCTCTCTCGGCCTTCCTCTCACAGCTGTGGCCCGACCAACCATCGGACGCCGCTTCCGGGGGCAGCCCATCAGAGGCACGCCGCTCCACCCGCTATTACTCGTTCCTTTATCCTGCACACATGGATGACCGCATCGTCGACAAAGATGACGACACCGACACCAACACGTCACAGTCCTTCAAGTCGGCCATCCCATCGCCAAACATCCGCAGGAGCCCCAAGCCCGTCCCGCTGCACCGTGAGCACTCGGCCGGCGCCGTGTCGCCCCACAGCACTTCGAGCGGCGGCTGGGTGCACGTCCCCATGAGCAACTCGCCCAAGGGCAGGGGAGGCAAGATGGCGCCATCGGTGTCGTTTGCCGGGTCCGCAACGAGCACCACCACGGCGTGGGAGAAGATTCTCGGTCAAATGGGCTTTGCGCCGACCGCAGGGAGGAGGGGTGGAGGGGGGTGGGGCGGCTGGCGGCTGGGCGCTGGCCTGGTGAGCGAGTGGGACGGCGAGAGTGCGTCATCTCTGGGTGGTGGGAGGGATAGGGGAGGGCGCTATCGTGATGATAACAGTGAGGATGATGAGAATGCAACGGTGCAGAGGCGGCAGGTACGTTTGGACACGGCAGCACGTCTGATGAGACGACCTCTTTATGTCTGTGTCTGTCTGTCTGTCTGTCTGTGGTTCAGCTTTGGCGCCATCTCCGCAGCTACTGGAAGCCGAATCTTGAGGCAGTGCCACTGCCCGACCCCCTGCCCCCTCTTCGCTCCACCCAATCATCCCCCCAGCCATCACACCCACTCGGCCTGCGACACTCTCGCGGGCCCAACCTGATGCTACTGCCGCCGTCGGTCGACTCGCTCCCACGTGTACTCAAACCACCCCCGTCGTCGAGCTCCTCGCCGTCTCTTTTCCCCCCACCCCCAATCCAATCGACGCCCTCCGACAGCGACTTGCTGCCGATGGCCGGCCTGGTGGATGTGGGGGGCGGCTGGTCGCTTGCGGACTCCGGTCGTGGGGGTGCGGAGAGGGGCGGGTCGCCTGGGCAGTCGAGCGACATGAGTAGTGGGAGCGGGGGTGGGGGCAGGGGTGTGCGGCCGACGGTGGGTGTGGTCAATCGGAGTCGGCTCGAGGCCATTGGGGATCGGTTGAGTGAGATGCTGGGGCCGCCGGACCAGGAGGCCATCCAGGTGGGTGGGGGGGTGTGGGTGGGTGCACGGACACGCATCATGGAATGCCTGGATTCTGTATGGGTGGATCGCGTTGTTCTTACCTTCAGGCGTTGGATCGGTATGGCGATGAGCCCTTCACCGACGTGAGAGGCACTCGCGTCACCGACGCTATCGCAAGGGACACGCACAGGTAGCCTCTTGTCGCTCAGAATTGACCGTCATACCCACTGTCCCTTGCTCCCTCCTCATCCGTCAGGACGTTTCCCGGCATTTTGGACGCGTCGCACGAGTTGTCGCTGCATCGCATCCTCAACGCCTTCGCCCACCTGCACCCCACCCTGGGCTACATCCAGGGCATGAACTTCCTCGCGGCCTTCCTCCTCATCTACACCCACTTCGACACCCCATCGGCCTTCTCGTACTTCGTGCGGCTCATGCGCGACTTCCACGGGATGGAGCTCTTTGGGTTTGCCAACCACGACGTGGGCGAGGGGAACCGGCTGCTGCTGCATTTGCTGGGGGCGTTTGACCGGCTGTGTGAGAGGGAGCTGCCGGCGTTGTATGAGCACTTTGTGTCGGAGAGCTACCCGCCACAGGCCGTGGCCACCAGATGGTGAGTGGGGACGCCAAGGGTGCGTGGAGCCGTGTCTTGTGGATGGATGGATTCATGGATCGGTGGTGGGTGGGCGTTTTCAGGTTTCCCACGCTGTATGTGAATACTTTACCTATCGCTGCTATTCCGCCTGTGTGGACATACATCCTCTCAGAGGTCAGCACACACGCACACACAGGCTCTTTGCGCTGTATCATTGTGTCTCTTTGTGTCTGTTAAGGGTCTTGAGAGCGTTGTTGCGATCGGATTGGCGCTCCTCCGTCTGCTCGAGGGTTTCATCGTCCAGGGCAACATGGACATGGAAGACCTCAACAACCTCTTCAAGTAGATCAACCAAACAGCAACGAGCCACTCATCCATATGTGTGAGTGTTCCTTTCACCGTGCCATCTTGGGCCGTTCAGGAACATCCGCAGCGGCTCTGAGGAGGACGCCCTCTTCTTCGGTCGGCTGGTAGTGTTCCAGGCGCAGGTGCTCGGCCTCTCCGACGCCGTCAAGACGGCCATCGACGACCTCAGCATGACCAACGAGCCATCCCCCCTCCCGCCCTCATCCCTCTCGCCCTCGTCGGTGCCGTCCGACCCCACACCCGCCGCCCCATCGTCGACAGCCGTGACGGACGATATGGCGTCCAGGCGCGAGAGCTCGTTCTCGGTGCCGCCTTTATCGTGGTTTCTGGGGCCTCTCTCGGTGAGTGGGTCTCAGGGCGAGGAGGGGTTCCCTGCCGCAGGACCGCAGGACAGCTTCGAAAGCCAGAGCCCTGACGCTGGTGAGTGAGTACGAGTACGGTGGTCTGAGAGACATCCATATACAGCTAGTTCATGTGTCGCTTGTGTGATGTGTGGTCTGTGTGGTTGTTGCCAGTCAGACCTTTCGCTGTCCCCCCAATGGGCGGGGTCCGCGGGTGGGTCCCCTACGTCTCCCGGGAGGGCACGGCGGCTCTCCCCAGTGGCGCCCCAGCCACTCTCGTCAACCACACGACAGCGAATACTGTCTATGCGGTCAGAGAGAGGCCGGAAGGGCCCACCCAACCCACCGCCAGACCTGTCTTCCCCCTCACGACATCAGCGGATCAACCAAGACGGCCCGTTCTCTCCCAGCCACGACGAGAATGGGGCAGCATCGGAGTGACATCATCTGTGCAGCGAGATAAGCACGAGGGAGAGGGGGCGGTGGACGAGTGCCCTCCCTCGCCAAGGCTGCCGCCCGTCCCGCCCCCCTCCCCCGTCGACACGTCTGTCCCGTGGGCCATGAAGGAGGCGTTCTACAAGCGCGTCCACGAGACCAGCCGCATTCCCGAGCGGCCGCCTGTCGCCACGCAGAGCTCCGATGGACACAACGGTGCATACGATGGGCTGACTGCGGGCCATCTGTCCCCTCCTGGGGCCTCTTCGTTCTATCGGACCGTGCCGTCGCCAGAGGCGGCAGGCGAACAGGTCAGCAAGCGGAAATGGCATGAATGCAAAAAGTTAGTTCAGTGCATTTGTGGGGCTTGTTTGTTTGTGTCGTGTCAGGTTCATTCCTGTCCTCCGGCTTATGTTGTTCCTTCTATGCGCGACAGCTCTTGCCGACCGTTTGTTAGCTCACCCGAGCCACATGCTGTCCATCGGCAGCAATGAAATGACACGAAGGAGCAGTCAGGCAGGCTGGCTGGCTGGCTGGGACGTAGAAACGTTGTGGGTCGGGCATTTTGGCCATCTGTGTCCTCGCGATGATGAGTACCGATGAGAGACTGCTTCCGCTTGCGTTGCCGAGTCTCGCTGAACGTGAACTGCATGTTGGAGTTCTCATCGTTTACATTCAAGTTGCCCTCCCTTTCTACCTTCTTTCTCCCTTTTGCCTCCCTTTTCTCATCATGACGCATAACCACAAGCGCGATTCACCGTCATCACCAGCAAGACAGCGGTCCCTCTCACCGCCAGCCTCCCTGCGTCGCTCGCGCATCTCGTCACCCATCCTCTCAATCCATCAGCAAAGCCGCCCAGGGCCTCTGCACCGGCTTCACGAGTCCACAACTGGTGTCAGAAGCGGGGCTGTTGTCAAGAAAGGGCTGTTTGATGGGCTACAGGGAGCAGCAGCCGAGGCGAGCGGCTCACTGACGCCCAAGTCGGACCATGGAGGGCGGGCGAGGACGAGGAGCTCCCTTGGGATGGGCAGGAGCGATGAGCTCCGTCGACATGGTCGTCCGTCAGCCCCCCTTTTGGCGCCCACACCTCTCAACACGAGCCGGTATCACTGCCAGCTGGCCATGCCTGTCAGTGCCAACACCTCGCAGCGCAAGAAAGGTACACACACAGACTGTCTACATGCCCTCCCTCATTGTCACGAGTGTTTATTGCGCTGTCCGTTATCAGGTGTCAATCGCACTCTAGCTTTTGAGAACTTGTCACCGTCGATGCCGTCTGTCCCGCTGTCAGGGCACCCTTCGATGCAGCTGAAGGACGCGGCCAGCCCCTACCGCTCGTCTGCAGATCGTCATGGTGCGGCTGGCTCACGGACAGTGACGCTGCGGAACGTGTGTGTGGCGGCGCCGGCATTGGGGGTTGACGGGTGTCCTAGATGCGCGCAGCTGATAGCAAGGATTAGGTGGGTGGGAGAGGGAAGGGAACGGAATGAGGGATGAGAGGGAGGTGAATGCTCGCCGTGTGCCACTCAGATGCGTTGAGGCTGAGAATGAACTGCTCAAGGCACAGCTGGAGCTGCGAGAGATACAGGTATTGTAGATACGAACACACACTCACTCACGGAGAGGCATCTGTCATAAAAAAAAACATGTGAGTGAGTCTGTGTGTCTGTGTGGCCACAGGTCAGGGCATCACCGGCGGTGCCCGCACCAGAATCCGACGTGATCGAGTCCCTCCCGCCATCCCGCCACTGGACTCGACCAGCCTCCCCCTCTGTCCCCTCTCGCACACTGCCGCCTCAGGGCAGCCTCAGCCTCAGGACGCCGGCTGCCAGCACCCTGACGACTGTCCCCCAACCACTTTTCCACATGGGGAGGGTGCGTGCTGCTCATGATCAGGGGAGTGGGGAGGCTACTGGGCTGCGAGGGCTTGGTGAGGTCCAGCATGATTCGGCAGAGGCGCCGTCAGTTCACCCTGCTGCCGATGGTCATGAGGAAGAAGACGAGGAGCAGCTGTCGGGTCTTCCGACCACCCGACGGCACACCGCCACCCCGCCCTCACACGCTGTCTTCCCTCCACCCACCCACCACCAGCCGCACCATCGGCTACCTGAAGATGAGCGAAATCGTATGCTCGAGACGATCGAGCGCTTTGTCGAGGCGGGTGGCGAGAATGAGGCCGATAAGAGCACGGCTGGAGGGGAGAAGGGCAGGGGGGTGTCGGGCGAGGAGAGAGAACTTGAGACGGGGATGGTGCACGTGGTGGAGAGCGCCGACAAGTCCACCATCGCCTCCATG
Source organism: Vitrella brassicaformis (assembly GCA_001179505.1). Lineage (NCBI taxonomy): Eukaryota > Vitrellaceae > Vitrella > Vitrella brassicaformis. The sequence goes on along the minus strand of CDMY01000249.1, from coordinate 77,346 downwards.
ACGCTCACGACGGCTGCCATACGCATCAGTGGGGCCGCGCAGGAAGCGGACAAGGGCGACCAGGATGCCCCACCGCGGATCTTCCCCCTCTCGTCGGCTGCTCGTGTGGAGATGGCGGCCGAATCGCGGCAGTTCACGGTGCACTTCAAGCCCACCACCCCGTCCCTCCCCCCTCTGACCATTCTCTGCTCGACCGAGCGACGGGCGGCCATGTGGGCGGACGTAATACGTGAGCAGATCGGCCACCAGAGCGACGCGACCAGCGGGCAGCCAGGAGAAGAGCGCCAAGCCGCGGACACGACCACCCCGCCCCTCAAAGTATCAGACACGCCAGTGGGGGAGACGCCGGCCGAGGAGAGCGCTGATGGGGGCCAGAGTCCAGTGCCGGAGGTGAAGCCCTTCGTCCCACCACCAGCGGCCAAATCGGCGACTGCCTTTCCATCGCTGTCTGTCGCCCCATATCAGCATCAGCAGCAGCAGCACTACCCTGTCGTCCGGCCCCGTCCCAGCGGCGCGTCGTTTCTGCCCGGGTACTGCAATGTCCCCTCGACGCGTGCGCGCTACCTCGGTAGCATTCGCCCGCCCCTCACCCCTCCCCACCCGTCGGCCAGCCTGTCGCCGTATCGACCCATTTTCGCCTCGCCCTTCCCCCGACCCGCATCACCCTTCCCACCAGTGAGACACCCATTCTCATCGGTTGTGGTGCCTGACTGGCCGTCTGCATCAGTGCAGACGAGAGATGGGCAGACAGCGGGAGGGGGCGGCAATGTGGGGAGTGGGTGCTCGAGAGAGGGAGAGGTTGGAGTGGGTGAGGGTTTCAGGTTCGACCCTGATAGTGTGTGTGTGGATGAAGGTGGGGAGGCGGGTGTGGGGCAGAGGGAGGGGGACAACTAGCCTAGCCATGTCGGTAGACTGTCGTTTTCTTAATTGATTGGTGGCGTGTGTCTACATATGGAGTGTTTTCTCGAATGACGATGATGATGGGACTGGGTCTGATCAATCTCATTGCAGCGGTCATTGGCGGTGTCCACATATGCATGGAACATGTTACGACAGATATCAACGAGTGGGGGGTTGTCGGGGGTAAGGCAGTCGATTGCATACACACTCACACAAACACAAACACACACACACACACACACCACGACCACCCCCATGCGCGCGCGCCACCCATCGCTTTTCGCCTCGCCTCATCCATCCGTCCATCCATCCATCATCCGATCACTAATCCCGCATCCACCATGTATGCACACTTAGTAGCTCGCTAGGTCCATGGGAAGGCTACGGCTACACTGGCTTGAACGCCTGTACAAACGAACGACACAACCACTGTTAAGGACAATCCAAACATGTCCCCATTGCCCTGTTTATTCTCTCACCTGCCTTAGAGGTCCGACTCGTCCGCATCGGCCTCGTATTCTAAGGTGAATGTCGTCGTGCCGGCCGCACCAGCATTGCACGTACACTGGATGCACCTCTCGTCGAAGCCCAGCGGCGAACGGGCCAGCTGCCGCACGCCTGTGCTCTTCCCGTCGCCATCGACGTTCCACTCGACGACGGCCGATTCCTCCAGACCGGCCTTGCCAAACACACCTGAGGAAGTATATACACCACACCACCTATAGTGTTTTCGCATCCATGCACTCATTAACCTATGCGGCGGTCGTCTCTGAGCACGAAGGTCTCGCTCACGAGGTCGAATGTGTCAAATTCAATGCTCGAGATGGAGAGTCTCACGCTCGCCCCCGCCGTCCCGCTCACCGACAGGCAGAACTTGCCCTCATTGGGATATGCAAACTGCAGCCCCACTTCGCTCTGCCAGGCCTCTCCTCCGTTGCGCTCGATGGTCAGCTTGCCCTCCTTGTTCGACCAACTGGCATTGGTGCCGGCCCTGTCGGGACCCTCCATCTTGACCAGCTTCAGCGGAAACGCCGCCTTGGCCAGCGGGATGCCCACGAGGTCGCACAACTCGTCATAGTTGCGCCTCATCTCGCTAGGGATCTTGATGCCGTCCGCACTGCCGTCCGTCGCCTCCTTCTCCATCCGCTGCAGCAGCAGCTCGAAGCTGTCCGCATCCCAGTCAGCCAGGATGATGTTGCCCTCATGGTCACGCTTGAGGCTGCTGGACCACTGGCTACTGAGCATGACGGTAAGCACGGAGCGGGGGTGCTTGCGCCGCAGATGCGAGATGACGCTACCGGGCAGGACGAATGCGCGGCCGCCGACCTTCAAGTGCATGTCAGCGGGGCTGCGGGCGGATGCACTGGCGGACTCTGACGCCATTAAGCTACGAGGGTCACCTGAACAGACGCATTAACACAGACAGTGATTGCAGCCTTTGTTTTCATTCCACGCTACCCCCTTTCCCCGCTGTACCTGACAACAAGCTATGAATCCCTCTTACATGCGATTTCTCGCCGGGAGACAAACCATGCAACCCAGCAAACCCTAGGCGTTTTTGGCGTCTCTGTCCGCGTGGCGCAGTTCGGCTCCCCCGCTCACAAGGCGGCGATGGTGTGGGGAGTCGGAGATCCGCGAGGTACGTGTGTGGGACGAGATGTGCGACGCCCGGGGCTGCATGTCAGTGAGAGCGCACACACACAGCGTCACACACGGACACGCACAGTGTGTGACGGGGCCAGATAATGCATGAATCGGGAAGCTTTGTGTGCATGTGTGTCTGTCTATGTGTGTGTGTGTGTGTGTGTGTGTGATTGTTTGTCAGGCGATATTGCGTCTTCAACGTGAGTTGCAGGCGGCTGCGTTAGAGAATCGGCGGCTCAAGAGCTGCCTCGACAAGGAGAGGGCCAGACAGACTGTCAACCAACAGGTGTGTGTGAGCCAATGACAGAGACTGCTAATCTGCGTGAGGTGTGTGTCTCCTTATGTCACTGATGCAGACGTTCGGCTCTTTGCACGAGGAGAATCGCAGCCTCCGCGAGCAGCTGACCAGCCGGCAGGGCAGCATCATTGCAGAGAGAAACTGAGGGCTGGATGCTCACGTGTGGATGGACATGATTTCCAATCAAGTCTTGATGTCTCATGGCAAACACACAACACCTCACAGCCCCTCGCAATGGTCGATGAAGACACAAGAAAGAAACCGAGGGCTGCAATTCGTATTTGCCATGTCATTTACGACGACACATGATCAATCGGGTCTCACTGTCAGATCACCCACTCACAACGCCTCCTAGCTTCTTATTCGATGCACACCCGAGCGACTGACAGACTCTGACTCACATGATCACGCAGCAAGGCCCACAAGCAGGCTTGTACGGCCGCATGATCTCTCTGATCTCCGGCTTGCCCTCTGCCTTGTCCCAGGGCGTCTCCTTCTGTTGTCATGAGATGAGATGAAATAAGCAGACCACTCAGCCCATCGATGGTGTTAATCTCTGTGGGCACTCACCGAGTTGTTTTTGATGTCCAGCAGAGCACCGCCGCCCCACTCGAGCCTTTGAGAATGACACACACACACAGAGAGAGAGAGAGAGAGTGTGGATGAGACATTCGCATCAGTCAGTCATTTGTGTCTCACAGCTGAGACACAGCTGCAGAGCTGCCCCAGTACGCAGCCAAATGGAGTGGCGTGTCTCCTTTCTGTGTGTGTCATGCACAGAAGGCAATCAATCAGATGAGAGAAGACTGTGTTGTCTCACGTTGTCGGTCTGTGTGAGCAGGTCCTTTCGTTTCTCATACAGGGCCTCCATCACATCCACATGACCCTTCATGGCACCCTTCATGAGTGGCGTCCAGCCATACTGCAATCGACACACACACACACAGAGAATCGACACATTGAGGCGTCAGAGACATGTGTGTGCTCTGTTACTTTGGCAACGCGTGAATCGATCAGTTTGGGATCCCACTCCAGCAGCTTATTGACGACCGCAAGATGGCCCTCTTGGGCAGCCGCATGTATTGCATTCCAACCATCCTGCATTCCATCACAGCCAACACACATCTTCTCACCATGACCAGCAGCAGCACAGAAGATGCTCAGGTTGGTACCTGGCCCTTTTGCTGTAGGATGGACCCGTCCATCTCGTACAGGAACTTCATCACTTCAATTTTGCCTTTGTACGCAGCCTGATGGAGTGCCGTGTCGCCGTTCTGTGTGTGTCATGCATGCAAAGAAAGGCAATCAATTAGATGAGAGGCATTCTGTGTATCTCCATGCGTGCCTCACATTGGTTGTCTGTGTGAGCAGGTCCTTTCGTTTGGCATACAGAAACTCCATCACATCGACACGACCCTGCCCAGCAGCCACTATGAATGGCGTCATGCCACCCTGCAATCAACACACAAACACACACTGAGGCGTCAGAGACATGTGTGTGCTCTGTTACATTGGTGGTGCGTGCATCGACCAGTTTGGGATCCCACTCCATCAGCTTATTGACCGCCGCAACATGGCCCTCGTGGGCAGCCCAGTGCAAAGCGGTGTAGCCATCCTATTGCATTCCATCACAGCCAACACACATCTTCTCACCATGACCAGCAGCACAGAAGGTGCTTAGGTTGGTACCTGGCCTGTTTGCTGCAGGATGGACCCGTCCATCTCATACAGAAACTTCATCGCTTCAATTTTGCCATTCATTGCAGCCAAATGGAGTGCCGTGTTGCCGCTCTGTGTGTGGCGTGCACACATAGGGAAAGGCGATCAAGCAGTGAGAGAAGACTGTGTTGTCTCACCTTGTCCGTCTAAGTGAGCAGGTCCTTTCGTTTGGCATACAGGGCCTTCATCACATCGACATGACCATTGTTGGCAGCCCGCATGAATGACGTGAAGCCAAACTGCAATCAACACACACACGTACAATCGACACACTGAGGCGTCAGAGACATGTCTGTGCTCTGGTACATTGGTGCGTGCATCGATCAGTTTGGGATCCCACTCTAGCAGCTTATTAACAGCCGCAACACGGCCCTTCTCGGCAGCCAAGTGTATTGCATTCCAACCATCCTGCATTCCATCACAGCCAACACACATCTTCTCACCATAACCAGCAGCATAGAAGATGCTCAGGTTGGTACCGGGCCTGTCTGCTGTAGGATGGACCCGTCCATCTCGTACAGAAACTTCATTGCTTCAATTTGATCAAACCAGGCAGCCAAGTACAGGGCAGTGAAACCATTCTATTACATCCCATCACACCCAAACGCACATCTCTTTATCACCAGCAGCACACGAGATGGTTTGTCTGTGTTGTTACCTGGTCTGTTTGCTTCAGTACGTCAGGTTTGCTCTCATGCATGACCGACATGACGCCCACGTGACCCTTCTTTGCAGCCAACAGGAAAGGTGTATTCTGTAGGAACGAATACACAGACAGACCACTGAGGGCATTTCTGTCATCTTCAAAGTTGCATACCTCGAAGTGGCCTCGTTTGTCGAGTATGTCCTTGCCGTCTCGCTCGATGAGCCAACGAACGGATTGCACATCATTTTCCTCGACGGCTTTGAAGATGTCAGTCTGACACACAACCAGCACAATAAGAGCGGCCCATTGACGTGTGGGATTCAGTTTCTGTCTCTCTTACGTGTTTGATCTGCGGCTGTGGGACGTTGGGCGGTGTCTTCGCTGACGGCTGCTGGGTAGGGAACGCTGCACCATACAAATCATGAATGACCAGTCGTATCTCTCTCTGTGTGTGTGTACGTGCCTTCCACAGCCGACCTGTCTGCTCTTGCGGAACCAAAAGCTTGATCTGTGTGGGCGAGACCGCACTCGGCGGCCCCGTTGCGGTGCTGGCCATGCTCACGTGAACGCCCGATGAATGGCCAGTGGGAGACACGACAGCAGGAGACACAGGGGCAGGGTGAACCAACACCGGCTCTGCACGCAGTCAAGCAGTCAGGATGAAGCGACTGGGCCTTCTCGTGTCATTTGACAGTCAGTGGACCTGCACCTTTTGACGGAGACGACGACATGCCCAGCTTAGCTAACAACTACCGAGCAGTCAGGCAAGCAGACATTCGACATGCGCACGCCTCTGTCCAATAGTCTATGACCGCTACCTCTCTGGCTGTGGGACGATCTTCCGGCTTGAAGGCAAAACAACTCTGAGAAGCAATCACACTCAGAAGCCAAACGCGGCACATGAAAGTCTCTCGGCTTGCCTCGATGGCAGCTTTGATGTGCGCAGGCACGGAATCGGGGATGCGGGGAATCTAATGAGAACAGACAAAGCAAGTCGCGTCTGTCATGTCATACGCGTGAACGTCACCTGTTTATCGACCACAACTGCCATCATGATGCTGACGGGACTTTGGCCTTCGAAGGGCGGCCCGCCTAAGCATCACGATCAGCCACCATCTCATAGTGCGTCTGACATGTGGACTTATGAATCCGCTGCCCTCCGTGTAGCTCGCTCAGAATCCCGCCCAACGTCCAGATATCCGACTTGGTAGAAGGCTTGACCACTGCACAAATGGGCAGTCACGGGACGCCGCCCTTCACAGGGATCCTTCCTTACATTTCTCTGGATTCATTGTTTCCGGTGACATAAAGTTGTACGTCCCCCCGCCTGCAGCAAAGGTATGAATGCATTGGATGCATTCTGTCTCCGTGTGAGTGTCTCTGTCCACCTGCAAAAGAACTCGTTGTCCTCTGAGTGTTGCGCGTCATACCGAAGTCAGATATTTTGATCACCAGATACTTCGCCAACTGACAAACAAGTGGGACATGAAACCAGCCTGCGGCCGTTGACCGGGAGATGGCTCTCCCTCACCAGAATGTTCCCTGGTTTGAGATCCAGGTGAGCGATCCCGTGGTCGTGAAGGTACTGGACACCCTCACATATCTGACGGCAATCGACACACCGGTAGATGAGACGCGTGACGCTGTCTGCAGTGCGTACCTCTCTCACAAATCTGTCTCGCACATCGGGGGGCAAAGGTCTGTTCTTGGCCAAATATTTGTCCAGCGATCCGCACTCACACAACTCTGAGAATGGCGGCAGACGCACAGAGGAAGACAATTGGATGAAGCGAAGGAGACGCAGCGCCTGCCAGTGACGATCATAAGGCCGTGCTTTTCGTCTGCCGCACACACGCCCAGGAACTCCACGATGTTGGGATGGCGCAGGTGGAACATGGGCTCCACCTCTCGCAGAACCTCAATGAACTGCTCCTGCACACAACACACAGATGCGAGGTCACCCCACGAGTGAGGTCAATTCTGCCGCTCTGTGTACGCACGTGCGGGGCGAGCTCTTCGCTGGGGTGAGCGACCTTGACGGCCACGGGCCGCCCTTTGAAGACGCCCCGATAGACGACACCGAATCCCCCCCTCCCTGCCCCAGACACAAAGATCATGCCCATGCGGACAGCATGCTGACCCCCTCGCTCACCCCCTCGCTCACCGAGTTTGTCATCCTCACTGAAGGTGAGGTCCCTGGCGTAGATCACCAGACGAGGCACCCCAGCCATTGCCGGAGTCCGGGAAGGGAGAGAGGACCGACTCGATGGTCTCGAATGCTGGGCCCCCACGGGGCCCCCAACCGAACGGCCCATGCCGGTCATTTGAACCCAAAATGACCATCAAACACCACTCAATGCCCCACAAGTAAAACAATCCTCACCATCGGGCCAGACGTGTGTCGGAATTCAGCTACCTCGTCCAAAGGCCGGGTTACATAAGGCAAGACATTAGGAGGTTAAAGAGGGAGAGACATCGCCATCTTACCTGTTGCTTGGGCAAGACAAGGCAAGAACCAATGAATGGATTGGAAGCAGATGAAGACGATCCATTCATCTAATGACATCCCTTCTTCCCTCCGCCTGTCTGCCTGCCTGCCTGCCTTTCAAGACTCTTAGTACTAGTGTCTGTATCTCTCTGTCTCTCGTTCACGCGGCGAAAAGCTGGTGCTTCGGCCGGCAAGTGGGCCCTCCACTCAGAAAGCTGGACAGACACTCAGAAAAGCCAGCCAGCGCCACGGAAAGCCAGCTTTGCAGTGCAGAAGGCCAGCTTTCCAGGCGGAAATCCAGCTTTCCATGCGGAAAACTCACGCAAAAACGGCGGTTTGGACAAGCAGAAGGACCGAGGAGATCCCTCGTTCATTGAAGCACGTTTGCTTGTCTTCCGGGTGATCCCTCTATGAGTGATCCCTCCATTTGTATGTGTTTGGTCTGATGCGTGGTGGGCTCATTCATGATCCCAATAGGCTCGAAGAGACTCACCAGTACACATGCACGGACAAACACGAACTTACACGGTATTACTGCCATTTTTCACTGCCCCTTTGATGGTGGCAGTCAATGTTCATCTTTCTCTCTGTCAAAAGACACAACATACAGCCTATAATCCGGCCACACCAAGTGCATACGACAAAGAGAATCCTGCGCTGCTCATGTCTCTCTATGGCTGCTCAGCCACAAGTCTCTAAGCCTCAGACCTATTGTCTGTATTTCTTCATCACTCCCCTAATTCGCCCAAAGAAAGGTGCTTTATCCCACGCCGTGCGACCCTGTGGAAAACAACAAACAAGGGTAGCCATTGGCTTTCTGTCAACCGGTGTGCGCTCACGTCGTTGTTCTTTATTTCTAGAAGAATCGGTCCTCCCCATTCCATCCTGATCCACGTGACACATCCTGATGCAGATGTCCCATCATTCCCTGTCCTCTGTCCCTTACAGCTGGGCCACAGCACGATATTGTTCTGCCCTCACGGCGTAATGCAAGGGTGTATCACCTTCCTGCAACAAATGGCGTGTACACAAGACAAACGCCAGTCAACCGGACTGGACATCTTGGTGTGCCTTTGGGCGACTCTTACAGAGTCCTGCTGTGTAAGCAGTTTTGTCTCTAAGTTTTCCCCATCTTGGCGTACATGAGTTTCATCACATCAATATGGCCATAGCAGACAGCGAAGATGAAGGGAGTGATAGACTGCAGGAAAGACCCAGTCAGATTGGCGTGTGGACGAGATTCCAGCAGGTTGAATTTCTACGCACCTTGAAGGCAGCTTTTGTCTCGAGTAGTTCAGTGCCTTCCAAGAAGTGAAGCATGGTCTCGACAACTCCGGCGCTGCCCCTCATGGCAGCACAATGAAGGGGAGTACAGCCAAACTGCATTCAATCACAGTCAAGACATCTCATCATCAGACATCAGGCGAGACATGTGTGGTGGTATCTCGCCATGGTTGTTCTGAACGTGAGGAGATCGAAGCCGCCAACCTCTAGCAACCACGCGACCGCTTTCTGATGGCCCTCCATGGCAGCCAAGTGCACGGCAGACCAACCACCAGCGCCCCTCTGCAGCAGAATCGGAAGCCCCGCTTTGCTGTACATGTGATTGATGATCTCAACATGCCCTTTGCGCGATGCGAAAAGGAAAGGCGTCATCCCATAAAGCTGCAAGAATGGACAGGTGAAGATCTCAGCGAATTGATCGCTTGCAACCTGAAATGGCATTACCCCATCGAGGTAACAGGCGCATGTTCTATACCAACACGGCTCACAGCCGCTCTCTCTCTTTTCGACAGTCTCCGGCCCGTGCAGTTTCATCAGCTGAGTGACCGATGTGAGATCACCGGCCTTCACAGCTGCAAAGATGTTCCGCTGAGACAGAGATACATCATGTGAAAGCAAATGGCATCTTTTCTTGTCCTCGTACACGTTTGATCTGTCTCAGGACGACATCGACGGCTTTCTTTGGGACCTCAGTGCATATTTCAAACATTCCCTGGATGGCAGGGCTTCTGTTGGCATACTGCCACGGCGTTTCGCCCTGTTCAGGCAAAGTGCGTCACCAGCGATCGATGGTCTGCAAAAGTATGTGCACTCACCGAATCATCTTTGATGCGCAGAAGGGACGGCCCACCCCACTGCAGCCTGCAGCACCATGCGCAGACGGAGACACTGCAAATGAGATGTCGAGTGGCTAGGTTTCCCTCTCACAGCTGAGCAACGACTGCGTCTTCGCCCTTGTAAACAGCAACGTGCAGTGCCGTCTGTCCAGCCTGGCAGACAGGCCGACAGAGGGAGAAGCATGACCCGCCGACCCCTGTGCGGCTTGGCCACCTCCTCGGTCTCTTACATTGTCCTGCTGAATGAGCAAACCCTTCCCCCCTTTGCCATACATCGATTTCAGCACATCCAAATGCCCGTTCTCAGCAGCACGCATGAACGGCGAGAATCTCCGCTGCAATCCGACGCAGAGCCGCTCACAGAATCAGCGCAGGGAGCCGCCTTGAGACATGTGTGGTCTCTTACCGCGCCACCGCGTGCGGACAGCAGCTTGGGGCCCCCCCAGTCCAGCAGCTGATTGACAGCCGCAAGGTGACAGTTCATCGCAGCCCAGTAAGTTGCCGTGCCGTCATTCTGCAGGACAGAGAACACCGCCGACACATTTGCAAATCACTCCCTCAGCCACCAGGCAGGCACCTGAGTTGTTTGCTGCAAGAGTTCCGGGCTGCTGCATCTCTCATACATGACCTTCATGGCCTCAACTTGACCGTCCTTCGCAGCTGCGATGAAAGGAGTGAACTGCGCCCAGATAGGGAAACAGAGGAATCAACGACACACCACCGGGGGGTCTCTTCTCTCTCACTTCTCGTTTGTCTCGCTTTTTGAGTATTTGAGTCCCATCCCTGTCCATCAGCGCCGTGACTGAATCCACGCTGCCTGCCTTGACAGCGTCGAAGATGTCGATATATATACCTGCCTCGGCCTGGACACACCCGATGGACCCCCAGAACGCGTAGACGCAAATGGGGCTTTGGGTTTTTCCTTCGCCCTCACCTCCACCGCCATTGTTGGAGGTCGATCGATCTCGAGTCAGGCTTTCGCGTGCCCGTTGTGGATGGTCACAGCACCGGCCGTCCACGTTCGTCAGAGTCATGCAGATGGCGCAGCCTTGTGCAGAGGGGAGCGACAGCGGATGGGGAAGAACTGACGGAGAAAGATGACAACGTGGGCACACAGGACAATAGGCGTAGGGGTGCTGTCTGAATCTCGGAGGGGGAACACCGCGATCTGCGAGCTTAGCTCAGTGCGCCTATGTGTCACCCTCAGCCACTTTAGGACCCCGATCGCCCTCATTCCCCGGAGTGAAAGGCAGGAGACGGGTGCCTACACGGCAGGAGGACAAGAGGTCAAGACAATCGAAGATGTGAGGGTCCGGATAATGCACGAATCGGGGAGGGCGTGTGTGTGTGTGTGTGTTTGTCAGGCGATAGTGCATCTTCAGCGTGAGTTGCAGGCGGCTGCGTTAGAGAATCGGCGGCTCTAGAGCTGCCTCGACAAGGAGAGGGCCAGACAGACTGTCAACCAACAGGTGTGTGTGAGCCAATGACAGAGACTGCTAATCGGCGTAAGTCTGTGTCTCCTTATGTCACTGATGCAGACTTTCGGCGCTCTGCACGAGGAGAATCGCAGCCTCCGCGAGCAGCTGACCAGCCGGCAGGGCAGCATCAATACAGAGAGAGATTCAGGGCTACATGCTCACGTGTTGATGGACATCTCCAATCAAGTCTTGATGTCTCATGGCAAACACACAGCACCTCACAGCCCCTCGCAATGGTCCACATGAAGACACAAGAAAGAAACCGAGGGCTGCATTTCGCCGTGTCGTTTACGACGACACATGATCAATCGGGTCTCATTGTCAAATCACCCACTCACAATGCCTCCTAGACTCTCATTCGATGCACCTCCGAGCGACTGACAGACTCTGACTCACATGATCACACAGCAAGACCCAGAAGCAGGCTTGTACGGCCGCATGATCTCTCTGATCTCCGGCTTCTTCTCCGCCAAATCCCAGGGCGTACATCCCTGTTTGTGATGAGTGAGCACACCACTCAGCCCATCGATGGTGTGAATCTCTGTGTGCACTCACATCGTTGTTTTTGATGTAGAGCAGAAAAGCGCCGCCCCACTCGAGCCTTTGAGAATGACACAGAGAGAGAGAGAGAGAGAGGGTGTGGATGAGACGTTCGCGTCAGTCATTCATCTGTGTCGCTCACAGCAGAGACACAGCCGCAGAGTGGCCTCCGGCTGCAGCCAAATGGAGTGCCGTGTGTCCGTACTGTGTGTGTCATGCACATAGTGAAAGCCAATCAATCAGATGAGAGGCATCCTGTGTGTCTCTCACCTTGTTCGTCTGTGTCAGCAGTTTTTCCCCCCCTTCGGCATACAGAAACTTCATCACATCGACATGACCATTGTAGGCAGCCAACATGAATGGCGTGTCGCCATTCTGCAATCAACACACTCACACATCAGAGAGGCACTCCCTATGTGTCTTCGGCTGTGTTGTCTCACGATGGCCTTCTGTGTGAGCAGGTCCTTTCGCTCGGCATACAGGGCCTCCAACACATCGACATGACCCTTTATGGCAGCCGTGATGAATGGCGTGAGGCCCTCCTGCAACGAACACAATCGACACAGTGAGGCGTCAGAGACATATGTGTGCTCTGTTACATTGTTGCGTGCGTCGATCAGTTTGGGATCCCACTCCAGCAGCTGATTGACGACCGCAACATGGCCCTCCTGGGCAGCCGCATGTATTGCATTCCAACCAGTCTGCACCATCACACCCAACGCACATCTTCTCACCATGACCAGCAGCACACAAGATGCTTAGGTTGGTACGTCGCCTTTTTGCTGCAGGATGGGCGCGTCCATCTCGTACAGGAACTTCATCACTTCAATTCTACCATCGAGTGTAGCGAAATGGAGTGCCGTGTCTCCGTCCTGTGTATGTCATGCACACAAAGAAAGGCAATCAATTAGACGAGAGGCATTCTGTGTATCTCACCTTGTTCTGCTGTGTGAGCACGTCCTTTCGTTTGGCATACAGAAACTCCATCACATCGACACGACCACCTATGGCAGCCACCATGAATGGCGTGTGGCCAACCTGCAATCAACACACACACACACACAATCGACAGACTGAGGCGTCAGAGACATGTGTGTGCTCTGTTACATTGGTGGTGCGTGCATCGATCAGTTTGGGATCCCACTCCACCAGCTGATTGACGACCGCAACATGGCCATTCATGGCAGCGAAGTGCAGGGCATTCGCACCATGCTACATTCCATCACACCCAAACGCACATCTCCTCATCATCAGCAGCACACAAGATGGTTTGTCTGTGTCGGTACCACGCTGTCTGTTTGTTGCGATACGTCAGGTTTGCTCTCATACATAACCGACATGACGCCCACGTGGCCCTTCTCCGCAGCCAACAGGAAGGGGGTCATCTGCAGGAATGAGAACACACACACAGACCACTGAGTGCATTCTTGTCGTCGGCACTCACCCCATTGTTTTTGATGTCCAGCAGCGCACCGCCGCCCCACTCGAGCCTTTGAGAAGGACACACACACACACACACACGCAGAGAGAGAGAGAGTGTGTGTGGATGAGATGTCCGCGTCAGTCAGTCATCTCTGTCGCTCACAGCTGAGACACAACCGCAGAGTGGCCATAAAGTGCAGCCAAATGGAGTGCCGTGTCGCCGTTCTGTGTGTGTCATGCACACAGGGAAAGGCAATCAGGCTGTGAGAGAAGACTGTGTTGTCTCACCTTGTCGGTCTTTGTGAGCACGTCCTTTCGTTTGGCATACAGAAACTCCATCACATCGACATGACCATAGGTGGCAGCCACCATGAATGGCGTGCGGCCATTCTGCAATCAAGACACACACACAATCGACACACTGAGGCGTCAGAGCCATGTGTGTGGTCTGTAACTTCGGTGCGTGCATCGAGCAGTTTGAGATCCCACTCCAGCAGCTGATTGACAGCCGCAACACGACCATTGAAGGCAGCCCAGTGCACGGCAGAGTCACCAAGCTGCATTCCATCACAGCGAACATCTCTCCTCACCAGCCGCACAGAAGATGGTTTGTCTTCGATTGTGACCTTGCTCTTCTGTGTGAGGCAGCCCTTCCCTCCTTTGGCATACAGGGTCTCCATCACATCAATTTGACCCTTCCAGGCAGCATCGATGAATGGGATCTTGCCATCCTGCAATCAAAACACACCAGCACACACTGAGGCGTCAGAGACATGTGTGTGCTCTGTTACCTTGTCGCGTGCATCGATCAGTTTGAGATCCCACTCCAGCAGCTTATTGACCGCCGCAACCTGGCCCTCCTGGGCAGCCTCGTGCGGGGCATTCGCACCATGCTACATTCCGTCACACCAAACACATCTTTTTCCATCTCCACCGGCACAGAAGGTGCTTTGTGTGCGTCAGTACAGTGTCTGTTTGCTGCAAGACGTCAGGTTTGCGTTCATACATGACCGACATGACGCCCACGTGACCCTCCTGTGCAGCCATGCCGAAGGGTGTGACCTGCGCGCAGAAATGAGAACACACATACAGACGACAAGGGCATTCATGTCGTCCTCACGACTGCATACATCGGAATTGTATTTGTCTCGTTTCGTTTTATTGAGTATGGCTGTGCCGTCCCGGTCGATCAGCGCCGTGACAGAATCCGCGTCGCCCTTCTTGACGGCGTCGAAGATGTCGATCTCCGACTCAGCCTGGACACAAGCAACGAACCCCCAGAAGGCATAAACACAAAAGGGGCTTTGGGTTTTTCCTTCGCCTCACCTCCACCGCCATTGCTTGAGGCCGATTGATTTCGAGTCAGGCTTTCGCGTGCCCGTTGTGAATGGTCACAGCACCGGCCGTCCACCTTCGTCAGGTTGAGTCATTCAGATGGCGCAGCCTTGTGCAGAGGGGAGCCGGACGGGGAAAAATTGACGGAGAAAGATGACAACGTGGGCACACAAGACAATAGCCGTACGGGTGTTGAAACTTGGAAGGGGGAACACCCCGATCTGCGAGCTTAGCTAGTAGTCGAGTGATACCTTCCATGCCCTTTCTCGGGTACGTGCGCGTGTGCGGTCAATGGTGCATGCACGGCTGAGTTCAAGGACACTCAGACCCTCCCTTTGCTCTGGCCGGCGGCTGTCGCGAACCGACGGGCGCGCCGCTCAGTCACCGTCGATTCATGTGTAGACCGATAGCCGAGTCATTTGACACATCCCCCCCTTCCATGTGGACGGCCCACACAACCATCCATCTGTCCCCTCCTATGCACACACCACCCAAATCCCACCCCTCCCTCCCTCCCTCCCTCCCTCTAGACATTCCCGCCTGTCTACTCATCCTCCATTCCTCTACACGAGGCCCTGAGTGCTCAGCAGGACATCTAATTCGGACACTCTGTGGCCGTCACTCGTCGTCAGCAGAGGGCCATCTATGTGCTCGTAGTAGTCGGCAGGCTGGCAGCTACGGATGGCCTGAATCTGGGGCGGGTACTGCAGGTTCATCGCCTCTAGCTCCGTCTCGATGCGGCGCAGCTCGCCGTCGGTCACGTCGGCGAATTCCGCAAAGGACTTGCCGAAGGGGAACGGCCGGAAGTCCTTGGCGTAGTTGACCAGATGCCACCTTCGTACACACAGACAGGAAAACGGAAAGACAGACAGATTGGCCAATGATCAGAAACCAATAACACACAATGAAGGGGAGAGACACTCACCGGAACACATCCGTGAATTTTTTATGCTTCCATGCGAAACTCACGCTGCACAGCCCCAACCTCGACGCCCAACTACACAGAACGCACAGACAGACAGACAGCCAGAGAGAGACAGAGAGACAGAGAGGTATGCTTTGGTAGACGTTGAGGGGTGCTGAGGCCTGCATACCTCCTTTGCCCGGTCGTGGTATAGTTTGATCAGCGCCGCGGGCAGCCCCTCCGTGCTCATGATCTCGTAAATGATGTCCCTCTGCCACTCTCCACCTGCAATCAATCGCTCACACACACACACACACACGGGAAGGAATGGACATCGGCGTGTGTGAATGGATTGCTGTGAGGATCCTTACGCGTGAGTTGAGCCTTGAGGCTGACGATCTTGTAGGCTTTGCTAGCACTGAGGGGCAGCAGCCGGTCTATCTCATCGTAGCCTGCCTGGCCAAACACGGCACAGGCTGCGTGGAGAAGGGCTGAGCGCACAACGAGGTTATGCGAGGGGATGAACAGACACTCTATCGTGAGCTCCGGGACGAACGGGGCTCTGTGGGTGACATCCACCACACACACACACACAAAGACAGCGTCACATGCAGTATCCATGTGTTTGTCCCTCCCACGCCCGCCAAGTGCGTACTCGCCGATCTGCACTTGAATTTTGTCGCCACGCCAGAAGAAGATGTCGACATGCCCCTCGATGATGGGCCAGGGCACAGCAGGAAATGCCTTGAGGAACCCTCCGTCACGGCTGTGCCCGTGTACTATGTCCTCGACAAGTCGCTTGACCACCGCCACGCCCCTCCCCCGCGTGTGCAGATGAAGCGGAAGCGGCAGATCGGAACGAGCGGCCTCGACCAGTGACAGGGGCGCGATGCGGTAGGCGGTATGAAAGTGTGTGGGGCCTATCGCCATGACTGCAGGGTCAGCGATTGACGGGCCGGGCACATCGTCACCGTTGGGCCCCCGGCTTAGCTGAATGCCGCACCACTCCTTGTACTGCGCGGCATTGGGCAGCGTCAGGAAGTAGGCGGACAGATTGACGAGCCGCGTGTTGTTGAGGGCCGGGCTCCGGGGCACCTCTCGCTGGATCGCCGCGTTCTTGGCCCGCTGCAGCCGGTAGAAGGCGTCGGGATCCAGCCGACCCTTGACGTAGCGCACAGCATGCTCATTGCCCCTCAACTGGTGGCCCTCAAACAGCGACTTGGCGTCCCCGCACTCACCCCTGTGCCGCGTGTCCCAATCCTCCCGCTGGCAATCGATGCTGCAGTACCGCATGGCGTGGCACCGCTGGCACAGCAGGAACCGTGCGCCCGCTGCTGGCGATTTGCGGCACACGACGCATTTGTGGAGCTCGAGAGAGGGGTCGGGCGCCGACGCATCAAACCGCACCTTGTAGTTGTGCATCTCGGCCTTGGTGAATGGCAAACGGCCGTCCGCTGGCGGGGGGCCGCTGGATGAGCTGGTCGAGGGCTTGACACGTGCCGCGCTGCTGTCCCGGGTGCTGCTGCTGGTGCTGCCCGTGTAGTCGAGATTCATCGCATTGAGGGCCTGCTCGGCGGCTCGCATGATTGCCCTGACGTCCGCCGCTTGGGTATCCGACGCATTGAGACTGAACGGGAGCTGGCCCAGGGGAGCCCTCCTCGGCGCGGTCACTTCCTCCTCGTCACTCTTGTCATCCACCAGCTTGTCCCATTTCGAGTAATCGACGCCCTTCTTGGACATGCTGGCGGTCACACGATGATCAGAGGGTTGACCCTGATGCCAACGCTATTGTGCCAGCCACGTCGTCAGGATGGCAGATCCGATGGACGAAGGGACGGCGAAAGGCGACAATGGAGCTGTGCGATGGGGCGTAGGAGGAGGCTTCGACGGGCCTTCGTCGTTTGTCGGATGCGGTTTGGCAGCGGTTTGAGGGAGGCATGGCTCGACATCTGCGAGCTTGACGTGCGAAAATCGGAAGGACGCTCCTTTCTGACGTGCTCGTTAGCCGCTGCTGACGTGAGATCTGCCCTCGTAATCATCTGCTCTCGTCCTTTTTTCTTCCGTGTCATCACTGATCTATTGACTCACTCACGGGGCCTCCTCTGCCTGTCCATTCATCCATTTGACTCAAGATCTCCGCCTCTGCCACCTCTCGATGACCGTCCTTACCTTGTTACTATCGCTATTGGCAATGTCATCCGCTCGGCCCTCTCGCAAGCCCTCGCCCAAGCTCGACGGCACACTGCAGAACCCCCGGGAGCTGCACCTGGGACTCGACGGCGGCAAGGCTTCGCCCTTCGCCGCTGTCAAGCACACCCTTTCCGCCGCCAGCCCGTCTTATGTGCCAGGTGCGACGCGCGTGGGCGGCCCTGGTGCGATTCTGATTGACGCCGTGGCTGCCAGTGATGATGGTGGTGTGCTGCTGGATGACCTGACCGCTCTGGGGCTGATGAATGGGCGGAAGAAGGGGCGGGTGGTGTCGGGATGGCTGCCGCTGGAGGCGTCGCGGTTCCTGGGCCAGCTGGCCTCTCTCAACTTCGCCTCGCCCTCTATCGCCCTCACCATGCAGCAACTGGGGAATGATGGCGATGCCCTCGTGCCAGATGGGTGGCCCGGGGCGGCTGTGTCACAGGGCGATCAGGCCATGTGGACTAACGACGTGCGGGCGACGTATGGCCTCACTGGTGCGGGGGTCAAGATGGGCGTCTTGTCGGACAGCTTCAACAACGTGACTGAGGGCCTGACTCTGCTGACCGACTACGCGCAGGACATTGAGAATGGCGACTTGCCTGCTGGGATAGTAGTGTTGGATGACAGCAAGGCTGACGGCGATGAGGGTCGTGCGATGATGCAGCTCATTCATGACGTGGCCCCGCGGTGCGAGATGATGTTCCACACGGCTTTTGGCGGCATGGCCGGTGAGTGGATGAGTGGCGGGAGGGAAGGACGCTGGATGCACATCCGTTGTTTGGGTTTCTGTGCAGATTTTGCTCAAGGGATACTCGACCTCGCAGACGAGGGATGTGACATCATTGTGGTCAGCAACAGCAACCGATACTCCTCCCCCTTGGTCACACTCGCGCAATGCTCTTTCCTTCAGGATGACGTGATATATTTCGCAGAGCCAATGTATGTCGACGGCATCATCGCCCAGGCCGTCAACGAGGCCAAAGCTCAGGGCATCCCCTACTTCTCATCCGCAGGCAACATGGGCACACAAGCATACGAGGCAGCCTTCGCCAGGTCAAACGTCACCGGCGCCACATTCGGCGGCGAGCAGCACGACTTCGACCCTTCACCCGACGCCATCAAGACATCCCAGCGTCTGCGCATCCCCGTCAACACCCACGTGTATTTGGTGTTTCAGTGGGAGCAGGACTTCTTCTCTGTGAGTGGCAAGGGATGCACCAGCGACCTTGATGTGGTCCTCATGGACACGGCGGGCACGCGCGTGTCCACTGGGGGGCTCAATGACAACGTGAGCATTATCTTGCCCCCACATTTTTTACGCGAAAGACAAGCACGGGATGTGCGAGTGGTGTACTTGTTTGGTCAGATCGCCAGCGATTCAGTGGAGGTTTTGCAGTTTTACAATGACGGATCGTTCGGCGGTGAGCTGTTCGATCTCTCCATCGAGCTATACACTGGCGACCCTCCCACCGCCATGAAGTACGTCCTCTTCGACAGGGGCGGACAGGTCGAGATCATGGAATTCAATACAGAAAGCTCGGTAAATGACAATGCATATCACGCACACGCCCTCACACAGAAAGAGGGAAAATCTGTTTTCCAGACGCTGTACGGTCACGCAAATGCCGAGGGCGCCTGCACCATTGCCGCAGCGGCCTACTACAACACGCCTCAGTTCGATGTCGACCCCGCACAGATCAACGCCTTCAGCTCTGTCGGCGGCACACGCATCTACCGTGACACAGAGGGGCAGCTGCTCAACGGCGGCGACGGTGTGCTACGGGAGAAGCCCGATCTCTGCGGCCCTGATGGAGCCAACACATCGTTCTTCCCCCCGTTTGAGAATGCCGACGTCGATGAAGATGGGTAAAACACACACACACGCGGGGAGGGGGAACAACGACGGCCTACGTGTTATTTGCTATATATCTTCAGGCACCCCAATTTCTTTGGCACATCTGCGGCTGCCCCCCACGTGGCCGGCCTGGCGGCACTCATGCTGGAGGCGCAGCGGTCCCTGTCGCCCGATGAGCTGGTGGGTGTGCTCAAGGCCACGGCGCTTGACATGGACGACCCCATGAGTGGGGGGCACTTCGATGGCGGCCATGACTGGGCGTGTGGGTGGGGGCTGGTGCACGGCATGAGGGCCGTGGAGAGACTCAGGGGGGAGGGGACAACCACGACCACAACCACCACAACGACCACAACCACAACCACAACCACAACCAGCACGACTGAGATGCCCCCCGTTGTTGGTGAGTGGATGTCTGTGTGTCTGTGTGAGAGAAGAGAGAGAGACGTGCTTCCCTCTCTTTGTGTGTGTTGTGTTTTGGTCATTCAGTGCCCGAAGACACGTGTACGGCATCCCCGTTCCGCGACTACAGCTGCCTGGCGGCCCACGAGGGGCGGGAGAGGTGCGAGGCCAACGGCTGCTGCTGCGACGACACCAACACCAACTTGCCTGCATGCTTCTACAAAGATAACCCTTTCCAAGACGGTCAGACAACCACACGCACACACGCGCCCCAGCAATGCTGTGTATCGCTCCTGGTCTCTCCTTTCTGTGTGCAGGCAGCTGTCCGAATCTGCTGTTGGGCCGGCTGCATGACTGTCTGCCCGAGGGCGGTGATCGCTTTGCGTGTGAGTCGCGTGGCTGCTGCTGGGAGCCGCACCGGCGAGGGGGGCCCAGGTGCTACTACAAGTATGCCGCATATATACCTCTTGTCCAGGACACCACCCCCACCACATCATCAACCACTTCAACCACCACCACAACGACCACCACCACCACCACTCAGAGCCCTCCTTTGTCAATCCCAACAGTCACACCCAGTCGCAATGGTACGCCCACTCACTCACCCACACACACTTGCTCATGTGTGTGCATGCCGTCAGGACGTTGCGAAAGCGGCGAGTTTAGTCACTTGAACTGTCTGCCCTATGGCGGCGATGAGCGTGCGTGTGAGCGGCGCAACTGCTGCTGGAACCCCACTGCCGCCAGCCAGGGGCTGCCCTCGTGCTTCTACAAGAGGGACCCGATGGCCGATAATTCCTGCCCCAACATGCTGTACAGCGGAGAGGCATGCCCCGCTGACTCCAGATCTCAATGCAAAGGTAGAAAGACACGGAGACACATCCACACGCATCCGTATTGTCAGCTCTCCGTCCTTGTGTGCCTTGTGCAGCGATGGGTTGTTGCTGGGACCGTGGCAATGAAGCCCGTGACGCAGCGGGCAAGCGGATCCGGTGCTACCGGAAGAGAAGATCCGAACGGCGACGACGTACCACCGACAGCCCACGGTCATCCGGCAGTACCACCACCACTGAGTCCCCGCCACTGCTGGTGCCGTCTGGCGGTCAGTGCCCCAACAGGATGTACTCGACGATGGAATGTCTTCCTAGAGGGCGGGGGAAGGACGATTGGTCAGAAAGGGGAGGCACACGAAGGGATGGTGTGGGTGTGTGATGACGAATGCTCTGGCTGTGTGTGTGGGACCTTGGTGCAGCGAGGAGATGGGCTGCTGCTGGGACGCTCGCAACAGCATGGGCCCGGCGTGTTACTACAAGTACGACCCGTCGCTGTACCCACACTCACTACAAACAAAGGACGGTCAGCAACCAGTCGTCATGACGCACACATACATAAAGGCAATTTGACGCATGTGTGTGTGTCTGCAGATGATGGCAGCAGCCCGGACGAGTGCAGGGGACACCAGTGTGACGGCAGCAAGGAGGACAAGACGGACAAGGACGAGTGCCGCAAAAACAAAAAAAAATGCAAGAACGGCAAGGAGAAGGATGATGACGGTAAGCGAGCACACACAAAGTGGTGCCTAGCGCCTTCCATCACACACCCACAGCTGGCTATCTGTGTTACTGTGCCGGGCGTGTATGCGTGTGTGGTCTCTCCAGAGTTCCAGTGTGGCGGCGGTGGTGGCAGCGATGTCAAGGACTACGGCAACTGTCTCGCTGCCGGTGAGTGGGTGGGTGGGAGAAGGGGACCCATGTGGCTGCGGGTGGATCTGAGTGTATCTGTGTCATATGTCTGTGTAGGTTCGTGCCCCAGCACTCGGCTGAACCACCTTGAATGCAAAGCCGACAACAAACACGACTGGTGGGCACACAAACCAGCACCGGGTGGCTGCATGAAGCTATCCATCCATCTATCAACCGCTCAATTGTGTGTGTGTGTCTGTGTGTGTGTGTGTCAGTGAGTCCAAGGGCTGCTGCTGGGACCCTCTCAACCCATCGCTATACGGCCACCCATTCAGATGCTACCACACTAAACCGCCCAAGAAAGGTCAGCAAACACGCTTATCTGTTGTCTGCTCTACCCGCACCTATGTCTGTGTTCATATTTGTGTGCAGAGGGTGTGTGTCCCAACCGCGCCACGAACGACATCCGTTGTCTGCCCGACAAGGCCAGCCAGGCCGAGTGTGAGCAGGCCGGATGCTGCTACGAACCCAACAGCAGAGGACGGCCATGGTGCTACCACAAGACCAAACCCAAAACCACTGATGGTATGTGGTTGGTAGGGGAAGACCCTCATATCGTCGCGCATCATACCATATACAAATGTCCGGTGCGTGTGTTTGCGTCAGGTGTGTGCCCCAATGGTGAGTATCGTGTGCTTGACTGCATGCCGGAGGGAGGTGGACGCAGAGCATGCGAGGTGAGATGGTGTGACAACACATACACGAAAATACATCATGTGAGCCACACGCCGATTGTGTGTCTGTGCGTGTACGGCATTGATCGATCAGGCGAAGGGCTGCTGCTGGGATGCCGACGCACACAGGCTGCCGAGGTGAGATAGCAGCGGAGCACTTACTGACCCTTCATTGCATTCACGTGTGGATGGATGGACATTCGTGTCAGATGTTACTTCAGTGCGGCTGCCTACCACACGTCAGGAGGGCGGTCATGGGGCAATGACAAGTCGGGCAAAAAAGGAGGAATGGTTGCAAGCCCCTCCCTAGCAGCATACGACGTCCGCGCAGGTACGTCGATGAAAACACACACACACACGCACACACGCACACGTGTCCGCATCCATCCATTTGTGTGTCCATCCATCCTTGCGTCCGTCAGCGAGTGTGCGGCGCACCCAAGACGAGATGGGCGACACGCAGACAACCATCGGCGCCTCCCCTCTGTTCTCCCGATGGCGCCTATGGCGGACGAGTAACGAGACGGACAGCGACAGCGACAGCGACGGACATGCTGCTGAGCGTCCGTTTGATGCGTCAAGCCCACCAGCACCGCCACGCGCAGACAAGAACAAGTGAATGCCGACGGCCGGCCGATCGACAGGAAGAGGGGGCTCGGTGGCCACTGTGCGGTGTGTGGCCATTCAATCCCTCAGTTACTTATACAGCTGGTCTGTTTTTGAAAGCCAGCCGCCCTTGTGCGGTGTGTGTCATTCATTGAGCTGATGTGCGGCTGGCCATTTAATGTGCACGCCTCTGATCAAAGGTAGTCAGTCAGTCAGTTTGTGTCGGTCGGCAGGTCGTTCTTTGTCAATCGCAGTGAGTAAGCAAGTAGCGGAATTCGAGCACCTGGATGTGTGTCGACAGGCTTGTGTATGGATGACCATGTAGTTGCATTTTGTCTGTGTGTACGTGCCTTGTATGTATGTATTGTGTCTGTGTGTGCGCACCGCGTGCCTTGCTGTGATCATTGAACACGCCTAGCAGCTGATCATGAGTAGGTCAATTCTATTAAGATTACTGACGGGGAACAATCCAACACGTCAGCGCACCGAGGCAAGACACAGCTGCACCCCTGGCCTGTCTCGTCGATCTTTCAATGTCTCGATATCCGTCTCAAAACTCATGGCATGACACACGCATAAGGAGACAGTGTCACAGAGAGTCCGTGCAAAAAAGAAAACAATGTGAGCGCACGAACGCAGAGTGGCGAGACATATAGGGATGTTTGGGTGTCATGTTCGAACCACCAACCCGTCTCCTGCCCATCTATCAGTGCCTCTGTCGACTTAGACCAGAAGAACTGCGGAAAAATATCTCCTAAAAGAAATCTCTACTTACGACAATAAGACTGCTAATACCATCAGAACAGCCGCTAGAGCTGCTGCAGACGTCATCGAATGCATCGGGGCTGCTTTGCTGTCGAGCTCGTCCTGTGTAGGCTCTGATGGCGAGCCGTTCTCTGGCGAGCCGTTCTCTGGCTGATCTTGAGGTTCCCCTTCGGGCAGCTGGAAGTTGTCGCCTATTGTGCCAATGCCCTTGAAGCACTTGTCGTTGCCGGAGGAATGAGGACCCACAGGCAGCACCTGCACATACATCAGGAGCGACAGAAGTGAGACACAGGCAGACAGACAGAGAACCTAACAAGTCTGTACGGTGCTTTTCCATTTCTCTGTGTGGTGCTTACATCTTCTCCGGCTGCCATTGGCACGCAAATACTGAAGTGTCTCAGCAACCGCTCGACCTCAGGCTGGAAAGAGGGGTTCGACGCGCCGATCTGATCGCTGGTCGGAGCAAACCATGCTGCGCGCAGGGAGAAAGATGGCATGAATGGCCGCCTTTGGATGGGTATGGCAGCTTACATGGGTCATATTGGATGATTGTGTGTTGGTTGATGTCCCCTTTCCTCCAATCAGCGAAGGATTCATTCGCTTGAAAGCCTTCTCCAATCTGCACAGTGTCGCTGCCGTGATCCTCCCACCCCTCGATCCACCTGCCGCGCGCCGCTGCCCGCAGCTCCGCCAGCGTTTTGTATCGCTCGCTGTCATCGGGCTTGCCCTGACCGATATCGACCAGCTTCGCAGCAGCAGGCAGCTTATATTGGTTGTAGTCGACGATGTACTCTTCTCGCGGGAACAGCTGGTTGCCAGGTGCCACAACGTTCACACCCACGGTGTCGCAGTCCACAAACAGGCTACATCAGCGAGACACAAATGTGTACGCGTACACGCACAAGGTGAACATGAGAGAGACGCATTGGGCTGCTTACTTGTTTTCGATGGTGAATTTGCCTGGATGTTTGAGATGTCTCTCGACTGACCGGACACATTTGGAGGCTCCGACGACGACATTGTTCCTGCAACCACGCACAATGCGAATTCTCACATGTATCCGTGTTGTACACCAAGCGTACTCACATGAAAATGTACTCAGTATCCTGCGCAGGCACACACACAACAGAGCGTCAGCAGGTCTGCTACACGCTCTGTTCTTTAGACCGTCTTACCAGTTTCTCGTTTCTGTGCCACGTCACGCCCTTTTCTATTGGTCAGTGCGCGAGAAGGACAGACAGTGACGTATTCACATGCAGTGTGCGTACTCTGACCTACCGTGAATGTTGAAGACAACCTGGAGGAAAGCAGGTATGCCATGCAATTAGTCCAACCCTGCACACACCTTCTTGGGTCGGCCTACGTACGTTTCTGAAAAAGACTCCCTGAAAAGACAAGCACGCGGCGACATAGATCCGGCCACGAGAGGCTTTCATTGCTTCCAGCTCACGCCGTATATGTACTCGGCGTACATGCCTGAACCAGCTCCAGCACACGACCTCTCGATGTGGGTCCCGTCCAGCCGAAGGTGTTGCTGATTGTCTGTGCAGGGAGACACGATGCTCGATAATCTTCTCGCTCAGTCCCCCAGGAATTTCTATGGCGCCTACGTTTTCCTGACAACAAACAAGGAGATCGAACAATGAAATAAGGCACACAGCAGAAGGGCAATACACAACTGACCATGAAGAGAGTCCCAAAGGGCTTTCTTCCACTGCAGCAGCGGATCAGCCACCCTCTTGCCTGTGCTCTTCCACTTATATGCACTCAGTCGTTCGCTCACCTAACAGCTACTGTGCCTGCAAAGCAGTAAGTGTATCCATCTCTGCGCTGCCTGCCCCATGGTCCATCCATCTCTCTGCCCACCCGCATCCGACTTCATTTCGGCTGCTCTGTTGAATGTGTTCCACGCGATGAGATTGTCACCATGAGCAGATGGGTGAATCTCAGGATATTTGAACGCATCTGAAGTTTCTCCATGTTGTCCGTATCTACATTGAAGTGCATACCCTCCAACCACCTGCAATAAGGCATGAACTAATGAGGCAAAAGGACACAGGAGACAGCTTTATGTCTCTCTTCAGCGTTGCGAACGACGTGACCTCGATAGTGTTGTGGACGAATGTGATGTTCGTTGCGAAATGGAACGTGACGGCTGCAGGGGTGTGTGACGGCTTCCCCACCTGCATTGTAAAACCCATTTGTAAAAACGTGACCATACGCAATGCGTCTGTATTCACCTTATACAGCGGGTACCTGCACACACACATTCATTTGCCAAGATGACACACACGGGCACTCACGCCCTTATTTGAGCACTCACTCGTAGGGGAAGCTGGAGTGGTGAAATCTGTTGCCGCTAAAGTACAAGTCGCGCACACTAGCTTCGCCTGCACAACGACAGCACAAACCAAACAACACACACCCTTCATAGAGTCGAGTCTCTCTTACCGTTCACGGGGTCGCGGCCTCGTTCGTTTTTGTTGCCCTCAGTGAAGAACGGAGTCGAAAAAATTCGTTGGCAGTGAAGCTCCAGAACCGCGTCTTCTTGTGTGGCTTCGACCGATCCAGCCGTCGAACCAGCCAGACACCATTCACGGCGCTGTGGAAGGGGCAGTTGTTGACATTGATGTGCTCAGAGGATCTGCTGGTGGGGTAGGTTTCCTTTAGCATCTCCTCGAAAAAAGAGAAGGTGAGTCCCGACAGCTCGACAAAGCTCTTGTCGGTCAGGTCGAGGGCAATCTTCTGATCGCTGGCGTCCCCCACGATCTCTATATCGCTCCATTCGACGTCGTCTGGCTTCCACACATACAGTAGGCCTGTACTCTCGTCAGAATAATACTACAAGCACACAGTGCCGCACACAGAGGGAGACACAATGAAAATCCTACTTCTTTCCCGTGTTGTACGCTCACTTCGCCAGGGCTGTCGAGAAAGGCCATTTTATTTGCAACATAGTAGTGGGCAAATGCACGGAATCCCGGAAAGCTATTCGCACGGAATCAGATATTGGGAGCCGAATTGCTTGATGTATTTCGCGTACGTTGGGTCTCTGCAGTAGAAATTTGCTTCTTGGGTGTCTGCAGAACAAGAAAAGCGACTCTCCGTTTGTGAGACAGAGGGACAGGTGGTAAATGTTTTACTGATGGTGATTTTTCCGGCTTCCTTGTCGTGTGTCTTGACTTCTGCTTGCATGTTCCAAAAGCCATTTCTGCCGCTAGACTGCATGATCGAACAAGCAAAGGCAACAAAGGGTCAGAAGTGACTGTCCAGCTGGTTGTTCGGCGGGGAGTCACTTGACGTACCGCAATTATGATGGCACCAACCAAATCGGGTAGCGTCTTGAGGTTCCCCTTTGGCTGAGGATCTCCGCTCTCGGGAAACGTATCGACATCGGTCATAGTGTTAAATGACCACGTATTCTCGTCACAAAATCGGTCAGGGCCCTCCTCAGCGGATGGATCGCAGCTTGGGACCCTACTACCTCCGTCGGCCACGTACCAATGCTGCGAATGACACAAAACAGCAAAACGTCCTCCCCCTCCCACAAAACCAGAGCCTTTGTATTCGTTGATGCGGCTGCATGCCTGCAAGTATTTGTATTCATCTGGAGGGTCCGGCAGACGAAAGTTAGGACTCCGAGCGACATGATACTTCTTGCTGCAGACGCCAGCTGTCTTGGTCTCACAGAGCCACCTCGGGGCTCGACTGAGGCTCCACGTGCCGACATAATTTCCTCCGTCCTTCAACTTTGTCACATCAGCTTTGAAGATGCTTGCTTGATCTGAGGTCCACTCGAGCGCACTGCAAAAAGGACAGATGAGAGACGAACAACTGTCTGTGTGACAACACAATTGCACGTTGCCCCATACAACGCCCATGCTGCACCCACTCAGCACGGATCGACCCGACAATGGCTGTGTCCCTGGTTTCCTCGCCAACAAATCGGATGGGCTTGCCGGGTTCGCCATTGCCTTTCAGCTTCAATGCTCCTCGATACACTCGCTTGGCAATGTGGACGGTCGTGCCCTGCCGTGCTATCTGAAATCGATGAGACACACGCGGGACAATACATGGCGTCAGGCGTCTCTGTTTTCTCATTTGTGTCAGTCGCACCTCTGCTGCTCGGACTATTGATGCGAGGGGGCTGTCTTGAGTGCCCTCGTTTGTGTCTGCTCCCGTCTGTGCGTTGACGTACACGTCAGGGAGGGATGGCACGTACATCGAAATGCGATCAAGGCTGAGTTGTCCTTGCACGTTGGCTCCCCAAGTGACGTACCTACAGACACATATTTCACACGCAGAGACACACCACGAAACCATGAATCCACCATTATTATATGTGTCTCTGTCTCTGCAAAGTACCTACCCGACGCGAACATTGGTCACGTCTGTGTCTGTCAACATGAGCTCCTGGAGCGTCTTCTCAAACAATAGATTGCCGTCCTCGCACACGAACACCCCTCCTTCGCCACCCGTCCCCTTGGTCAGCGTGTAGCCGATAACGTACTCGTGCGTCGAGCCATCATCCTGTAGGCTGAAGGCATTTTCGCTGCTTCTCACCTCCCCAGACTCACTCGTATAAGTGAGCATGCCCTTCAGCGTGCTGTCATGTCTGTACACGACCAGGCTTGCAACGCGTCCATTGCTTTCCCCCTTCATGTTGACAAGCTCGAAACCGTTCTTGCTGACCCCGTCGGTGCCCGAGAACCTGTCTTCCGACGGCACATTTGGTAGATTGAGCTGTGAGAGGTCCATTGTCGCGGACAGGGCTGCCCGGGTGGATGAGGGCATATTGGCAATGCCCTGCTGAAGGTCAAAGTAGGCATTCTTCGCTGTGGAGATGACCGCCTTCCCGTCTCGAATCGTGACCCCCTAAACCCGCCTTTCCTGCAGACATCAAAGTAACACACGCAATGATTGCCGGCTCTTTGCATCTTATGCATGCGTACATACATACATTCGCCAACCCAGGCCTTCTTCGTTGCTCCCAAATGTGTACTCCGCAAGCGGCAGCCATCCTGTCCCTTCGCAGTTGTTCGCGCCGTCATCCGTCCATTGGTCCACCGTCGCCTCACATTGGGCCCCGACCAAAAGGGAGAAAGCTACAAAAAGCCGCAGAATCATCCTTCGGTGCCGCCCCTTACCTGCATCCGAATCACACATCGATGCACCAGAACACAGCATCCTTTGCAAGCTCGCGCCCTTGGCCCCCGGCAGCCCCCAGAAGACGGGCGCTAGCCTTGGAGATGGCCTCAGAAACGCCAACGGCGAGAAACTTTGCTCTCCGGATCCTGAACAAGGCCAACAGCCCTGCATGGGTAAGCGGACAGGTTTCGTGAAGTGAGAAAGCACGTCAGCATGTACTTATGTCAGGTGATGCTTGTGCCGGCGGCTCCACCTAAGAAAGTTCGGAAGCAGCTGAAGAAGGAAGAGAGCAAGTACAATAGAACAGCCATCGGACTGGAGCTTAGCGGGGAAATCAGCGGCGTTGGGGTCGGCGCAAAGCCAACGATCGAATGGGAGACCCGGTATGAACAATGCAGAGGGAGACATTATGACACTTTCTCCTCTCTCACGCAATGCAGGAAAAAGAAAGAAGAGGAGAAGGAGATAGAAATTGAATTTGGCTTCTTCCGCTTGGCAAAGGAATGGCACGAGCTGGTCCCTGGCGCAGAGACGACCCAGGACACCATCAGCCCCTGCTACATCTCCATCTTCATCGAGGACAGCAAACACCAGGTCGTCGACCGCATGATCCACCCTGGCTTGCTGAAAGACGAGAACGGCATAGTACTCGTCAAAGCGAATCCGCTCTTCATGCCCTACAAGCAGTATCTTCGCCAGCAGGAGAATATCAAGGCTGCATTCTTCCGGCTGCACATGTACGACATTCGTACCGGGAGGAGTGACATGGTACTTACCGCTGAGAGCGGTGTCGGTCGCACTTTCATTTTTTTGAAAGAAAGGACGGGCCGCAACGAAGGCGAATCTGTGGATCCATCCCAGCTGTGGAGGTGGAAGAAAGACTCTTTCTGCACCAGCGACGTGGCCCGTCGTCTTGTGCCAATGGCGTTTCCGGATAAGACTCTTCGAGTCTACAAGAGCAATAAATTGGTGCTGGACACGCCGGGGGAACAGACCGGCACGACCGACGACAAGAAGGAGGAGGCCGAAGATGAGCAATGGGAGATGCTGCCTCCCGACGAGCCATGCGATTTGTATCGTTTCATCCCTGACGCATGCTGCAAGCCTTCGGTCTCGATGGAGCACGACGAGCTTGTGCATAAGGCGGAACGAAGGGTCAGCACCAGCACCACGTACGACACGAAGCCGTCGACATTATCGTGTAAGGGCCTGAAGGAGCATCTGATGTGTGCGGTGGGAAACACTGTCGTCATGAAGAAGATCGGATGTTGTGACTGGACGCCCCACCTGTGGCAAGCTGGTGAACCAATCATGATGGAAGGTACTCATGGGCTGGAGAGGAGACGTGTGGTGTGTATATTAGTGTGTGTTCGCATACGTGTCGTGCCTGTGTTGAATAGTGTCTCGCTTCTGTTCTCAGGCCAAACGCTCTCAGTCGATCGGAAAGGGGCGGCTCAGGACGCAGACACGACAGGAAGCGGAGAGGTCAAGCAGGGAATGGAGCGTCCGTCCCTGCCGTGAATGCTTTGAAGTCCTCTTCATGTCTCTTGTCTCTCGTTCCAGAACAAAACCATCTTTGAAGCGTGTGCCGAGGGTGACCTGAAGGCGTTGATCAACTTCATCGAAAAGAGGGCCGCGAGCGTCTCGAAGAGGCTGACGATGACGGCTTCACGCCCTTGCACTACAGCGCCCAGAATGGCCGGGAGAAGCTGGTCAAGGAGATTGTCGAGCAAGGAGGAACACATCTGATTGAGAAACGGACGAAGGTTCGAGAAGAGCCCACCCCGATTCACCTAGCGGCGAAAAGAGGGCATGTGTCGGTGGTCAATCTGTTGCTGGGCACGGGGGAAGAGCATCTTTTGACCATCAAAGACAAGGTCAGTGTCTCCAACAAACAGACAAACAGACAAACAGACGCACACACACAGTGTCTGTCTGTGTCTCTTGATTCAGTACGGCCGCACAATTGCCGGCGTTGCTGCGGAGGAAGGACAGCTGAAAGTGCTCACGGCCATCGTCAAGCGAAAAGAATTCGACTCCATCCTCTCGCTCGAGTCCTATGTAACAACACATCATGTGTGAGCAGGGCTACACGCCTGATCTGTGTCTGTAGTGCCGGACGATATTTCACAACGCTGCCTTCGGTGGCCACGTGGACGTGTTGCGGCAGTTGGTGGAGTGGAACGGCAGCCCCGAACCCCTCAAAATCCCCGACCAGCATGGCTTGACACCCCTTCACATGGCTGCAATTGGCAATCGTGTGGAGGCGATGGAGTATCTGCTGAAGGAAGGAGGAGTGACGCTGCTCCAGACAATCAACACGGTGAGCAAAGACACCGGAGACATACTTTCCGTAATCCCTGTTTCCTCTTTATCCCTCTGCGTCCCGTTTGGCAACACCCCCATGCACATGGCGGGTATGCAGCGGCACAGGGAGGCGGTCATGTGCATGGTCAACAAGCAAGGCGGCCGCGAGCTCCTCAAGCGAACCAACAATCACGTAAGTGGGCCGACACAGAGCCACGGCGAAGCAATTTCTCTCCCCGTCTCTCTCTGTGTGTGTGTGTGTGTAGGGAGAGACGCCGATCGATTTGGCGAGGGAGAGGGGCCATGAGGATCTAGCGACAGAGTTGGAGCGTATGGTCTAATAGAGACAGACATAGCGTTGTGAGTTCTACTTGACATTATGCTGTCAAATAGGCTGACGCCCGCCTTAGTTTCAGGTGTCTGCTAGTAGACCGTAATCAAGCCTGCCAATCGACCAAGGGGTATAAAAGGCGTCAATTGGCGTGAAATTTGTGTCTCCCCAGCCTTCTGCGTAAGCAGTTGAGCAGTTGAGCATTCCAGCTGGGCAGCATATTGCAATGCTGAGAGAAGCATTCTTGCGTCTGTGTGGGTGCGGCCCAGACGCACATGAGATGAGCGGGCGGGCGGACATCACAGTAACATTGCTGACATATCGAACAGATAATTGCTTTAGACCCAAGACGAGACGACGGGCGAGTGAAGCACAGCACCCAGAGAGCTGTCTCGTGATCGATTCAGAGCCTAATGCAGCGACACACCCAAAAAGCATTCAGACACAGACACAGAGAGACATAGACACCTGCCGGCCATAACTCCCTCTCTCTCCCTCTCTCTCTCTCTCGGTGACTGTGTGGTGGAGTGTGTCTGCCATGGCGGACATGCATAGAGTGAGCTGACAATTGCGCCTTTCCTTTGGCGTCTGTCAGACAGTTATCAGACCCATTCAATAGCAAGAGACAGACAGAGATGCCGCCGACACCATTGGCAAGACAGACCTCTCTCTCAATGATTGTTTAAGTAATGGCAAAGTGAGCTCACATTTGTGTGGTCGGCATCTTTCCTTTCATGTAGCTAGGCAAAACGGCACTTACACTCACACGATCCATCCATACATCCACCGATCTGTATACGTCTGTATGTGTGCACACACGGGAGATCTAGAGTCAACATGTCTCCGACAAAGGCTTCACAACCGACACACTATATAACACCCCCCGGCAATCGGCGCGTGACAAAAAGAAGAAAAATCTATGGAACAGACAAGACACACCCACAAGTGACAGACAAATTGTGGCTCCTCTCCGTGTCGTGCTTGTTGTCATGAGGATGGGCAGCCTATAACAGGTGGTGTGAGTGAGAGACAGTGTTGACATGTGCTTGAAGACCCGCCCTGACATGTGCTTGAAGGCCTGCCACTGGTCGTGCCACTGGGCCGCCTCCCGTTAGTTCCCACCAGCTCTCCAGTCTCCCTCCATCTCGGCGTCCCGAGAGCCAAGAGAAACACCCGCCATCCCGGCAGCCAAGACTATTTATCAGACACGCATCCAAGTACTGCCAGACAGACACACGCCCAAAAACAACAGACATGTGCGATGAGATCTGTCTGTTTGCGTATGTGTGTGTTGGCTGACCTCTTCGGTGTTGTTTGTCTGCCAGAGGAGACGAGTATGGTGTTCTGGACACTCATGTGGAATGTCATCGAGTGGTGCTGCTGGTTAAAACCGCCTCGCCTCTCTCGGTGCTGTGATCTGACGATGAATTGATCTCTCTCTCTCGGCTCTCAGATGCACCAGAGCCGAGAGCATCCACGCCAATGGCATCAACAGCCCCACCCTTCTCAATCCATCCACCCAGTGACCCAACCAGCCCGCCATATCCCCAAGTGCTCTCTTTTGCGCTCCTACACAGTGGTGAATGCGCTACGCCATGCCGTGGCGCACCACGTCGGTGCGTACGGGAAGACGATAGCTTGTCATCGCCCCCGTCTACGCAGCTCACGCTCTCTCTGTGCAAACATCAAATCTCTGACTGAGAAAAACTCTCACCAAGTCCTCCCACCTGCCCACCTCTCTGCATGCTCCCTTCTCACACCGTGACGAAATGCAAAATGGGGGCTCCGTCTCATTGAGACGATCCCATTGTCACTCTCCAGATCTATTCCATCGCGCTCTCTCTCGCTCTCACTCTCTGCTGCTGTTCCAATGCTGCTCTGACGAAAACCGCATGTATTGCAGGTCAGACAAGGGAGTCGCGTGAATGAATTGATGGCTGAAACCTCGGTCTCAGCCAGTAGTAACGCCCAAATGCTCAAGAATCTCCTGCCCGTCTGGACGACGCCACACACAGACACGGCCACACAGACAATAAGCACGTGGAGAGATCCTTGAGCGTGTTTCCTGCTCACCGACGAGCTCCTGGGCAACGATACCGGCAACGGCGATCATGGCCAGGCGGCCGTTGTTAAGCTCCTTGGCGCGCAGGTCATTGAAGGCATCCTCGGTATCTGGCTCGAGGTTGAAGGGGTCGAAGCCGAGGTTGCCCGCCTCGTAGTCCTTTCTCAGTACGAACAGTTTGTTGCTCCTCGGCTTCGCCCACCCCCTGCGGATGCTGCGCACCAACACCAATACACACAGGAAGGACACGGGCGGAGACGCAATGCAGATAGATGAGATGCTGCGTCGATCGGTGTGTGTGGGTGGCTGGGCCGAGAGCTCACCTGTAGGCCTCAATGCCGAAGATGCCCGCCACGATAATGGCCTGGAAGGGGAAGGGCACCTGCTGGAAATGATCTGCACACACATCGACATCACACAGTGACAGTGAGCACAGGAAAGGTGGCTGCTGAGTGTCCTCGCTGCTGCCACATACTGATAGCGGGTCCAGTGATCTTGCCGTCGAAGAGCGGATTGAAGTTCTCCTGCACGAGCATGCCGAGGGCGGCGAGCATGCAGACACGGCCGTGCTTCAGCTCAGCCTCACGCCAGCGCTTGATCTGCACATGGAGGACAGCCACAGCACAGCCACACACATGCAGACACACAGACACACCGAGTCGTCTCCTCCCTCGCCTTGCGTCTTTCGAATGCCTACCTCATTCTCACCGACATCGGGGCCGCTAGCCAGACCGAGAGGGGTCCCAGCCAAGGGGAAAGGGAGCCACCGCACCGTTGATGCCCTTGGAGATGTCGACAGCCATGCGGGGCACACTGCTTTGACGGAGTCGGCGGAGCGGGGCCGGCAGGGCGGCGGGAGGGGACACGAACGCCTCCTCTGCTATGACACTGCTGACAAGGGCAACGAGGCCAACGAGGGCTGCTGCGAACTCCATCATCATGGCAGATCTGACGGGGGAGCTTGTGCAGACAGGTGAAGCTGACGTGCTAGAGATGAAGCGTGAACAGGTGAAGCTGACAGGCTAGAGATGAAGCGTGAAACGACCGTGAAACAGGTGTGCGAGCTACGTCTGTTACTGCAGCCTCCGAGACCAGCAGAATCCATGGGGTCAGCTCTGATGCCATGGACCAGCAGGGAAGCGTCTGAGGTGATCTGCTGATCTGCCCGTCTGAGCATCCAGGAAGGTTTGGAGAATTGATTGATTGATGAGCATCCAGGAAGGTGAGGAACTCGAAGATCTGAAGGCAGCATGCTTGTGGATTCCTCAGCTGTCGCTTTGCTTCAATTTCTGTGCAGCATCTCCAGTGAGGACCTCCGCTGCCGCCCGTCCATCAGCGTCAGGTACCGAGGCAGACCACACCGAGCTGTGAGCCTCGCTGGGATCGGTGTGTGTGCGTCAGATCGGTCAATTTTGCCTCACGTGTTCGCTCGCCGCCTCGATAGACTCAAACAATCAGACTGGTGTCTCACGCAGGTACAGGTACGTCAGGGCCGAGAGAGGCGCGCGGCATCCGGCCACCCGACCAATCAATCAATC
Source organism: Vitrella brassicaformis (assembly GCA_001179505.1). NCBI lineage: Eukaryota > Vitrellaceae > Vitrella > Vitrella brassicaformis. Next base: position 42,235 of record CDMY01000249.1, on the reverse strand, counting down.
AGTCCCCATCTGTCTGTCTGTCTGTGTGTGTGCATGTGACTGACGCAATTGTAGGCACGCAGACCATGCTGCTGCCGCTGCTGGTGGGAGTGTGGGCCACTGCCGTCGTCGCATTCGTGCCTCCTCTCGGCCATGCCGTTCGCCACCTGCAGCATGTGGGTGTCCACTCTGCTGGCCAGCAGCAGCTGGACGTGGGGCGAGCCGAGCCGACTGAGTGGATGGCCGCCTGGCCTCTGCCCACCGTCATGGTGCCGTCATCTTCGTCCACTCCCCCTCGACGCCGGCGGCTCCGTGGCTCCACTGCACTCATGGTGGGTCGGTGGGAGAGGGAGGCAGGCGAGGCGGCCGATAACTGACGCAGGCACGTGAATGTGTGTGTGTGTGCGGGGTGCAGGTAATCAAGGACGCCGACGCCGTCTCCGCCGCCGACCTGGACAGTCTCATCAAGGAGCTTCGGGAACAGAAGGCGGCGCTGGAGCAGGAGAAAGCAAAAATCGAGCAGGAAAAGGCAGAAGTCGAGCAAGCGAGGGCAGAACTGCAGCAGCAGCTCGAGCAGGAGAAGGATCCCGACAGACGCAAATTCCTCGAGCAGCGCATCCTCAACACCGACCAGCTCATTCTGGCGACCATGAAGGCACGCAGCGACCTCGATAACCGACTCAATACCCTGGACCAAGCAATCGGCAGCACACAGCGCCCTGGTACGCTCGCACCTCACACACAGAGAGGCAGGGAGGAGGGAGGGAGGGAGAGCGACACACACACACACACAGATGACGACAAGAGAAAGAGAGAAATGCGCACATATGACGACAGAGAGAGCGAGAGAGAGAGAGAAAGCGACCTGGCCACGGACATAACGCGCCACATGGGTGTCTTTGTCTGTCTGTGTGTACGTGTGCGCTGCAGACGCCGTGACCAAGGAGTTCTTGAACAAGAGGTTGAACGAGGAGAACGACAAGACGCTCCAGTTGATCACCATGCTAATGCAGATGAAAGAGCTCGGGGAGGAGGAGAATTTTCGCAGGCGCCAGCAGGAGCAATCATCTCACTAGTGACGACAGGGAAGGTCAAGCATTTTTCTGTGGAGCTGCTGACATGGCGTCAGATGATCAAGGCTATCACTGGCTGCACTGATGACGAGATAGACGAGGGCCTGAAGCAGTCTGCGGTCCTGCTGGCGCAATTTGAGGATATGCAGACTGAGTCAGAAGAACTTAGGCAGGAAGGGAAGAGGGAAGGTCCAGCTGTGCGAGACCCTCTGGGTCGTTTAAAGGGTCCTTTCTTGCAAGTGTGTGGCTTGTCCAGTGGAGTGTCTGTGGCTGTGGAAGCGGATGACACTGGCAAGCCAGTACCTAGGCTTCTTTTCAAAACTTTTAAGGAAGGAGAGAAGCAACTGTCTTACGAGCGCTTCACGGGCAAGGCAGGGGACACGGCGTTTTTGTTTGACCAGGCAGCCTCTGTCATTTTTTGTTGTTCTGAGGCGAAGATGGCACCGAAAACCAAAACAGACTCGTTTTTGCCCAACGTAGAGGAGCATGGGATGTTGGTTGGCGGCAGGCGCTTTCTCCAGCCACGCACACCGAAAGAGATTCGTAAGTTACTGCAGCAAGCTTCCTTTGAGGGGGGTGCATCGAACTCTCCTGTGATTGTCACTGACTTGAAGCGGCTGTGGTGTGTGTGTTTTCCTCGATGCGATTACTTTTTTCGCGGGTCCGACAGAGAAGATGATCGCGATGTGGTCATGACACAGATGGATTGGTTAGAGCAGGGAGACAAGAAAGAGGCGCTGTGCTTTCTTTTTTTACTCATACGGTACCTGCATTCGCACACACAGAAGGTCGCTGAGTCTTCGCTGGATGTTCTTCTTTACATTGCGAGACGTGCGAGAACGATAGGCGACAAGGTGTGGTTTGACAGGTTAAGGATAACCCCGGATAGTAGGTGGAGAGTCAAGCGGATACCGTATGGGAAGGGAAAGGGAAAGGGAAACGGAAGAGGAAGAGGGGAAAGACGACCTGACTTTGTGTGTATGTGTATGCGTATGAAAGCCTTTAGTGTGCAGCACAATTGGATACGGACTCAAATTGGTTGGCTTGTGCATACACACCCACAAACAAACACCCACAAACAAACACCCACAGCCGCTTCCTCATGTCTCATCTGTGCAAGTGCTTTGCAATGCCCAGTTGGTTGACAGCTTTTCAGGTAACGCATCATTCCATGTTGCAAGTCAAGCAAGGACAGACAACCATACAGACAGACAGGCTCAAGATTTTGTCTGGGTCTATCTATGATGGACAGACAGCCCTCACACACGTGCAAAGACAGCAACCAGCCAGCCGTGTGCCCCACCCGACACATCCATCCCTCCCTCACTGCTTCTTGTCACTGTCGTCTTTCTTGTCGCCACCCTCGGCACCAGACGGACCCTCACCCTGCCCACCATGCAGCTGCACACATAACCACACAGCACACCACATCTCACCACACACTTATGGAAGCATGGACAGTTGCGTACCTGCTGCAGTGCCTCCCTGATGCGGGGGTCGTTGACGTCGACGCCCACCAGGCTGCCCAACATCTGACCTTACGCACACACACACACACACACACACAAAGAGGATCGACGGGATGACATCCTTGTCTGCTTCTGTGTGTACCCGCTCCACGAACGCGGAAGCACCCAGCACCAGCACTTGCAGCAGCAGTTGCTGAGGCTCCTGCCGACCCAATGACACACACACACACAGGCAAAGCGTCGTGAGAGAGAGCGAGAGAGAGAGAGAGAGAGTGCCGCGCATGTGTGTGTGCGCACCGGCAGCAGCGGCAGCGGCAGGTGCAGCGGGTTGCTCCTCCTGCTGGCCTGCTCCATCGGGACGTCTGCACACACACACAGATACGAACAGCGTGTGCATCACCTCACATCCGTCATCCCTCCCTCCCCTGCCAGCCTGCCTACCAGCGGCCGGCGGTGCAGCGTCTTCCTGCAGCGACAGCAGCAGCGCCTGACGCAACTCGTCATCAATAGCTGCCAAGAAACATGGACACACGTGTGTGTGAGGCCGTTGTCCATGCGCACGCACACATACACATGAAGCAGACGCATCTTCCATGGCCTCGATCTCTGCGCGTGTCATGGCGCGGTCGGCTGATGTGTCCGCCGGTGCCGCTGGGGCACCTGTGGAACGAAAAAAAACCAAAAAAAAACGCACATTCACGTGGGTTTGTGCTGTAAATGAGTGAACACACTCGTACAGGCGGTCTGTGGCTGTGTCTGCCCCTCCTGTGCTGTGGCTGTGGCTGTGCCGCCCTCTCAGTGGTTTGAGTGCCTGCTGGGTGGGTGAGAATGGAATAGCCACGGTTGCGAGCGGCCGACTCCGACGCGCCACACACATATCCCACACCACTGCAAACAAAGACCACACCACACACACGCAGGCAGCCAACCACACGATCGCCTTCGAGTGTGTTCTCCCTGCCCCACTCACCGGTGGTTGTACGCGTATCGGTATCCGTAGAGCTCTGCAAACTTGTCTAAGGCGGCCTGGCGGCGGCGCATCTTCATCTCGTCGCTGTCGAACTCGCCCATCAGTGATAATGGATCCACACACACACACACACAGAGAGAGAGAGACGAGCAGCACTCAGCAGCGGTGGGGAGAGGGCCATCGCGCCACTAGACGGCCGCATCGTCACCATCAGCGCGGCGAAGCCATCGGCCACTCAGCCAGACAGCCACACCTGCACACAGACAGACAGACAGACAGGCAGGCACATGATGCCTCTGTGAAGCTGTGTTACTTACATCCGTTGGTCCACCGTCGCCTCACATTGAACCCCAAAGAAAGCCGTGGAGAAAGCTACAAAAAGCCGGAGAACCACCCTTCGATGCCGCCCCTTGCCTGCATCCGAATCCCCCATTCGATGCCACCCTTCGAACTCTCCCCCTTGCCTGCATCCGAATCACGCGTCAACATAACAGCGGAACACATCATTGTTCGCTGCCTCAGTTCATTCCCTTACCCTATCGATAACAGCAGGAGGTCTGGCCACAGGCAGTTGTTCAAACGCGTTCGGGCTCGAGACTGTTGCGCCCCCACTGGCCCCCAATTGCAAGGAGAAATCGAAATGGCTTCGGACACGCCAATCGCCAGAAAATCCGCGCTCCGCATCCTCAACAAGACCAACAGCGCCGCATCGGTAAGCGAAGCCGGGGGTAACCGTTCCGCTGGGACAGTGGGCGTGCCTTCTGTCAGGTGAAGCTTGTACCTGTGGGCGATATACAGAAGGTTAAGAAGCAGCTCAAGAGAGCTGAGAAGGAGTATGACAGGGGAGCCTTCAGAGTGGGGCTCAATGTGGGAGTTGGTCCCGTCGATGCTGGCTTGGAGGTGGAGCCCCAGAAAGAGATCAGGTATGAATCGTTGGAGAGAGAGATGCCCGTCGGTTGCATGCATCAGATTCTCGTTAATTCAGTCACGAACAAGACGAAGAGAAGGACATAGAGATTGAATTCGGATACTTTTGAGCTGCGGAGGACTGGCAGCTGCTTGACGTCAATGAAGACACCCACCTCGAAACCATCAGCCCATGCCGCCTCTCAATCTTCATCGAGGACAGCAAACACCAGGTCGTCAACCGGATGATTCACCCTGATTGGTATCAGGACGAGAGTGGCATTGTGCTCGTCAAGGCCAACCCACCATTTATCGCCCGAAATGAATACATTCGTCGGCAAAAGAACAGAGACGCCAAGCCATTTCGGCTCCGCAACGTCTACACAGATTGCTTTCTCACAGCCGAGCCTGGAGTTGCTGATGAAGTGTATGTGGTCTTGGAACCGGCTACTGGTCGCAGAGTGAGTTGGCTTTCGAGCCGTCTTGAATTCAAAACTTCACAACTTTGGAGGAAGTACGAAGACTCCCTCTGCTCCAGGGACACCTTTCGCATTGTGCCAGTGGCCTTCCCGCGTCTGACGCTTCGAGTGCACGAGAGTAAGAAGGTACTCGTACTTGGTATTCCTACTGACGAGCCGACCATCGGGATCGACAAGACTGACAAAAAGAAGGAGGCGGAGAATGAGCACTGGGAGATGATGCCTGCCCACATGGGCAAGCCATTCGACTTGTGCAAGTCTTTCTCTGCTTGCTCTGCTTGCTGTAAGCCCTCGGCGTCCAAGGACGACGAAATCAGCACGGAAAAGCACACCCGGGGCGGAGGATCAGTGCTACGTACAGCAAGCTGTCGACTCTGTCGTGCGTGGGCCTGTCGGACCATCTCATGTGTGTGGACGACGGCACGGTCGTCATGAAGGAGGAGCGGCAGCGGAATGCTTACGTGTGGGAAGCCAGCGAACCAATCAGCGTTGACAGTATGCATTGGCAGGAGAGACAATAGTTCAGCAAAATCTTGTCTCGTTTTGCTTTCAGGCCATACCACAGCGATCGATGATCGAGGTACAGGTCGAGACACGGATCGAAGAGCAAGCGGAAAGGCAAGGGCATAAATCATATGCTTCTCGTGTTTTCCCCCTGTTTGTGTATCATGTTTCGTGTATCTCCTTTCATATCCTCTTTCAGATCGCCCGTGTTGATGGCAAAAGCGCGCATCGAGATGCAAAGACGACAGCAAGTGAAAAGGTCGGCAGAAGATGAACCATGGTCGGCAAAATGTCTTATGACTCGTGTCTCTTGTCTCTTGTCTCAGGACCGAATCTTTGAGGTGCCCACACTGCCGACAGTTTACGACTCAGGCCATGTCATTCTTCCTTCACGTTTTGGACTTTTCCCAGTTTTGTGCCGAGGGTGACCTGAAGGCGTTGATCAAATTCATCACCAACGAAGAGGGGCCTGAGTGTCTCGAAATGACTGACGATAACGGCCTCACGCCCCTGCACTACAGCACCCAGAACGGCCAGGAGATGTTGGTCAAGGAGACTGTCAAGCGAGGAGGGAAGCACCTCATTGAGAAACGGACGAAGGTTCAAGAAGAGCCCACCCCCATACATCTTGCAGCGAAACGAGGGCATGTCTCGGTAGTCAATCTGCTGCTAGACATTGGGGGAGACCGCTTTCTCACCATCCAAGACAAGGTCAGGGTTGTTTTCAAATGACAGACAGGCAGACAGACAAGTGTATCGTTCATGCAGCTTTCGCGTGCCTGCTGTGTCTCTTGCATTTAGTATGGTCGCACGATTGTCGGCGTTGCTGCGGAGGAGGGACAGCTGGCGGTGCTCAGGGCCATCGTCGAGCGAAAAGGCGTCGACTTTATCCTCTCACTGGAATCCAACGTATAGTCGTCTCATGCACAAATCATGTCTCCTACACAAATCTTGCCGCTGTCTCTCTTCAGGGTCTGACAATTTTCCACGACGCTGCGTTCGGTGGTCATGTGAGTGTGTTGCAACAGCTGGTCGACTGGACCGGCACCCCGATGGCACTCGAAAGCTTCAACCAATACGGCCTGACCCCCCTCCACATGTCTGCCAGCGGCAATCGTGTGGAGGCGATAGAATATCTGTTGAAGGAAGGAGGAGTGACGCTGCTCCAGAAAACCAACACGGTCAGCGGAGACAGGAGAGAAGTGGTCTCTGTTGTCACTCTCTTCCCTCCGTTTCCACTGCATGCAGCTCGGCAACACTCCTATGCACCTGGCTTGCCTGCAAGGAAATAGGGAGGCGGTGATGTGTATGATCAATAAGGAGGGCGGCAGAGAACTGCTTAGGAAAACCAACAGACGCGTAAGAATACACACACAGAGCCATGGCGAAGCAATTTCTCTCGCTGTATGTGTGTGTGTATGTGTGTGTGTGTGTAAAGGGGAAGACGCCGATAGATTTGGCAAAGTGGAGGGGCCATGAGGATTTAACGACAGAGCTGGAGCGTACAGGCTGATGCGGGCGTGCGGGCAGACAGCACGGTGGTCTGGTGTGGTCCTGAGTGCTACTACACCTTAAGCCGTTAAATGAGGGTTGCGAATCGATGGATGCACTTAAGCTTGAGTGTCCACTACACACCACTATGGCGTCGTGGCGTGTGAATTGCGCTGCCTGCACTGCATTGCACTGCATCACTCACTCAAATGCCTGTCAGACCTGATGGCAAGCTTGCACAGTTATAGCACGAGCACCCTGCATCCATCTTAGCATGAATGTCAATATGCGCCTGTATGTCTGAGTGTGTATGTACATCAGAGTCATGATGATCAGACAAATGGACCGTTGACAATAGATTGAATACCCCCCCCCTCCCCCCCCTCAGGGCCCCAATGGCCCCCAATTGAGATCGCCTTGTTTCCCCTCTCCCCCTTCCTCCCCCCTCCCGCGAGAACGTCATGGCCAAGACGCCTCGCTTTGTGATAAAGGCGATGGACCTTGTTGTGGAACAGAAGCCATTTGGTCAGCTCCAGGGACGTCGGCTCTTGCGGGGAGTCAGCAAGGAGTGTGTGTGTGTGTGTGTGCACAAGGGGAGGGAAACTTCGGGCTCGTGTACAGCGCTAAGTGGAGGGGTGACCCTGTCGCGGTGAAGATCCTAAACATGGAGAGATACAGGGGCATGAGAACTGTCGAGGAAATGAGCAAACAAGTGAGCGAAGATGTGAGCAAGAAACCGGAGGGCACACACGCACAGTGAGCGAAGGTGTGAGCAGAAACACAGCTGGATTTTGTCCACAGGATCTGATAGCTAAGACGATGGAGGATGCTTTGATGGAGGCTGAGCCGATGTTCCCACTGCGGCATCCCAACATAGTCAAAATCTTCGGTGTCTGCCCACACGTGAAGGATGGCCGCGTAGTGCTCATGCTTGTGACCGGTACTAGGTCCGGTAGCCTTATCTGTATCTGTGTCCTCCTCCCTGTGCCTTCTTATTGATCAGAATTGTGTGAGGGTGGAAACCTGTCGTCCTATCTGGAGAAAAACAGGCCGCTACCGAAGGATGTGCGAGACAAATTTGCTAGACAGGTACACCGGACAATCCACCAAACAAGCCAAGCCTGGGCCTTTGCATCAGTGTATGTGAAAGTTATGCCTTTGTCAGTAATATGAGGGTGTCCAATACATGAACGACAAAGGAATCGTGCATCGAGACCTGAAACCGGATAACGTCCTGGTTGGTCAAGGCAGAAAGCTCTCAATAGCAGTGTGGATGGCTACAAAGTGTCTCATCTATTAAACAGTTGGATGAGAAACTTGATCTCAAGATAGCGGATTTCGGTTTAGGGCGAAGCGTTTTTTTGTCGTCCCAATTCAATGACGGTACGAGGCACGAAACGAGAAGTGAATCCGTCCCTGCGTACGCCCCCTCGTCGGCTGCAGTCGTAGGGACTGTCAACTATATGGCCCCCGAAGCATTTCGCAACAGTTGTGCGCGCGAAATACTGGATGAAACAGCAACATCATATATTTTTGCGTCCACAAATACAGATTCGGACAAGGTTGATGTGTGGGCACTAGGAGGCAGTAAGTGATCCATATACAAACGAGACGTGCAACTAGTGCATCGCCTGTTGGTGCATTTGTGTATGTGTGCGTGTGCGTATCTTCAGTACTGGTCGTGCTTCATGGAGGTTCAGCACATTCACGAAAAAGCCAGATACAACAAGGCACGGCGGTTTTGATGTAGGTCCGCCACCGTTTGAAGCCCTACGTGACTGGCAAATCAGTCAGGCAGTCGTCAATGATAGAAAGGTACGCTGCTATCTCATTCATGTGAGTGTGCTTGTGTGCGAGTGTGTTCATTCTTTGGATTGCAGATCCCTGACATCCCCGCAAACCTGCCGAAGCACACCAAGAATGCCATCAAGGCAAAGCACCATAAATAGGCCACAAGTGTGCCTTTCTCGATAGTCTTTCTTGCTCGCTGCGTTTCCCTTGTGATTGTGATTGTTGATCAGAGTTGTTTTGCCTACAACCCGACCGAGCGTCCCACAGCCGAAGAGGTCACACATACAACCAGAGACGGCAAGTAGCGAGGACCTTACGTACCCATGATGTCTGCCGGCAGGTTCTCAGAAAGCTGGGGATCTCGCACTCGACTGCAGGTGAACAACGAAGTCCGGGACGGAAACTGCTCAAGCCCTGGACGTGGCGTCGTAAATCAGGTCTATATAGATGCAGAGCGTCAATTCGATTGCTCTCTGGTGTATTCGTGGTCGTCCTATTATGCAGGTCCTACCACGCGTGGAAGTGTGCGTTCGGCGGTGGGATCTGACTGTTCCCCGTCTGGCGTCCCTGACTGCCCAGTACTGGCCGACAGTCCCGTATCGGGCGTTCACATTACCACGCCCACAGATACAAGGGGGAGGGGAGGGTCACTGCAATCGTTGTGGGCACGGCTACGTCGTGGCTCCAATCGACGAAGTCAACCCATATACCTTCAAACGCCGTACATTGCCGATGTCGTCTCGTTCTGCCCTATAGGTGACGTCTCGCTTCGTTCTGCCCCTAGCTCCCCAGTGTCGGTCTCGCAAAGATGGCTGCGTCCGTTCCATCGCAAGATTGGCCGAGGTTTTCACGCACAGCTTCGCATGCTCTACAGATTCAGCGTTTCCTGTGTGTGGTGTCGCTTACAGACAGCACGCCATCGAGCGTCAACAACAGCATCGGCACCACCACCATCGCTTCTGCGAGTGTGTCATCTGGCAATCGCTCAACGGGTCATCACACGACTGTGACGACCAGCGGCGTCTCTGTCTGTCAGCCCCCCACACAGAACAAAGATTCTCCGCGTGGGTCAGGACCGGGTCTGGGCCCCGGAAAGGGACATCTTGTGGTGCCTGCACTCGATCTTCAAAGAGCCAAATCCGTGAGTAGAATGTAATCCGGCACGCACGCGGCATGAGACATTATCTCCTCCATGCAGCTCGCACGCTCCACAGATCAAGAGCACAAGAGCATGGTACGGAAAAGCGCTATGTCTAGTCAGAGAGAAGAACATGCCAAATGGTTTGGTTGACCTGCAATGTTATGTTAGCATCTACCTCCATCAGAGCAAGCAGGTGCGTATGTACGAGACAAAGATTTGATTTTGTGTTCGCTATCACTGTAATGCAGCACTCGCCGCTCAGCAACCACAAGTCAAACACGTGAGAAAGCAAACGGTCTGGCAGACACCATGGTGCCATACGTCGTTGAGCTCTCGCTATGCTGGTCATATGCCAGCTTGACATTTTTGGGGCCGTGGAGGCCGGCGACGAAGGGTCTGTAGATGAGCTTCTCTCACGCCATAGCAACGAGATTCTCGAGAGACGAGGCGGATCCGGAGAGGTATACAATTGTGCGTACGACAGATATGTTTTCAGTGTTCTGTGTCTCCTCACTTTCCTAGGACCTTCCATTTCTTGTAGCAGCACGTGAAGGCCACATTGGCATCATGCGGATTATGCATGACAAAGAGCCGCGAGTCGTGCAGCAGACAAACGGAGTACGAACACACTAAAGAGCCAACGCTGATCAGATGCCTTGACTCCGACGGATTCAGACCGGTTGGAGTGCCCTGCATGTGGCCGCCATCAGAGATCACGTTGACGTTGTCAATCAGCTGATGGAGTGGGATCCCAAGCTAATCGATGCACGCACGAAACTGGTAATAGAGCACACACGTCTCTGACGCCCTCGACTGCCGTGCATGTGCCTGCTGATTGTAGTGGGCTGCCACGCCATTCATCGTTGCTGGCATGTATGGAAAGGTCGATGTTTTGAAGGCTATGTTTGACAAAAAGGGGCAAGAGATACTGACACAGTAGGACAATGTAAGAGACACGGGCGGAGCAACACCGAAATTCCGGCATGTGCTCTTCTGCGTGTCCTCTCTAATTTGATTGTGTTCATGACAAACACACATGAACACGAAAGACGGCTGTACGGCACTGCATCTGGCTGTCACGGAGAATAAGACTGCGGCTGTGGATCAGCTGTGAGACACCGGCGAATGATGCGAATGGCTTATCTTTTCTTTCTCTTCCTGCGTGAATGGACTAGGCTCGAGTGGGACGGCGGGGCGTCCATTCTGAAAATCAAGAACAACAAGGTGAGTGCACACAGACTGTGACAGCGCGCATTCCTTTCTTCTCTGTCCCTAAAGGGGAAGAACGCGTGAAATCTTAGTGAGGGAAAGCCTGATATTCGACAGCTTATGGAGAAATACACGATTGGGGTACGAGAAGGGAATGATTCCACCGCCTACATGGATTCCAGTAAGCAACATTAATGAATGCAGAGCATCTTCGAGGCCGTGGAGGCAGGCAACAAGCACTCCGTCGCTCACCTGATTACACAAGGCGAAATAGAGATACTCAACACACGAGACAAAGTTCTTGGGGTAAAAGCAATCGTCGGACCCACAAGCGGACTCAATGGTCTGTACATTCCTCATGGCTGCTCAGCACACACCTTTCATAGCAGCTGCACGTAACGGCGACGTCGACATTATGTCGGTCATGTATGATCGCTACGGGCCACCAATTTTGGAGCAGACAGGCTTGGTACCAATACAGGACAGGATCTTTGTCGCTGCGACAACTTTGACGATTTTTCACAGAGCCATTCTACTGCAATGCATGTGGCTGTCGGGTGGGGTAGACTCGCAGTCGTCAGGCAGCTGCTGGCGTGGGATCCCAAACAGCTAGACGCACGCGATTGGGTAACCGAGCACGCATATGTCTCTGATGCCTAAACCTGTCGATTTTGTATGCGTTGGTTTCAGCTTGGCAGCACGTCATTCATCGATGCTGCCTACAAGGGTGATGTTGCTGCGATGAAAGCTATGTTCGCCAAACGAAAGGACCTACTCACACAAAAGGACAATGTAAAACAAGAGGACCTTCTCTCACTGCTTGATTGCCTCTCTGTGTATTCATGGGACACGCAGCATGGGAACACGGCACTCCATCAGGCTGCACTCTGGGACCGCACTGAAGCTGTGTCTCAGCTGTGAGCGACATGAATGACTGGCGAATTTCTCATCCGCACTCTCTCTCTGTCTGTCTCTGTGTGTTTGTGTTCCTGGATGGGTCAGTTGTGACTGGTGTGCCCCACTTGACGTCAAAAACAACAATGTAAGCGTTCGTTCAACTATCCCACCGCGCAATGGACTCGATGGCTCGATATGTTCATTGATGTAAAAGGGGCAGACCCCGTGGGACATAGGAGCGCAGAAGCCGAGCATCAGAAAAGTCATGGAGAAGTACAAGCAGCAAGGAGGTCTGCACGTGAACAAAGTGACCACGTCTTGATCATCTTGTGTATGAATGCCCGTTGATCGGTTATGCAGTCACTCTCACACCAGCTCCGGCGCCACAACCAGACACCAAACACGTACACACTCATGAACTCATATGAAGCGGTGAATGCAGCTCTCCTTCTCAAAGACAAGGGAAAAGAGCCCTCTTGTAGTGCTTGCTGGTACTTGAAAATGCCACTCATGGGCAAGATTGCTATGCTTGTGACTATGCTCGGTATTGCAGGAGGCGATAAGTACGAGGGCGAGTGGGTTGGTGGTGTCTTCGACGGCTACGGTGTGTTGGAACGGCCAGATGGACAAAAATACGAAGGACAAGTCAAAGACAATCAGTACAACGTGAGCTGCTGACAAAGGACGGATATATAGGCTGACACGAGTGGTGCTTCGTGGTGCACGCAGGGCACCGGGAAGCTCACAGACAGAAGCGGTTTCGTGTACGAGGGCGACTTCAAGGACGGCCGGTACCATGGAAAGGGCAAATACACGTATGCTAACGGATCAAGGTGCGCGAGGAAGGATCGAAAGAGACAGTTGAAAGAAGACAGCAAGCCGGTTTGTTGTATATACTGCAGCTATGAAGATGATTGGACGGAAAACATGTACGGTGGCTATGGTGTCGAGTCGTTGGCAGACGGATCAATATATAAGGGATGCTTCAAGTGGGCACGCACAGTCAATCAGTCAGCGACACAAGAGACGCACATGATTGTGCAGGGGCGGCAAAAGGAACGGGGAGGGTGTCATCACTTGGCCTGACGGCGGTTGTTATAAGGGGCACTTCCACGAAGGCAAGAAACACGGATGGGGCAAGTTCTCGTGGCCCGGCGGCAACTCTTACGAGGTGCATGAGAGACACACATACGTCACTAAACCCATTCGATGTGACAAGTCCCTTTCTGGTATATCAGGGCGAGTGGAAGGATGGCGAGAGACATGGCAAGGGCACATATACACATGCCAATGGATCCAGGTAAGCTCAAGTGCGTGAGGATAGAGGGGAAGGGAGCAGGCAAATTTGTCATGAGCGCTGCAGATACGAGGGCGATTGGGTGGAGGACAAGCAGGAAGGCTATGGCATCGAAAAGTATTCCAGCGGACAAACATTCAAGGGATACTACAAGTATGTGTCGACTCACAAGACAGCCGGCCACGTTAGACACACACACGATTTCGCCTGTTGCTGTGCTTTGTTTGGTTGCGTGGATGCAGGGGCAACAAGAAGAACGGTAAGGGTATGTGCACGTGGCCTGATGGCAAGACATACGAGGGCCAATTCATTAACGACGACATACACGGAGAGGGCACCTACAAATGGGCTGACGGACGCCTCTACAAAGGACAGGTCATACACAGCACACACACATACATCCAAACAATAGCTACGCCGTCTTCTCATGTATGAGCACAGTGGGCGCAGAACCACATGCACGGATCGGGGACTTACAGATGGCCTGACGGCCGTTGTCATGAGGGTCAGTACAATGAGGACAAGAAACACGGATGGGGCAAGTTCTCGTGGCCCGGCTGCAACTCTTACGAGGTGCATGAGAGACACACATACGTCACTAAACCCATTCGATGTGACACGTCCCTTTCTGGTATATCAGGGCGTGTAAGGATGGCAAGCAGCATGGCAAGGGAAAATACACTGACAAAGAAGGTATGTATCCACACAACAGCAAAAGGCACTCTACATGGAGACACGTATTTCTTCATGCAGGTGTAACGAGGGAAGGCATATGGGAATGCGGCCAGTTCAAAGAATGGCTGACGGAAAAAGGTCTGTCTTCTATACGCGGTACAGCATCTAATGTTGTGTTTCGTGCAGAACCCCAGGAAGGGCACGGCAGCCGACCGGCGTCACCACAGCCGCCAAACATCAAATTCGTACAGACACACAAGAGCACATGCAATCAGGGACCATCGGATCTGTGTCGGCGTCCTTGGCGACCGCAGACTAATATCTTCGAAGCCGTCAAGGCCGGCGATGCGCAGTCCGTCGTTCGTTTGCTCATTGAGGACATGGGCATACTCGAGAAACGAAACGAGTTCGGGTACTCACCCTTTCTCGTGGCTGCGGAGAAGGGACAAGTCGCTGTCATGGAAGCCATGTACGAAAAGCAGCAATCGATACTACAGCAATCGGACAAGGTCCAAATTGAGAAAAATCCTCTTTGCTGCCGGTGAATAAGTGCTGTTTTGAATGTCATGAAATGTAGATCGGTATCACAGCCATGGACTTGGCTGCCATCAATAGTCAGGTTGCAGCCATCGAGTTTTTGCTGAGATGCGGCGGCTCCGAGCTGCTCGATGCACGAAGCAGGGTAGGAGACACCAGCGGAATGCATCGTACCCTCGTGTCGATTGTCAGTGCATTGGGAATGCAGCTTGGAATGACGTCTCTTATGAGAGCAGCTCGGTACGGTCATGTGGACGTGCTGAAGGTCATGTTTGACACAAAGGGCCGAGACATACTCGTTCATCAGGACAATGTGAGAGACACGCAGGTGCACAGAATGGCTGTCATCGCAGTTCTTGTCCGTTTGTGAGATACACAGACGGGCGAGACAGCACTTCACGAGGCTGCCAAGAGAGGTCATGAATCAGCAGTGCGATTTTTGCTCGAGGTGGGCGATGCATCTCTCCTGGAAATCAAGGACAACCTTGTAAGTGTACTCAGATTTATAAGGAATGGAAGCTTGATGTTTCTCTTTCCGTCACCAGGGAGAGACGCCATGGGATGAGGCAAAAGCAAAGCCCGAGATTCGAACGTTGATGCAGACGTACAGAACATCAGCACAGGGGAACATACACGGCTTAGAAAGCCGCGAATCACCGCAAGGTACTAGTTGGCAGGGACACGTGACGCTTTTTCATGCATCGATTGTATGTGCTGTATGCATGTGGATGCAGCAAGTCTCGCTTCAATCGGATTGGCTCAGAAGGCATGCGAGAAGAATACTTTGATATCACAGGATCTTCTTCTCCCTTTTGTAGGTACTCGACGGGTTTGAGAGTATACTTATGGAGCTACAGACGGCATTCATGAACACAAAATTGCTGGAGAACGACGAAAAGGGGTTCCTGCAAAAGGCAACTCAATGGCTGAAAAGCGTGCTGGACATGCTGAGAATGCAGCAATACTGAAGATCGACAGTGGCGAGGTCGGCTGCAGTATTTATAGTTTCCATACTTGCCCATCTGTCTGTGTGGATGCAGAGTCGTGCACGCCTTGCCGAGCTGGTCGTGGACGCCCTGAAGAACGTGCAAGACTATCTCGCAAACCTCGATGAGAAGAAAACAAAGGCTGCAGCAAAGGAGCTCTTCAGAAAAGCGATGCGACCCGCCAGTAAGCGATATAGAGGTCCATGTAGGTGTATGACTTGCTTTGTGTGGTTCAGGGGACTGCATACTGAATCTCGATCCTGAGTTCGTAGTAAAGAAGTTCCTCTCAATCATCGACAGGTGTTTAAGGACTGCACTGCACTGCAGGAAGCAAATATCCCCATTGTCTGAGCTGTTGTAGAGCCAACACCCGACTACAGCAACTTGCCGCTACGATCGATAGCAAGGACCTCGGCCATCTCAATCAGATGCCCGTTCAGCTGACCTTGAAGGCGCGTGGCAAAATCGAGGAGGCCTGGCAAACAAGTGGCGAAGAGACGCTACATCATAGTCTCGAATCACTCATCTGCCTTGGAATCGAGTTGGCCAGAGAGCTGCTGGTAGGTGGTCATTATTCTTCATCTATTCTTCACATGATTCTGGTGCTTCCCGCTCTGCAGCGCGCATTCGATTCTGAACAGCGCATGTGCGATCGTGACGAAATCAAGCCAGTCTGTGGGGCTCTTGTTGCGAAGGGCCTCGAAGTAGTCCGTGAGGTCGCCAAGCAGATGAATGTCCCTCAAGAAGACCTGACAGAAATAGTTGAGTACGCGTCAACAATGCCTGACATGGTAGCAGCCTGGCTGCCAGACGTGGAGCTGTGGGATGCAGATGAGGCGGACACCAAGTTAAAGGATGTGACAGAAGGTATGTAGACATATGAAGAGAGCATGTACCTGTGGATAATGTGTTTCAGGGCTTGCGGACATTGAAAGCTGGCTCCTCCCTCATGAGGATCACGAGGAGATGACTGCCCGGCTTGGTTTTCCATCCTCTTGGTTAGACATGGGCGTCAAGTCGCTCGCGGAACAGATGGACGACATCGAGGGAAAAAAGGCAGACGCGCGTGATTTGTTGGATTCTCGAGTGAGGCAGATGACTTCATTTGCTCAGACGGCAGACATCGACAAAATATCAGGTTTGCAAGGTATACCTCTCTACCGTATTCAAAGTATGTCTCGGGTCTCTTCCATTTTCACAGAGAAAGTCGGCGACTTTGTCGTTGAGATCGTGAGGCAGTGCCAGAGCTTGCTTCACAAGATCGACTGGGGAGAAATATCAGAGACAGCCAGGAGGCTGGCAGAATGTGCTAGCGAGCTCATAAAAACGCCATTGCTCGCATATGTGATCGGAGTGATACTGTTCTACCCAGGGTGGCGGTCGTGGCTGCAGACTGAAGGCCCAAGGCTCATTCTTAACTGTAGCGCTATGTTGTGCCTCGCTGCTTTCGTACTAGATCTTTACCGCTGAAAGAGTTTCTAGTTTGGCGGTCGATCGAGTGTCTGTTGTGTTGGTAGGTCTGTGGGTACATGTTTGTTTCTCTTGTCCGTCTTGTCGCTTAGAGCCTGCGTGCGGGCGGAAGAGCAACGTGTGTCTCGATTGATTGAGTCCGTGTTGTTCGTCATGGGATAAATTCTCATGTCTGTGTGTCTGTGTGTGTTTCTGTGTGTTTCTGTGGGTGGGCGGGTGGGAATAGGGAACCGAGGACATCAGGCATTTGATTCATCCGTAACCAGATGTCATTGAAGCACGGACTATCCAATGGCCACACCAATATAGTGGCCTCTGCATAGCTAGTCGCGCATCAACTACACTGATGACAAAGAGGGAGGAGACACAGACATCATGTGTTTAGCTGGCGTTGACTGCCACACTCACTTTTCACTAACCAACCCTGGCCTAGTACACGCAAAAAGAACGAATGACAGCATGCACACAGGCACACAAATACAGGGACGAGACGTGTATGTGCCCCATCAATATTGCGTGGGGCGGTGCACTACAGGCTACAAAAGGCGTGACCAAACATGGCATCGAGCTATGTGCAGAGTACAGATTAAAAAAAGAACTTCACTTTGTTTGCCTCAGCCTCTGTCTATCGGCACCGAAGCGCTTCCGAGCACATAATGCCATTAAACATGAATGGATGAAACAAGTACAGAGCAGCGACCAACAAAGCGCCCGCCTTCTCACTGCACAAACAGCATCGCATCGCATCGCAACAAAAAAGTTCAATCTCATCATCTTCCACCAAAAATGGCCCTACACAAAGCTGCATACGTGTCTTCTCTCCCATCATCTCCTGCTCCATTGACATACGGCAGCCGCCCGCCATCCACAGCGCAATCCAATGATCCTTCAGTGCAGTGATCATCTAGTCTGCCGTTCGTGCTGGTGCCGTCTTGGCCCTCTTCTACGTGCCTTTCCCCTCGGCTGTCTCCTGTCGCCCTTGCCCCCGCCGCCCCTTGCCCTTCCCGCCTGGTTGGCTGCCCTTGCCGCATGCACTCGACTTCACGAGATTGGACGCCCTGATCCGCTGGCCGGCAGCGTCCAGCGCTACCACCTGATAGGTGATGCACTGGCCTGCCCGGCTGCCGTTCTGCAGGACGGTCGAGTGCTCGAACAGCGTCTTGTCGTGGACGTCGATAACTGCACCATTAGCTATCACCTGCGCCACAACACATGACCGGCGTCGTTGGGTGTGGGTGTCTGTTTTGAGGCTGACCGACCCTCCATGTGCGTGTGGTTGTGTCTCCGTTCCAGCTGTAGAACAGCCTGTCTTCGGCCTGTGTGAGTCTCAGCTGGGGTGGGGTCTTTGGCCGCGCACCCTCCCAGTGGAACCGATACGATCGGTAAGCCTGCAGCTGCACAAGAGGCCCACACACACACACACACACACACACAACACACACAGAGGGGCATGGGCGTTGCACAACAACAACACAAGTACACACCTGGAATCTCTTGTTGACGAAACTCATCTCGAGGACCTTCTGCCCTCCACGTGTGACCTCCGTGTAGAAAGGGGCGTCATCAGGGAACGACTCAAAGAATCCCCCCTAGAATAAGAAAAATGCAAAAGTGACGGCCCTCTTGTGCGGTGTATGTCAGGTATATATGTTACCTCACCCATGATACGACCTTGTTGCCGTTCGCCAGCGTCTGAGCACAGACACCATTGAACAGCACGTGATTGCCCGTCTTCTTTGCAGCCAGCCATTTTCTCCGCTCACCTGGACGTTGCCCGTGGCGGCGCCGAATGTGCGCTGGTCATTCCTGTACTCCCACACCCTGGTGGCCACCATCCTCGCCTCGTCGATGCGATACTCGACCGCCCGACTCAACTCAGGACGGTGAAAATTGCCGTTGTCAAATAGAGTCAGTGTGTGTGGGCTGGGCATCCGTGCGTCGTGCTGGTAGGTAAAGCCGTGGTCATTGGCGAAGGTGAAGTGGCTTGAGCGGCCGCCCAGCAGCCAGCGGACTTTGCCATTCCTGCGGTTGATCTTCACCACCTGATGGGAGGGCACACAGAGAAAGACAGGGGGTACGGCCGACCTGTGCTGTGCTGTATGACATAGTCTCTGTACCTGCGACGTGTGCCGCAGTGAAATGACGATGTCCTGAGCGACGGAAAAACATAGCAACAGAGAGTGGGTTTGTTGGTGTGTGGTGCGGTTGTGCTCACGCCGTCGGGTGCCCACGAGCATGCGTTGGGATGGAGGTGGTCCCAGAAGTCGTTGGGCGTCCGCATCCCACGGGTGTCGTCAAACTGATTCGGCCTGACACGCCACACACCGCACGAGATGAACAGGCAGCTGAGCTGTGTGTGCCTTTTCCTTGCTCACAGGTGGTCCCATGAAGACCACTGGAATACGACCCGCCCTTGAGAGTCGTGCTCCTGCACAATCATCCCTATGACCCCGTGGCGAAGAGCGTGCCCCATGACCAACACGCGGCCGTCGTCGCGGATCTGCACATCGTGATCATTCGTACGGAATCTGCATGACACGACAGGATATGACAAGGCATAAGGTCCGTGTGCGTGTGTGCACGTACTGCAGTGTCCAATCCACCACTCACCCTCTTGCTTTGATGACACGCAGTTCGGTGTAGGTCTTGTCCAGCACCACAAAGCCCTCCCTCTGCGGTGAGTGGAAGCTCAACAGACCAGCAGGATGCGCCTTCAGGTCTCTCGTGCTCCAGCCCCGCCAGCCGTGGTTAGCCGGCAGCCTCTTGACCCACACCGGCTGGCCACTGTCGTCGATTATCATCAGCGAGCTCCTGATCGTGTTGGAGGGATCCGCAATGGTCTCGGTGAAGATGTAGCCCCTGCTGGTGCTGTTGGCCATCCTGGGCACTCTGACCATGATCTCCGGGACGGTGCCGACAGTCTTGAAGATGCCCCGTGTGCCGTGTGGTTCCGACCGCCCATCGTCGGGATGGGCGGGGGCGGGGGCTGGCGGGGCGTAGACGTCCTTGTCCTCGCGAGCGCCATACGGGATGAAAGGGAAGCGCTCAGTCAGCTCGGCCGGCATCTCCTCGGCGATCTTGAATGACCACTGGTAGCCCTCAATGTAGATGTCGTTGCTTCTGTGCCCCTGCCGTGACGATTGGAAGGGGTCAACCGTCACCGTCACAGCCTCGCCAAGTGCGAACGGCCGGCGGCTCTCGAATACGATGGTCTTCTTGTCATCGCCGAGATCGAGCGTCCCTCCATGGCCGCCCGTTTTGCTGCCCCTCACCCGCACATTGCCCTTCACTGCCTCGGCAGCCAATGGCCTGTCGAAAGAGATGGCGATGGTCGTGTTGGGTGAGATGTCCTCCGTGTCGGGCAGCGGGTGGATGTAGACGACGCCCGACTCTGCCGCGCGCGAGAAGACCCGATCGTCGACAGGGAGGAAGTTGGTGAGGCGCTTGAGGCCCTGGACGCTGAGAGCGGTGGTGTTGCCGGGGATGATGTCATTCAGAGAGGGCTGAGGCGCTTCTATCCGTTGTTGACTCCTCGCCAGCTGCAAGACAGCAGCAAAGATAAGCCCGACAGCGCCAGACCTCATCCCGGGCAGCCTAAACAACAAGACGCCATCCAACTGTAACGCCTGGGGGCTGGGGGCCAAAGACTGCATGCCAGTGAGCAACTTTTGACTCGACGCAAGGACGGAAGCAGTCGAGATGGCTCCCAAGAAGAAGGGCGGTGGGAAGAAGAAGGAGGCGGTGGACCCCATGCAGGCCGCACAAGAGGCCGAGGGGGAAAAGATGAAGCAGGAACTCCTCATCGAGGTGGCATGGCCCATGATTGGAACACCGCGCACGGAGACGCAGACTACTGGCGACACGCACCGGGAAGGGCCTCTCATCCTGTGTGTGTATGTGTGCCCGTTCTGCAGGCGAGTCTGTTGAAGGCTCAGTGTGAGAGTGAGGAGCGGCTCATGAACGAGCTCATGAACGAGCGGGAAAAGATCAACTACTTCTGGATCGTCGAAAAGAAGGGACTCATGGTACCACATACACAGCCATCTCGCTCACCACACGTGTGTGTCTGTGTGCGTGTGTGCGTTTGTCACTGCAGAGGAGCCAGGCAGAGCTGCGTGCCAAGGCACGTGAGCTGCAAGACCTCGAGGAGCGACAGGGCATCGAACTCAAGGCACGCACACACACACACACACACACACACACACACATGCATAGTCCCGCTCCCAATTCCGTCCACTTGTGTGTGTCTGTGTGCAGTTGTTCAAGCAGCGTGTGAAGCACCTGCGGTATCTGCAGCAGGACGAGAGCGTCAACCTCCGCATCGACGGAGAACTGGCGCAGAAACTCGCGGAGGATGAACACAGAGAGGCCGCCAGGCAGCTGCACACTGACAAGAGAGCACTCAAAGGTATTCTGGTGTACTCAATCCGACAGAGAGGCCAACGGAATCTCTTTCCCTTTCTCTGTGTGCGATACGGTCAGTTCAGTTGAAGGAGGAGGAGGTCAGTCAGGAGGAGTTTCTGCGGCTGCTCAAGCTGCGGCAGGACAAGCAGGTCCTGGGACTCAGGCAGGACTTCGAGCGGAAAGCCAAAGACCTCCAGCAGAAGTTCCAACTCAGAATGAAAACCGTACGCCCAAACGGGGAGAAAACAAGAAGGGGAAAGAGCGCAGGCTGACCTCTCTGTCTGTCTGTGTGGCCATTGGCCATCGATTCCTTTGTCAGTTGCGTGAGGAGATGGAGAAGCAGCGCAAAAAAGACATTTCCCGCATTGAGGAGAAGAAGAACCAACACATCGCGTAAGCAGCCAGCGGCCGATGCACAAATGTGCGTCTCCTTGAATGTCTCCCTGTCCGTCATTTCTTGCCTGCAGTCGAGTCCAGCAGCAGAATTTGGCCAGTCTGCAGGGCATCAAGCACTACTACACCGACATCACCTCGTCCAACATCGACCTCATCAAAAGACTGAAGGTCAGCAGCAAACAAGGAGAGTGCTACAACAAGTCATGTCGGTCCATTTGCCCCGGCGCTTCGTGTTCAGGAGGATCACGAGGAGCTGAAACGGGGCGAGTCCAAGGACGCCAAACTCATGGCGGACCTCACCGCCAAGAACAGAGCACTCTCAGGTACGTTTGTATGTCTGTCAGGGAGACATTGCCACCTCCCATGCATGTGTGTTGCTCTTGTTGGCACCCCCAGAGCCTCTGCGTAAGGCCCACCAGGATGTGGAGAGGTTACAGGAGGAGCTGGCACTCTACGAGATTGACAAGAAGAAACTCCACAACGTCAAGGTACCAACGACATCGAGATGACCGCGTAGGCATTTCCACCCCTCGTGATGGTGTCTCTTGTCTGCTCTTTGTGCGCAGGACACGTTGGGCGACAAGGAGGAGCAGATAGCGGGCATCAAAATGCAGCACGAAATACTCGAACAGCAAATGAAGAAAGTACAGGCGGTCAGCGCAACACATACACCACACACAGACGGTCCATCTGCCGGGAGACAGATGGCTTCTGTCGTGGCGTGACAGGAGAGGGACGAGCTCTATCAGAAGTTCCAGAATGTCATATATGACGTGCAGCAGAAGAGCGGCCTACAGGTCATCACAAAGAGCTTGCTTGTGTCTCCCCCCCTCCCTCCCTCTCTGCATCGGTCGTCATGTCTCCCTCTCTCCCCTTCCTGTCAGAATTTGTTGCTGGAGCGCAAGTTGGAGGCGTTGGAGGAGGCCATGGAGATCGCCGATGCCCAGATCAGTGAGCTGCTCGTGTCGGCCAACATCGACAAGGCCACGGTGGGCGGCATCAGCGAGAAGCTTGACAGGGTCATTCAGTACAAGAACGACTCCATCGAAGAACTACAACATGAGATACAGAAGCTCAAGGTGCGCTACCTATGGATCGTCCATTCATCCACGAGCACTGTCTGCTTCTGTGTGTGTCTGTGTGTGTGTGTGTCATGTCTGCAGGATTGTCACCGTGCGATGGTTAAGGCGTATGAGGCCCGTCTGGCAGAGTTTGGGATCGACAGGCAGAACCTGGGCTTCGTGCCGCAAGTGTCCTCACACTGACGGACGGACTCATGTGTGGTTGCTGGTCTGGGGCGTTTGCTATGAGTGGCGGGTGTGTGTGGGTATTTGTCGAGAGCTGTCCTGTTGACGGTAATGTGTGTCGTGTGTTGGTGCTGGACAGCTGATGCTCTGCACACACATACATTGCAATGCACGTCGGTCAAATTGCACGTGAGAGACATGCACACGAAAGAGTCGACCATTACATGCCCCGTCGTCCGCCCTCCCCCTCCTGTCGAGCTAGCTGTATTCCCCCAACACCTGCCCCTCCTCCTCTAGTCTCTCTTGTTTGACCTCATGAGCGCCTGAGAGCTTCAGCATCAAGGTCACGGTGCTCAGCTCCTGGATGTTGTAATCGGCCATCGTGCCTCCGTCTTCCAGATGCTTGCCGCCGTAGATGAAGCGCTGCTCCCGCTCATCGGTGCTCAGTCTGTCCTTGATCATTGTCTTGAACTCCCGCACCGTCGTGCAGGCCTCAACCTCGAAGGTGTGTGTCCCGCCCCCGCCGTTGCACAGGTCCCTTACAAACATCTGAAAGGTGCGCCTGTCCAAACATAACACAACACAACACACAGCAGGGTGGGTTCAACAGCGTCCGCCGCTGAAGTCCGCTGACCCACCCTGTCTTCTCCGTGCTGTAGGTCTTGAGGGCCTGCTCGAATGCCGCCCTCTCGCTCGCCTCGACCACCGGCCGATGCACCGTAATCCAGCTGGGCATCGTGACGGTGCGACGGGCGTAGTCTACATGAGCACCAACACAGACAGACAGTTCGGTGCGTCAACTGAGTGTGTGTGCCATGTGTGGACAGGCGGATGTGGGTGCCCTCACCGACTATCTTGGAGAAGTGTGCAGCTGATATTTGCAGGACGGTACTGCCCAAAGGATGCTGCCTACAAGGAACACACAAGTGTAAGTGGGTGTTGGTCACACGGCTTCCCGTGTGCGTGTGCGTGTGCGTGTGTTTGCTCACGGTGAGAAGCGCTGGGCCAGGTTGCTGGGACCGAGAAGGGCATGTGTGCGCTGCATGATGCTGACCCGCTGCACGGCTGAGCTGCCGGGCCAGCTCGTCGGGCAGCCATCCCATGTAGTCGGGTGAGGCCTCGAGGTAGGGCCTGTTGTCCTGGTCAGCAGTGGGCAGCCGGGAGCCGAACTGCAGCAGGAGGGTGGAGATGTAGGTGGTGCGCATGAAGGGGTGGAGCAGGGCCCGAGGGGAGATGGCGATGACCTGCCCGCCGACGTTGAGCTGGATGGCAGGGGCGTCCGCATCGACTTCATCGCTGAGCTTGCCGCCATTCTGCAGAATGGTGGGCCAGCTGCTCGACCTTCCTCGATGAGGCCTCCTTCAGTGACTGCAGATGCTGCAGGCATCCCAGTAGCGATGATGTGTCGCGTGCCTCCATTGCAACGTGCTGATCCGCAGACGCCAGGCCGGTCCTCACGCCCTCGAGAATCGATGTGAGAGGCTCATCAGATGCGCCGCCGCCGCGCTTGCGCTTCTTGGACGACGCGCCGGCTGCTGCAGCAGCCGCCATCTGCTGCAGGCCGGTATTGCGGGCTCAAACATCACCTCCACACAGCCGTGGCTACAAGGCAAGGGCACGAAACCACGAAAAGGCTGCGAAATTCCCCTCCAATTGCGATCGACAAAGCTCGCAAGAACGAGGAGGAGAAAAAGAAGGGAGAGGGCAGCAAAGCAGGGGCAAGTGCTGCTGCTGCTGAGAGCCTGCCTTGATCTGCTGGCAACACTGCTGGTTGCAGGACGACATTTCTGCTTCATTACTCGTGCTGTGCTGTGCGCCGGGACAGAGGCCCCGGAGGCCTGCTGCTGGCTATTTCTGTCCTTGCTTATCCCCGGACTGCCTCTTTTCTTCTCTCTGACTGCCTGCCTGCCTTGTCTGTATCGTGTGCTGTGAGTTGGCTGTCTGCCTGTCTGTCTGTCTGTCTGTGTGTGTGTTTGTGTGTGTGGCTGTGCAATTAGCGCTCCTGCGTGTGATGTGTATGTGTGTGCTGCGTGTCGTGTGTGAGTAAGGCGAGACAGCCATCGGCTGACTGTCTGTCTGGGTGTGTCCTCGTGCGCGAGGTTTTGCACACCACCTGTCTGTAGAGCAGAGCAGTGTCTGTCAGTCAGTCAGTCAGATAGCGACAGCAGAGAGAGCCTGTCTGTGCAGTGTCTTTTTCCCGTATCGCACCGAGACCGTCTTTATCTGTTTGCGTGTTGAGGCTGTCTCACATCTACCAAAACGATGGTACGTCACCACACGCTGGAACGACATCTGTCTGCTGACTGATTGTGATTGTGTGATTGTGCGTGTGATTGTGTGCTTGTGTGTGTGGTTCTTTCAGGGTCGGCGTCAGTCGTCGGCTACGGCCTTCTTCAAGTACCTGAACCACAGACGACCGGAGCTCAAACAGATCTACCCCGGTGAGTGAGTGAGTGAGGGGAGGCGGCCATCAATCAACAGGCATTGAAAGATGCGGTTTGTGTTCTGTGTGTGTTTCTGTGTTGTATTGGTGCAGGTGCCGACTCGAAGCAGATGGCCTGCATCGCTGGCGACGAGTGGCAACAACTCGATCAACACACCAAAGAGGTGACTGACACACAGACCATTGCCCACCCACACATACATACAGACATGGTGCGCACTCCCTTTGTCTGGTATCGTTCCCTTTTCGCCGTCAGTTGTGGAAGGAGGCTGCCCGACTCGACGCCGACGCGGCCACCAGCACAACACCCTCCCCCCGCCCCACCTCACCCATCCGCACACGCAGCGGCGCCACACGCAACCACCACTATGAGTCCTCCGTCAACTCCCCAGAGCCCAGGCTACCACGCAGAGGGCGAGGCAGACCCAGGAAACGCCATCCTCATCCTCCTGCTTCTGCTGCTCCTGATGCCGAGTACGACCAGGATTGGTACCAGACCGGCTCACACGACGACGAGCTGCTCCAGGTCGACGCCACTGGTGGTGGTGGTGGTTGTGGTGGTGTGGGGTCGTATTGGTGTGGCGGCGTGGACCACCCCATGTGTGAGGGTCTGGAGTGCGCGCAGGATGACGACGACGACGAGCGGTGGATGGGGATGGAGGGGCTGGAGGCAGCGGCGTGTGACGAGGAGGAAGCACCAGCGATGAACGACCCACCGATGCGGGAGTGTGACCACCACGCCGGTGTGAAGAGACTTCGAAGGTCAGTCAGAGGCCTTACACGCACACCATCCATCCATCCATCCGTCCATCCATCTGCGTGCATGTGTGTGTTCAGGGGTGACACCAAGAGAGAGGTCAGGAACCGCAGCACCAGGTACAAGCGGCGCAGGACTGACCGTCAGGCGGGAGGCCCCTTACGCCCTAAGATGCCCCTCTCGCCCTTCCTCTTCTTCCAAGCCGCTGAGAGACCTGCCATGGAGGAACTGCACCCTGGTGGGTCACAACACCACACACACCGAAGATGAGGTGTGCACCGACCGATGCTCGTCTGTGTGTCTGTGTGTGTAGAGTTGTCGTACAAGCAGATTTTGGTGGCGCTGGGCGAGCGATGGCGGCGCATGACCAAGGAGGAAAAAAGGGTGAGACCATGCCCCATCACACACTCGCCCCACACACACCACTGCACACAACCATCCATGTGTCCATCTGCGACTGAATGGATCTTCGTCGGTCTGTCTCATGACTGCCTGCCTGTCTGTCTGCAGATCTATGACGAGGCCGCTGCGCAGGACCGTGTGCGTTACTACGAGGAGTGCCGACAGCTGCAGGAGGAGCAGAAGGCTCTCGAGGAAGCATCACCCAAAGACGCGCCGTGGGTGGGGGGAACCACACTTGACGAACTCGGTGAGACGCCCATGGGCATACATATCCGTCACGCGCAGACATGATGCGTGGCTATGTGTGTGCAGCTGGGCCTGTGAGTTCTTGCTCGGGCACGAGTCGGCCGTCGCCCATCGACACCACACGCTTTACAGGTACACACGAAGCCTTAGCTGACACGACGCAACACGAGAAATCCCTCCCCTGTGCTGTGTTGTGTCATCCTGTGTCGCAACCGATAGGCGGCATCCACCATGTGGATTACTCGTCCAACTCGCCCCTCTCCATCACGGCCGGACTCACACCCACATCCACTCACAACACACTCTCCCCGCCGTCGTCCCCCCACACCGCCGCCACAACCACCGCCGCCGGCCACACCACTCGGTTCGACGAGCGTCTCAAGTCATCGATCGTCATGTACCACCAGCTGTGGCAGCTGTACCTGCACGCCAAGCAGCTGCGGGCCGAGCGGCAGCAGCGGGAGCAAAACGAGAGGGACGCTGAGCGGTTTGTGGGCAAGGTCATGGCCATCGACACAGCTGCAGCACATGGGGAGGGGGGGGAGACGGAGAGGGAGAGGGAGAAGACTGCTGCCGCTGGTGCTGCTACTGGGCCAGCCAAGCCGCCTGAATCATGGTACAAAAGTGCATGTGTAGATCGTCTCAATGTGTACACCCGTAAAAGTGTGTGTGTGTATGTGTGTGTGTTTTGCTGCAGGGTTGAGATTGCGGCATCTGGTGTGTTCCGTGCCGTGACCTGAAGACAGACACAGCAGAGGGAAGGGAGGTTTTCGAAAACCTCGGCCGGCCGGAGAGGCCGTGATGGATCCTCGCTTCCCTCTCCTGTTGCCGATCAGTTTTTCGTCTGGGCTCCATACGCAGATGCATGCACGTGCGCTGTTCTAATTCGCCGTGACTGGATGACATTGCGTGATGGGTGGGGCAAGAGGGACTGGAGGGATGTGCTCGATTGAGCAGGCACGCTTTCGGACTGGAAATGGGAGACAGGCGTGACGACTGCTGTTGGGGGCGGGTTGATTAAGTTGATCGAATTCAGCTCTCTCTAACAAGTACGTGCACGTACGTATGCCTGCATGTGAATGTGGCGCGTTGTTTTTTCGGGGTTTCCGCGTGTTTAGTTCTAGGCACCAGCACATACCAAAGCAAACACATGGCTGGCAAGGCAAGCGCACAGCCGAATGTGTCCCACTCTGGCTCTCTGTGTGTGTGGTCTGTATGTTGTCGTGGATGTACTCCATGTTTGTCCAGCCGTGAGATGCGACGCAGCATCGAGTGCATCGACGAGGACGCACAAACCACACAACACCAGGAGCGAGCAGCACTACACACACACAAAGCACTGTACGGTCGGGTTATGTGTGTGTGTGTTTGTGTTCGCCTCGACGTGAGAACGGATATGGCAATTCAATTGCGTGTGCGTGTGCGTGTTGGGGGATTTATTCTTACCATGCATTTCGTTTGCTTTTATGTGTTCGTGTTCGTGTGTGTGTGTGATGTGTATATACCGATGTGTGTGTGTTTCTGTGTGTTATGTATTTATCTAACCGTTGTGTGCCTATCCATCTGTATGTGTATGTATGTATGTATTTAACCTGTGTACGTACCATCCAACACCCTCACAGACGAACGTCTTTTTGCTACCACTACCCTCGCGTGGCCACCCTGACCGCTTTTTGCCACACACATGCCTTGTCTAACTTGCGTAACAATACATACACACATGCAGACGCGCTGGTTCTGTTACCCATCTGGTTTTGCCACTCATGCCTTCCCTCCCTGCTCACATGGTCAACATCACGAATGTCTTACAGGGAAGGGCGGTGCAGTTAAGCAAGAGACACGCATGAGACAGACAGACAACCAAACAACATGCACTCTCTGGCGGCACGGCTCATCGGTTCGATCATTGTGAGTTTTTCGGTGTTGAGATGGATGGACAACGAGATGAGTTTCGGTGGCTGACAAGTATAGCACACACCAACAGAAGTGGTGATTGACTAATGTGGGCGCTGCTACTCGGTCCACAAGTAGCTGTGTACTGCTACTTTTAGGGTCAGAAATGAGCGTCTGTAATGAGAAGTGTTTTCGCGGTTGCGTGTTAACCGGTCGCATCACCATGCAGTGACATTCCTCCATCGCATCGAGTGGAATTCATCCACACAGACGCATGCCGGGTGATATGGTGGGGTGTGTGTATGTAATAGTATGTAACAAGGACCGTCTCAGTCACTTGAGATACGAAAAGCGAGTGAGCACCCACACGTCATTGCTCGGCCATGCTTGGCCCGGCCCTTCGGGCCTCGCCTTCGGAATCGGACCGTTCTTGAAAAATATATAAAACACATATATATATATATATATATATGCACAAAATGTACATCGCTTAGATGCCCCTCATTTTGTCCTCTACGAGGCTTTTTCAAGCTTGAAGAAGGCCGAGGACACCTCCGCCCCATCAGCCCGGTCCGCATGATGTGGGACTTGCAGTGAAGCACGATGTGGAGCACACCAGCTGTACCTGCAACCGCTGTTTCCGTGGGCAGCAGACGCCGCAGGGGTAGGAGAAGGTTCAGGCGGTGGAGGCTGCAGCAGTGCCTTGCTTCCAGCGACTCTGAGCTGTCCAGAGACGGATGGAAAACGTCTACGGTGAGGTAAAATGTAAGGAGGTGAGACGGGCAAAACGATGGGCACTCGGGGTCACATGTGCACATGCATGGTGAAGCTCAGGCATGCCCTGGCCACTCCGAGTACGTCTTCAAGCCAGTCTGCGTGCTGCATGCGAGACGGCGGATGGGGGCCAGGACCTTGTGGGCGGGGCACCCCCCACACACACCCCCACGCCACACACACCAGACTCACACACACACAAACAAACACACGAGCACAACCAGTTTTTCAGCCGCCAGCCCTGCGGAATAGAAATAGCGGCCGGGCGCTTTTCCCCCGCGCTTCTAAAATACGGGGAATGTGAAACCCAGGGAGTAGCCAAGGGAAACCTTGGTAAGCCGGACTCCCGCCCTGGGAATGAATGCCTTGTGTGTTCATGAGGACGCCCAAATGAATGAATGAATGAGTCACTTGAGATACGAAAAGCGAGTGAGCACCCGCACGTGGACCAAAATGTGTCTGTGTCTGTGGATAGCGCTCGTGATCTGCCGTGCTTGGCCAGTGGTCGAGAACCCTGGGGGCATTGGGGGCCGAACGGACAGCGGGGCTGCCAGTGACGAGTGCGTAACTTCGCTCCTCATGGCTTCCCCCGTCCCTCGCCTGTTGATCAGGGCGAGGGACCTGACTGTGGGTGACAAGAAGCTTGGTGCGCTCACGACCAACTGCTGGCCCGATGTCATCGATTGGGTGACCTCTGTGTACATCTGCATGTGTGTCTGTGTCAGGGGGCGGAGCATTCGGTATAGTGTACCAGGGCAAGTGGAATGGTCTGGACGTGGCTGTAAAGATCACAAAGATGGAGAAATTGAGGGAGGCCTCCCCACTTACCGGGGAGGAGCTTACCGACAGCGTGAGCATCGCAGGGCGTGTCAAATCATGTGGCACACAGGCATCATGTGATGCAGGAGCTGATGGCTGGGGCGATGGAGGATGTTCTATCCGAGGCTCAGGAGATGCTTTGCCTCCGACACCCCAACGTAGTGCAGTTTCTCGGTGTCTGCACGGACGCCAAGCACGGCCTCATGATCGTCTCAGGTCACCTCGATTCATTCATCTGTTTCCTGACTGTGTGTCGCGTGTCCATAATTCTCAGAGTTGTGTAAGGGCGGATCGCTGGACAAATATTTGGCCAAGAACAGACCACTGCCGCTCGACGTGCGAGACAGATTCGTGAGAAAGGTACAGCACAGCAGACAGCGTCACATCTAGATTTGTGTGTCGATTGCCGTCAGATATGTGAGGGGGTGCAGTATCTGCACGACCACGACATCGTGCATCGAGCCTTGAAGCCGGGCAATATTCTCGTAAGGGCAGACAACCTTCACCTCTCGGTCGATGGCTGCAGCATCTTGTCGTGTCTCGTGTCTATCAGTTGGGCGAGCATTTGGTGATCAAGATAAGTGACTTCGGCATGACGCGGAATGTTCAAGTGACGTCGAGCTCTTTTGCAGGTAGCAAGAGACATGGGATGGCGGAATGCGGTGAGCGAGGTGCGTCTGTGTGTGTTGGTGCATCCGTCCCTGGACTGCAGGCGGCATTAAGGGAACCCCCAATTACATGTCGCCTGAATCATTGGATCCAGACAACTGTGAGTGTAAGAAAAGCCGGTCGCCTTGGGAACTTGAATGACTGCCGGTGTGTGCAGTGGGGAAGCCCTCTATGGAGGCGGACATATGGGCGGTTGGATGCATTATCGCGCAGCTGTTTGGCGGTCAGCAGATGCACTTTCAGTCAGAGACAGTAGCCTTCACTTGTAATGTCCAAGCGGGCCCCCCTTTGAGGGCCAAGCACCTCTCATCATCATCACCGCCGCTGTCGTTCGAAAGCAGGTGACCTGCCACGTTGACACATGTTCACAGATCCTCTGAAGTTCTCTGCTTACTTTTGTCAGACCCCCCGCATCCCCGATTTCCTGCCTGAGCACATCAAAAGTGCCATCAAGGTAAACCGAGAGCTCTTCTCGTGTGCTGCATTTCCCTTCCGATTGTGACGGTGATCAGAGTTGTTTTGCCTTCAAGCCGGAAGATCGCCCCACAGCCAAAGAGGTACCTGACACGCACCACTGGACAAACGCGTCGGCATGTCGTGTCTGCTTGCCTGACTGTGGTAGTTGTTGGCCAAGCTGGGCATTCCAGCGAGTCCGTCAAAGGGTGCAGGTCCACTGACGCTCCACTTTGACACGAGAAAGCCCCCATTTGACTGCTTGACTGTGTGCAGACCCGGTGTTGGTTCCCCCTTCCCCTGTGTCTCCCGTTGACGTGCCTTCCGCTGGCGCTCCACCGGGTGTTCACACGAGCATGGCCAGCACAGTGCCGGGGCCGCCGATTATGGTCCATCCAGCACAGGTCGAACTTGTGGTTGCTCAAGAGCAGACAGGTCGGTGTGGAAGGCACGAAGACAACACATGGAGAGACATACGACTGGTCATCCATGGTTTGTGTGTTGCAGCGCTCCCTGCCCAGCAGCCGTTAGTGAAGACACCGCCGAGCGCCCCACAGCCACAGATCAAACACGTAAGGGACACAGCAGCTGAACCCCACACGTCAAAGGGACGCTGTTCTTGTGCTGGATGTGTGGCAGGCTGACATCTTCGATGCCGTCAGAAAAGGCGATGAGCAGTCGGTTCATTTGCTCATCGAGCGAGACGGCAAGGATATACTCGACAAACGAGACGAGAGCGAAATTCTTTCCAAGGTATGCAAGTTTGAAGATGACAGGAATGCCCTCAGTGGTCTGTCTGTGTGTTCTCATTCCTACAGAAGACACCCTTCCTGTTGGCTGCAGCTGAGGGTCACGCGGGCGTCATGTTGGTCATGTATGAGAGCAAACCTGACGTACTGCAGCAAACAGACGAGGTACCAACCTAAGCATCTTGTGTGCTGGTTGTGAAGAGGAGATGTGCGTTGGGTGTGATGGAATGCAGCTTGGTTTGACTGCCCTGCACTTTGCTGGCCAAAAGGGCAATGTTGCGTCTGTCGAGCAGCTGCTGGTGTGGGATCCCAAACTGATCGGCGCACGCAGCGATGTAACAGAGCACACACATGTCTCTGACGCCTCACTGTGCTGATTGTGTGTGTGTGTGTGGTGATTGCAGTATGGCAGCACGCCATTCATGGAGGCTGCTAGGGAGGGACATGTCGATGTCATGTCGGTCATGTATGAGAGCAAACCTGACGTACTGAAGCAAACAGACAGATGGGTACCGACACAGACAAACCATCTTGTGTGCTGCTGTTTGTGATAGTGAGATGTGTGTTGGCTGTGATGGAATGCAGTGGGGTTCGAATGCCATGCACTTAGCTGCCCAGGAGGGCCAGGTCGCGGCTGTCAATAAGTTGATGGAGTGGGATCCGAAACTGATCGATGCACGCAACAAACTGGTAACAGAGCACACACATGTCTCTGACGCCTCTGTATGTGTGTTGCGTGTGCGTGTGTGTGTGTGTTGGTTGCAGCATGGCCGCACGCTATTTATATTGGCTGCTGGGTGTGGTCATGTCAATGTGATGGAGGCCCTGTATGCCAAACGAAAGGACCTGCTCACACAGACGAGCAAGGTGAGGCAACACAGTCTTCTCTCATCTGATTGATTGCCTTTCCTTTGTGTACATCACACACACAGGATGGAGAGACGGCACTCCATTGGGCTGCATCCGAAGGCGAATCTGCAGCTGTGTCCCAGCTGTGAAATACAGATGAATGACTGACGCGAACATCTCATCCACACACTCTCTGTCTCTATGTGTCTCCTTCTCAAAGGCTCGAGTGGGGCGGCGGTGCGCTGCTCGACATGGAAAACGAGGACGTGAGTGCCCACAGACATTCACATCTTCGAGGGTTTGAGTAGTGTGCTCATCTCATCTCATCTCATCACAACAGGGGGACACGCCGTGGCGAGTGGTGAAGAACCGGGAGATCAGAAAGATCATGCGGCCGTACAAGCCTGCTTCTGGGCCTTGCTGTGTGATCATGTGAGTCAAAGTCTGTCAGTCGCTCGGGTGTGCATCGAATAAGAAGCTATGAGGCACTGTGAGTGGGTGATCTGACAGTGAGACCTGACCGATCATGTGTCGTCGTGAATGACACGGCGAATGGCAGCCCTCGGGTTCTTTCTTGTGTCTTCGTGTGGACCACTGCGGGGGGCTGTGAGGTGTTGTGTGTTTGCCAATGAGACATCAAGACTTGATTGGAAATGTCCATCAACACGTGAGCATGCAGCCCTCAGTTTCTCTCTGCATTGATGCTGCCCTGATTGCTGGTCAGCTGCTCACGGAGGCTGCGATTCTCCTCTTGCAAAGCGCCGAAGGTCTGTATCAGTGACATAAGGAGACACACACCTCACGCCGATTAGCAGCCTTTGTCGTTGGCACACACACCTGTTGGTTGACAGTCTGTCTGGTCCTCTCCTTGTCGAGGCAGCTCTTGAGCCGCCGATTCTCCAACGCAGCCGCCTGCAACTCACGTTGAAGACGCAATATCGCATGACAAACGCACACACCACTGGGACCAAAATGGCTAAGGCTCTACTGTGTGTCACAATCCTCAGTCATGATCCTCAGACATGGGGGCCCGCCCGTGTGTGTAAACACGCATGAGTTGCCCTCCTCCGTCGGGGAGTCGGGACTCGCTCGCGTTCGCGCGTCACGAAATGCATGCAAAGCCCCCAAGCTCGCATGAGCATTCATCAAAAAAGACGGTACCGAATGAAAAAGTCTCGAGGCCCCAATTTGGCCCCAATTACGAACACGAACTTCGGGTATGAGTTGCCCTCCTCCGTCGGGGGGTCGGGACTCGGAGGCATGCAGCGGGTACAGCCCCCGAAGCAAACCTACGCAACCCTAGGCAAACCCAAGCAAACCTAAACAAACCGAAACCCTACAACAAAGCAAAGCAGAGCAAGGCCCAAGGTGAATGGCCATGATGGAGGGGAAAGATCAATGCAAAGCAAAGCAAAGCAGAGCAAGGCCCAAGGTGAAAGGCCATGAGGGAGGGGAAAGATCAATGCAAAGCAAAGCAAAGCAGAGCAGAGCAGGGCCCAAGGTGAATGGCCATGAGGGAGGGGAAAGATCAATGCAAAGCAAAGCAAAGCAAAGCCACAGGTGACGAGGGGGAGGAGACAAGCAAAGCAAAGCAAAGCCAAAGCCAAAGCCAGATGGATGGATGGATGGATGGATGGACAGACACACAGACAGACAGACAGGCAAGACGCTCATACACCACAATGATGGATGGATGGATGGATGGACAGACACACAGACACACAGACAGACAGACAGACAGACAGACAGGCAAGACGCTCATACACGAAAGCATGGCCGCACACAATCATGGATGGATGGACATCCGGGAAGACATGCGGGTTGGGCGAATGATAGGACCGATGTCTTGCTTTGCTTTGCTTTGCTTGTCTCCTCCCCCTCGTCACCTTTGGCTTTGGCTTTGCTTTGCTTTGCATTGATCTTTCCCCTCCCTCATGGCCATTCACCTTGGGCCCTGCTCTGCTCTGCTTTGCTTTGCATTGATCTTCCCCTGCCTCGTGGCCTTTCGCCTTGGGCCCTGCTCTGCTCTGCTCTGCTTTGCTTTGCTTTCCGTGTCTCCTCTCCCTCGTCACCTTTGGCTATGGCTTTGCTTTGCTTTGCTTTGCGTGTCTCCTCTCCCTCGTCACCTTCAGCTTTGGCTTTGGCTTTGGCTTTGGCTTTGGCTTGCTTTGCTTGGGGCCGTGGGGTGTTTGGGGGGCTCGCTGTTCCAGCTTCCGAGTGTCTATTCAGCGAGCGGGTCTTAGTGGAGAATGGATGTGTGAAGTGACGAGGCGGATTGGCTTGGTGGCAAAGATCTTCGCTGTGGTTGAGTGAGAGTGACCGATGATAAAGATATCAGTCGCTGTGAGCGTCCGTACACAGACACTGATAATGGAAAGGACTGTCCGATGCTCAAACAAGCACGAAAGGGGGAAACGAAGCAACACACAGAGGTCAACCAGTCGGAATAAGGAAGGCGCCGACGCAAGAAAAAGACAGAGAGACCGTTGCCGCTGTGCTGTCTTCAACGGTCTCTCCTCCCCTGTCTACTCCATCCTGTCTCCCCCAAGTTTACAAGACGCGGCTAAGCTCGCAGTAGAGGCCGCGCGTCTCATTCATATGCATGAGCATACACACGTACACTTACACATGCACATACAGACCCAGAGGAGCGAAAGCAGACAGTACACCCCACAAAGTAACCAGAAAATGCTCGTGCGCTGATGGAGTGACGAATCACTGACGATGAGGGACCTTCCCTCCCTTCATCAGCGCAGCGATATACACCACAACATGCACGCAAGACACCACTTTCCTCATGACAGACTCATCATTGATGTGTCATTTCTTGCACCCTGCAACATTTCCCTCCCTTCGAGTGCTGAGCTCCGAGCAGCACCCGTTCTATCTACACAGGATGACACATCAATGCCTCGCTGATGAAAATACACAGTAAGCACATTACAATACACTACAATACAAGGAGAAAACCCACAGTCAGTAGCAAAAACTCCTTGTCTGCCTCGCCTTCGGTACGGCCCAACCCATCAATGACCGTCCCTCAGTGTTCTGGTGGTTGGAGATGAGAACCGGCTGCTGAGCAGCACCCTTTCTAGGCATGGGAGTCCTCGTCTCTGGCGAAAGCAGCCATAATCCTATCCGCATGTAAACTACATGCGCATGCAGCGTGGGCAGGCCCCCAGAAGAAAACAGCACTTTCAGCAAAGACTGTACACATCAATGCTTGAGCAAAGAACGCGAGTGCAGCGGCGGCCTGTCATTCAGCCTTCCGCTCCCTGTTCGTCCTCGTACTCATCCCTTTCTCGCTCCCATTTGTAAAAACGAAGGAAGTCGGCCAGCGATATGGCACTCTTCATCCCCACGATGCTCTCCTTCTTTGACCGCTTTGTGCGCGTCGGCTCCTTCAGGTAATGCAGCTGGATGCCATCCTTGTCAAGCTTAGTCACCTTCACGGTGTATTCGCGGTTGAGCTCCTTGCAGTGCCTCACGCGCACAATGGCGTACAACGGCGGGAATGGCGCATCATCGAAACGCAGGTCAGAGCCCACGTCACGGTTCTCGTAGTCCTGCACAAGTTGTTTGCAGAGCACGTCGCTCTCGTCCTCCCATGACGCGCTCGAGAGTGGATGCCAGCGCCATTTGCATTTGTATTGGACACGCCCCTTGTGGATCCTCTTCCCAACGATGGCTTCCACTTCGTGCTCAACGCCCTTCTCAAATCGTGCATCCGGCTCGACGTCATTGAGATGCGGATCATTCACCATCGGGTCCAACGCAGCTCCAAGTGATGATTCTCTGTTCTGTGTCGGCATGTGGTCTTCTCCAAGAGCGAAGCCTTTCAAGGTATCCTCTTGTTCAGGCGACAAGAATGCGTCCTGATTGAATACCGTCTGTCTCCTGTCCCTCGTCAGGTGGCTTTCTGGCACCTCAAAGGCTCCATCGTGGATGCATTCGCCCAACGGCGGTGTGGATGCCTTCAGTCGATCAACATTGATGGTTTTCGCCGTCTGGTCGCCGCACACACGGACCTTGTATGTGACGGGTCCCGTCTTCTTCTCGACGATGCCGACTGTCCGCCAAGGTGAGATGGCTTTCTTACTGAGGCCCCTGGGCACCTGGTTGTTGAAAATGCGCACCCTGTCTCCTGGCTTGAATTCTCTCGCTGCAGGAAGATCCCTCTCACGAGCAGCTCCTCGCTGTTTGGCTCTATCCATGTTCACGCGGGCCTTCTCATGAATGGCTTGGATGCCCTCGACTATCAGCTTGGTGGCATCTTGCAGGTCAATGTCCTTCCCTGCCGACTCGTTAAGGGCAACGAGCCGCACAGTGCTGCCGGGATGGACTGCCTCTCGCCCTGTCAGCATTTTGAAAGGCGTGAATCCGGTGGATTGGTGCTCCGTTGTGCGGTACGCATAGAGGAAGACCTGGATGGCCCTGTCCCAGTTCGTCTGCTTCTTGTCCAAGTACGGACGAATGCCATCCTTCAGAGAGCGATTGAAACGCTCAATCATCCCATTGCCTTGTGGATGCAGCGGTGGAGCCCGAGTATGTTTGATCCGCAGCCTGGTCGTCACCTCATGCATCAATTGGTTGACGAAGTGGCTCCCATTGTCGGTGATGATCTCTTCTGGAACTCCGTGTCTCGCGATGACCCTGATGATTGCCTTAACCGTGTCTTCACCTGTCGGTGCACTGCGGAAAAGCTCAACCTCTGGCCATTTCGTGAAGTCATCCTGGATGGTAAGCGCCCACTGATTGCCATCTTCTGAAGGTCGAAACGGACCGATGAAGTCCATTGCGACCCTCTGGAATGGTCTCTCAGCTCCGCCA
>CDMY01000248.1:57423-149302 GCA_001179505.1 Vitrella brassicaformis | reverse complement strand
GTGAAAGTCGCCTGCATCACTGTCTGGTCGGCCTCGTAGGACGATGAATCGGCCACGCTGCCGCTGCTGTCATGGCGACGGACGTGCGCAATGGGTGATAAACTCGCCTCCACACTGACAACACACAGACAGAGCCACCTATGAGCCACCCAGTGTCTGAGTCTTCCCGCTTACCTGTCGAGTGTGGTTGTCCGCCTGCCTCCCCACACTCGGAATGGTGAGTACGTGCCGAAGGCCCCGCGCGGATTGATCAAATCGTGGACGGTCGCCCTGTCGGCGTCATCCAGCTGGTCAAACTCCGCCAGCCCGTCGGCATCGTGCCCGTCCAGCCCATCCATGTTATGAAGCGTGTGCGCCTGCGGTTCTTGGTGGCCGTCTGAGAGGCTCCTTGGCCTCCTGGCTCCTCTGTAGGGCGGCACATGGGCATCAGCCGGAGCGGCGAGAAGGGGACGGGAGAGATTAGAGGAGCTGCTGGAGGGACCAGAGAGCGACGTCGGCTCCTCAGGGAACACCATCGTTGTTCTGTTTGTCTTGACAATCATGCGAGCTTGGCATCTTTGGGTGCGCCTTTCTCCCAATGGCTGGAGAACTTGCAAGGCGGTTTGATTAGTGGTATCGTTGGTTCATCGCTTCTCGCTGCCTCCCTCCTGAAACAAAGCACCCATTCATAGGTGAGCACCGACCGCATCATGACTGCGACGGGTGGCAGACGGCTGTGTACACGGCTGCTGTTTGTTTGTCCATGTGCAGGTTATCGTATCCATTCATGCCGGCGCGAGCATGGCGGCGCTCTTCGAGTGACTCGCCTTCAGGTGGCCAGCATGCCGCGTGTGCGAGAGAGGCGACGATGATCACCTTCGCTCTGTTTCCATAGGACATGACAAT
Source organism: Vitrella brassicaformis (assembly GCA_001179505.1). Taxonomy (NCBI): domain Eukaryota; family Vitrellaceae; genus Vitrella; species Vitrella brassicaformis. Next base: position 148,417 of record CDMY01000248.1, on the reverse strand, counting down.
GGCGGCCGCGTCTGAGCGTTACCGTCTGTAGCACAACGTCAGGGACCAATGCTTCGAGTACGTGACCGCCGCACAACACACTGCAGCACACTGCAACACACCCTATCTGTATGGCTGGTTCTGTTGTGTGGCTCTGCGCGCAGGGCTCGAGCATCATGTCGGCCGCGTCATCAGCCGGGCGGCAATCGCAGCACCCGACCACCCTCAAATTCAGACAGCTGCTCGCACGTACGAGAAACTGAGAAACTCTCTATGGCATGCCTCACCACACAAGCACGGACGCGTTTGTGCGTGCCTTTGCACTTTGCAGACGAGTACAACCACGTGAGTTTCTACCTGCTGGGCAAGGGCACGAGTGGACCGTGACCGACGAAGACGCCAGGGGCTCGGGCGGCCGGCTCAAGGTCGAGGACGTGCCGTACATCAGGTCGGCCTCATCGTATGCCGCGGTGATCTACGACAAGGTGGGCGTCTGTGAAGGAGAAGGCAGACACTGCACTACACTACACTTCAACACCATGTCCACAAGCCTTCTGTGTGGTTCTGCGATGATCATCAGGATTGGCCATTGATGTCGGCCACATCATCAGCTGGCCAACAACCACACCAGCAGCAGCAGCAGCGGCCGCAGCAGCAGGCGATGAAGGTGAAGGGTATCGTGATCCACCTCCCACCTGACACGAATGACGCGACGCAGCGGCTGGTCCAAGGGATCATACTACGCACCATCACCCCTGCCGAAGTGCAGCAGCTCATCCGCCAAGGCGCCGACGCCGCCGTGTACGTCGAGCTGCGGCGTCGGCGTATAGTCGGGCGTACTCGAGTGCTGCGTCTGTGTCTGCTGTCCTTGGCCATCGACGACTGGAGCACTCCAACAGTGCTCGAGGAGGAGCTTACCATCGGGCAACATGAAGAAGGAGAGTTCATCTTGCCGCTATGGCCGTCGCGCGAGGTGCAGGCGGCCATCCTGTCGGCGCTGATCGACGCCATAATTCGGCTCAGGATCGACAGCTTTCCTCCGTTCCCCGGGCCGAGCTCCATCGAGAGCAACGGTGTCATCGAGGTGGCGGTGCGAGCGGGCAACCTGACGGCCGTCAAGACACTCGTGGCCAACGGGGCGGCTCTGCGGGGGCGGCAGCTGGTCTTCCTGCCACGTCGGGTGAGGACGAGCGAGCGGTATGAGGCCGCCCTGATGGCCATCTACACCTACAACGTCAAACAAGACCGCTCCCTCGCGACCGAGACCGACGCTCGTGGCTGCAATGTCATCCATTCGGCCGCCGGTGTGGGCCCCATCTACTCGGAGGCCTTCATCCACGCCTTCCTGCAGCTGATGAAGGACAACGGCGCCAGCCTCACTCACACCACACAGCCGCTCACCCCGTTCCTCCCTAGCGCAACGCCCCTGCACCGGGCGGCTGTATACGGCTCGTATCATGTGATCGAGTGGCTGTGTCCCCACCTCAGCCACGCAGACATCAACGAAAGAAACAGCGACAACGAGACCCCCCTCACCCTCGCCAGCGGAGAACTCGCCACTTTGGTGAGTGATCACCACCCGTCCGCGCGGCGAGATGCGACGATCAGCGGGATGAGAGGGGCCATCCGCGCGATGCTGCGGTCGGGTGCGGCCATCTACATGGTGCGGACGCCACAGCAGCTGCCACCCAACGCCGAGCAGTCCGACCGAGAGGCGCACGGTGTGGTGTTAGCCGAGTACCGCACCGTGCTCAACAACGAGCTGCCCCAGGCCGTCATGGACGGCGTCAACGGCGCCCTCAACCCACAGCGTGACGTCGCCGACCTGCTGACGCGCTTGCTGCCCCTCGCCCGCTTCCCTCCCCCCCGCCCCAAGCCGTCTGATGCGACAGACAATGACGCCCCTGCCGCCCCCTCCAGGCCCTCCCCATTCGCCCACAGTAACGAGACGCCCCACATCGCATGGAAGGTCGGGCCTTCCTCCACGAGCCAGAGGCCGTCGACCAGATGCGCCTCACGACCCACACCCCACTGGGTGGCCGCGTCAAGGCCGCCATGCAGCACTTCGTCAAGTGCGCAGCGACCAAGACGGCCGGCAATCGTGAGGTGGTGGGTGTGATGGCCAATGTGGGCGGGCGGGTGGTGCGGGTGCCGCTGCAGTGCTTCGCTGTCAACCGAGGGCAGCTTACACACAGACGGCTGGGGCTGCGCGAGGTGGTGCACAAAGCCCGGCTGGACGAGGCGGCCAGATATGGACTGACGGGCATCGTGAAGGGCTTCAACACCCACCTGGGCATCGAGGATTGCCAGTTCGAGTGGCAGCAGCTGGGATGGGTCGACGAGAGAGGGAGGTTCCAGCCGCTGGGCATCAACTAGCCGAGGGGCGGCAGCACAGGGCCGTGTAGCAGGAGGGGTGGGCTGAGGTGTTGGCAGAGCGATATGGGTATGGGAGGCTTGATGTGTATAGACGGATTGTATCTACGAGGGGCGGGGACGGGTGCTTCATGACCATTTCATGTGGATGCAGTGCTCAGAGTGGTTGACCTCTGTGTCCGTCTGAATGAATGGAATGGCCGGATGACTGTGTGACCTCAATTCACGGCGAGCATTGCAAACTGATATGAAGCGCACCGATATGTACCTGACCGAGATGGCCCTGATGGCTATTGCGTGTTGGTGGTGGTGTGGATCGGTGTGTGTGCCATTGGGTGGCGGTGTGTGTAGACTGGGTGGCTGTCCGCGGGGGTGACCGATGGCTTCATCTCTGTCTGGGGTGTACATATTGTGTCCAGTCTGATTTCTTTTGTTTCGTTGGCTAGTGCTGTTGAACCGTGGTTCGATTGACTCATTCCATGCCCATGGCCACATCAGTCAGTTCAATGTCTCAGCAACTACAGGGGCTGTCCCACACCACACCAGACCACACCACACTCATCCGGTACACCCGTCCAGTCATCCGAATAGCTAATGACTCGTCCAGATATATAACGTAGGCAGCGATTCATGGCCTGCATGCCACACACAGTCACACCAGGCCCTGCACCAACCCACACCACACCACACCAGCCTCTCTATCTGTGTCCAGCTGTGTGTCTGTGTATGTGGCCTAGGTACGAGAGTTGCGAGGTCTATGTCTAGTGATTCGTCTTCATCCTCCCCATATTCGCCTTTCTGGGTGAAATACCTCATACACACCATCCATGCCACACACACACACACACACACGATGAATGAGAGTGGCGGTGTGTTGCTCACCGTCGGTATGAAATTAATGACGAGAGGCTCCATCTCCTCATCAACGAAGTGGAGCGTCGCCTCATTGCTGAGAGAAGGCAGGTTGCGTGTGTGTGTGGCCTTGGTTAGCTGGAGCGCGCTCTCTCTCACTTTGATGTGTCGTATGTGACTTTTTGAATCTGGCTGAACACGAGTTTGTCGATCTTGGCATGCGACTCAGCTGACAGACACAACGGTGGAGAGGCGTGTATCGTGTGGCTAGAGGTGTGCTGAACACGTTTCGCTTACCTTTGGCTACGGTACGTTTGTTGGTTTCTTCAAATTCAATGTGACCGGAGAACACGAACACTCGGCCCTGCGCCGAGCCAACAGACACACACACAGACACACAGATAAGTGGCTTCCATTGAAGTGCAATTTTGTGTAGAGCTCACCTCAGAATCGTCGCCCCAGTTGGCGTCGAGCTGCAAAAACCTGCATTCATGTGCACACACAACGAGCGCAGGTCCCCAGACGCCATGCCAAGCCCCCCCGCCATCTCACTCGAGCGCTGCATTACACGAACACAGCCACAAACACATACACACACACACACACACACACAGAGAGAGAGAGGTGTGTCAGGGGGCCATTATATGTGACATGTGTGTCTACCGCGGCTGCCGGTGCTCTTGCCGCCGCCTGAGCAATATTCACAGGTTGGTATGGATCTGCGTTCGTGCCTTGTTGTGGTTGTGTTGGTGAGCCTGCACTCGACGGCATGCGTCTCTCATGTTTGTGTGCACTGACCTGCGCTGAAAGACGACGCCTTGTACCCACACGATGCTGCCACAAGGCACACAGTGCCATCCGTGTCGACTGCGTTTGCCTCTTACCCCCACTTTGTCCGTAGCGAAGCCGGTCCCTTGCTCTCGGGCGAATCTCTTCACAGTCTCGATGAACTCGCAAGCCAGCTGATGACCAAGAAAGAGGAAATGCATTTCCTCATGTGAGTTTGTGTGGGGGCGACGCTCACCGATTTGTCGTTGAACCTGATTTTGACCGTGAGGTACAGGTTGTCGATGAACTCAATGACGATGCAGCTGCATAAGACACGACATCATCAGGTAAAGGTATGAGTGTGGGTGGGTTGGTGGATGGGCGAGTGGGTGGAAAGATGTCGGTTACTCTTCCGTCTGCCCGTCGTAGTAGACGCTTTCGACCGACTGGAAGTCTCGCTCAATCCGAACTGCAGGACAATGACGTCGGAAGCATTCACGTGTGTGTGTGTGTCTGTGTGTGTCTGTCTGTCTGTGCGTGCGTGTGTGTGTGTGTGTGTGGTACCTGATGTAGCAGCGAAGACTGATGCAGCAGCAGCAGCAGCAGCAGGGGGGCCTGATGCAGAAGCGTCGAAACCAACATCCACTGCATGGTCTCCCACACGCGGGCGTTTCTCGACATGGGTGGTCGGTGGTCTCCCACACGTGTGTCTGTGTGTCTGTCTGTGTCTGTGTGTGTCTGTGTGTGTGCGTACTGCTCTGGGCGGGCTCCTCAGGGATGAAGACGAACCTGTCTTGGTACACGTGTAAGATGCCCTGCAGCGCACAAGGACACATGGATGGATCCATGGGGATGGATGAGGGGCAAGGCGTCGTTTCGCAGACCGTCGTCCAGTATTGGAATTCTGGTGCTATGAACGCGGCGGATGTGAGCACCTCTTTCAACTCTACTGGAGCCTCCACAGCATCTGACACATAACCGCAGCACACAAGTGACACCACACAGACAGACAGACAGACACCGTGTGGCCTCCGCTTTGTGATCGGTACCTGTGCAGGCCTGCATTTTGGCCTTATCCTTAATGAGCTCCACCACAGAGTTGGCGCCATCCTGACGACAAGATGCGTACGTAAATGAAAAGAAAAGACGTGCGTGGGCATCGATGTCTCTACCGGGATGTCCGTCGTCAATCGGAAGCAGATGGGCGGAACACCGATCAGCGTGGGAGTGAAATCGACCTGCAGGGAGCTGCACACCCACACATACAACCACACATACAACCACACATATGAGACAGAGAGTGAGAGAGGCGGGGGGGCTGGTACTTGTTTCCTGTCTCTACAGCTCTGAAGACGTCCGCATAGTTGTACACAAACTTATCTGAAAGGGGAGACATTCGACACGCACATACACACATTTGCAGGTGTTTTGGTGTGGTGGTGTCTGTCTGTGTGTGTCATCCCCACCGGTCATGCTCTTCTTGGGAACGAACTTGAAGTGAGTATGGCACAGCTGTAGGACGCCCTACACCACACACACACACACACAAAATGCGCACAAAAGAGATGCATGCCAAGCAAGACGCACAGGTGGACAAATGGCTGCATACTTCGGTCATTTCTGGCAGTGTGATGCGCTTCTTGGTGCGAGTGGGGTCAGGGAGAATCTGAAACGCTTCCACGGCATACTCGCGCCTGCAAGGGGGAAGGAGAGAGCCAGCATGTGTGTGTGTGTGTGTATCATGCACATTGTGCGATGTATCCACCCTATGGTTTCGGTCGTGGTGCCTGACGTACACACATCCACAGCACACAAACATTTGGTGAGCCACCCACCCTGTGCTGTGTCCATGTGTGTGTGCATGTGTGCGTGTGTGGTGGGTGAGGGGCGTCGCCCACCCTTCTTGCTCAGCTCTTGCTTGAGTTCGTGCCATTCCTTGAGGTCCATGACGATGGCAATGGCCGTCTCAATGTCGATTTCTGCGCACACACGACACCACCAGACGGAAACGCGTTTGACATGACATCGACGACAGAGAAGCCCCCCCCCCTCTCCCCATTCACTCACCGAGTTTCTTGTGCTGCGGCAGGTCGGGGCAGCTCGTGATGCGTCGAACACCTCCACACACACCCGCATGGGACACACAAAAGGGTGAGCCGTGGGATGTGTATGGTGTGTGGTGTGTGGTATGTGGTATGTGGTGATGTGGCGTGTCTCACCCACCTGTGCACATGGCATCACACTCTGCCACACATGACATGTCCAATCCACACACATTCATGGTTTCGTTACATGTATCTTGGACGTGGCTGCTGTGCATACCGGCCTCCTCAGTCTCCTCAGATTCCATTGCCATCATGGTGGTCTCCATGATCTTGGCCTCGTCCAGCACACCTGCCATCAGATGCCACCAGATCCACCATCTGTGATGGCGAACCGAGCTGATCTTGATCTCCTACCTCTGTCATCCTCCTCGCCAACGCCCCCAGTCGTCGACGCAGCTGCACACAAGGGACGCATTTGCAGAGAGGATGCCATCCATGGTCGGCGTCTGCCTTCCACCCACGCATTCGCTTCGTTGCGCTCACCTCCAACCTGACCTTCCATGATGTCCTGCATTTGGAAATTGGCCATGGACGCGATCCACACGCCTTCACGGTAGAACTCTCTCTGCCTTTTGCGAAAGTGCACGCAACTTCGGAAGTGGTGCGCACTTCTGCACCTGCAGGGTTCGGGTTTGGTATGTAAACATACTGCATTGCACGGCGCCTCAGTCAGTCACGCTCACGTCGCCTTCTCTACCGCAGCAAGCAAGTTAGACAAGTAAAGCGTCATCCCCCCGCTATCGCCCCTGTCAGCTGCATTGATGGATGCCATGCGGCGGGCAAACTGTCGCGTGGCCCAGCCACGCATCTGCTGCTGCCTCAAGACATCGCTGCCGTCCGGCCCTCTGCTGCCCGAGGCGCTGCCAAGGATCCCCTCCCGATTCAGGAGCTCGTGCGGTGACAGGCCCCTACACGGACAGACAGAGTCATTCGCACACGGGCAAGGCACTGCCAGGCTGATGGCTGGTTGTGCACTTGTTTGTGTACCGATACGATACCTCAGGTGTGAGTGTGAGACGATGGAATCGACACCAGGAGGGGGGTCGCCCAAGGCACCGCTCCAGTCTTGGACAACATAAAGCGACAGCGGACGCTCCTGCACTCACACAACCGGAGCAGAGCAGTGAGCAACGTGCCATGGTGCGATGTGGTCATGCTGCCTGCCGCGTCGCCCACCTTGATCGATTCCGAGAAGAACTGACGCGCAAAGCTGACGTAGAGCTCGTACTCGCTCACTCTTCCTCTGCATAAACGACCCACACAAGGACTGCCAATTCCACACACGGCTTTCGACCTTACTCGCCCACCCCAGCTCGACGCTTGACGCCAGAAAGGCTTCAAAGAAGCGCTGGGGAGAGCCCTGCATCATGACACGAGCAACATGCAGGCCATGAGCTTTCGCATCGTCCACTCATCACCTGCTCAGCATAGGCGGCCTCCACTGTTGTCAGGAGCGATTCCACAACGTGCCGCTGGAAAAGGCAGTGGTGCACCACGGCTGTTTCCGCCCTCGGGTGACGTTTCCTGTGGCCATCACACCACAAACAGAGAGAGGAGAACCACTTAAGTGTTCCAAGAGCGACTCACGCTGGGCCAGAGACGATACCTGATGGGCTGGTTTGGAATGAACCGTTCTATGAAGTCGTCATAGCGGTGAAGGTCGACCCGCGAGCGGACGTGTGGCACGTCTTGCTCGGCGAGTGAGAAGACGCACCCCTGCACACTCGACGGCTGGGAAGAGGCCGGCGCATTGGTGGTCGCCGAATGAAGAAAGGTCACATGACGCAGCCAGATGAGATCGGCTGAAGGACGGCAACACAGACACAATAAGATGCATGGCGAGCGTCCTCCTCTCTTCTCCCTTCCCCCGCTGCTGATTCGTACCATCCATGACGAGAACATGGTCCCGCAGCCCTGGGATGACTCTGAAGCAGTACAGCTTGATCAGCTGCTGCAGCACCCATCCGTCGCACGCGAAGGCGCCATTCGAGCTGGTGACGTGTTGACAGAAACTGACACACAGGGCAATCAGACACCCATGTGCATGAGCACTCTGCCGTGGATAAGGATGGCGTGTCGTTTCACCATGCGTACTAGGAAGTGAACTCGCCTTCAGGGAACCACTCACACAGCCGAAGGGCTGCTGCTCCATCGAAGGGCTCCTGCACACAACGACGAGATGTGTATGCCAAAGTGTTCGTGTGCTTCCTGCGGTGCCATACTCTCACCTTTGAGACGATGACGATGCGCCTGGCTTCTGGCAGATGCCGCTGGACGGATGCAAGTGCAGCAGCCAGCGTGGCGTGATCTGCGACCAAAAGTAGAGGAGAGGAAGTCGATGTGCGAGATCTGCAGGAGCAGCTCAGCATGTGCTCACCCTTCTCATGCGCAGGGATGACGACATCAATGCCCGACGAAGCACAACCGTCTGCATCTTAAGAGTGCAGGCGTGGGATCTGTCAAAAGGGCGACGAATCGGTGTACCTTTCTCTTCTGCCATTCCAGTCGCTCCGGGGGTTAGGGTGTGCAAGTGCGTGCAAGTTCCCGTAAAAGTGGGCCTTTCCCTCTAATTCCGGCCTCTGCAGTTCGCCGGTTTCTGTCTATTCCCCCTGCCTGAGGGTGACATTGGTTGTCGGAGAGGGAGGGTTGCGCGATTCCTGTTGATCGAAACGGAAAGCCGCAACGGCGCGAGGTGCCTGCCGCCGTTAGAAGCCGACTGGGGATGTTGCGTGAGCCGGAGGCGTCCAAGAAGGACGGGGGCGCTGGAGCATCGCAGGTGGGTTCACAAAGGCCACAGGCAGCTCTCGCGTGTGCGTGGGCATCACTGATGCCGTTGCCCGACTTCACCAGAAGTCAAGGACACACACGTGGACGTCTCGTGCATGTGTGGTGTTCGTCTGCCTGTTGTCGGTCAGGCTGCTGGTAGTGCCGATGGGGTGGAGGCGTCGCCCCATCGTCGGCTCGGCTTTAGCAGTGAGGGATACACTGAGGAGGAGAGGGAGCTGCTGAGACTCGCTGGGGAGGGGGAGGACAAACCTCAAGACGATAGTGTGATACGCGACAGGTACATACACACACAGAGGCCAGGGGATGGGCAAGAGGGCAGGCACAGGCAGAGAGAGGATGCAGATTGCAGCTGACGACCTTCCCGTGTCTGACTTGTCTGCATTTTCAGGTCAGGTGAGGCCGCTGGAGCTTCTCAGGCCGCTCGAGAGGTACAGCAAGGCAAGGCCATGCACATGAGGCCAGCCCATGCGCTGGGCTATCAGAACGGGGACACACTAGCACACCAGCGCCCCTAACGGTCGCGTTGTACGCTTGTGTGTGCAGGTGGGTGACGGTCAGAGGCACAGGCTGCCAAAGGCGCGTGAACATAGCCACGACAGGGCCATGATGGACAAGACACCTACAGGTAACACCTACACGCACCAGACACCTCGCCACCCGCATCGCATACCATGCCCTCTCCCCCTGCTATTCATTTGTTGTGTTCAGTCAAGGATGAGCCCGACCGTTACAGCGAGCTGCCTTCTGAGAGCAAGACGCCCCGCGTTGACCGCCCCAGGGCCCTCGACGCTGCCGTCGAGGCCTTCCAGGACCAGGGGGAGTCCAACCGACGCCACAGGGAGGGGCCACACCCGCACCTGCCCACACCAGAGCGGCCCAAGACAGTGCGCATGTCGACGGGCGACCGGATGTCCCTCAGGGAGCGCCGCAATGCCGTCTCCGCCTCCGCCATGCTCGGCATGCGCGCCAGGCGCCCCAAGCCCGTTGATCAGCACGAGCCAGACGTCCCTCTCACCAAGCCCCCACCGAAGCGCAGGGGACGTCCGCCCAAGGCGGCTCAGAAGAGGGGGCGGCCCAGCAAGAAGGCGCTGGCCTTCTCTGAGGCGACGGAGGATAGCGACGAGACGTCAGGCGAGGCCCCCGACTGGCTGCATGACCCGGCGCACGATGGTCTTCGCTGCCTGCTCGAGGCAGTACGTCAGCTGGAGGAAGAGGGGCGGACAGAGGGCGACCGTCACAAGCAGGCGCCGCGCGACCGCGACCGTTGGGGCCGGAAGGCCAGCTCGGACGCCGACATGTACTCTGACGAGGGCGAGAGCGACTCGGTATATGAGAATGGCGATGGCGAGTCGCAGGGTCTGGACCTCGATGACCCCGACCTCTATCAAGACAGCGATGAGGACATGGAGCAAGACGATGACGTGGCGATCGAGGACGTGCCTGTCAAGAGGGGGCGGGGGCGGCCCAGGAAGGGCCAGAGGGGCGAGCGGGATGGCGAGTACAAGCCAGGCGACAAGATCCAGGCGGCCAAGGGCAGCAAGAAGCGCCAGCGCAAGAGCGGCAAGGCTCTCGACGACGACATCGACCCGTCACTGCATCGGCTCAAGGACTTCATCAACAGGAGTGCGCGTGCCCAGCAGCAACAGAGAGGGCGGAAGGGCAGATGGACTTGCGGCGTCTCGCCTGACGGTGGGCCCGATGAGGACGACATCGTGCCCCCTCTGGCGCCTCCGAAGGACTACGACCAGTCTGCGACGGACGGCAAGTCGGGTGTGTCGGACCTCATCAGCGAGCACACCAGGGATGTGCCGCCGGCCGTGATGCGCAAGAGGAGACGCCGCAGGAAGGCTGACCTGTAAGCCACACACGCTATCCGTCTGAATGTATTGGTATTCCACTCGTCTGTGTGTGTCTCGTGGTGTCTGCAGGAGTGAGGTTGACATTGACCCGGGTACGTGGGCGGAGCTGGAGAGGCTCAAGGAGGCCGTGCAGCAGAAGGCCATCATGGAGCGGAGCCTCAACAATCTTCCCTCCACCCCTGCAGAGGGCGCCGCCCTTTCCCGCCAGGCCATCGCCAGCCTCATGGCACTCGACACCACCAAACAGCTGCCTGTCGGCGACCCCGAGCTGCCCTCCATCCCCGAGCTCAAGGAGCAGAAGAAACGCGAAATCGAGCCCATGCGCAAGATCGCCGAGGTGCTCGAAGCCCTCAAGACCAAGACGGCACAGGCACAGACACAGGCGTCGACCACCACAGCCCCCTTTCAGCCGGGCAAGGTCAGACCACCCCCGTTGCCACCCCTGCCAAATCCACCCATGGCTGGCACTTCGCCCCCTGCGGCCCCCCTCGTGCCGCCGTCAGCAGTGGCCGCTCAGTTCAAGGCGGCCAGGAAGGGCGAGTACACGGGCGTCAAGAACCCCGTGGTGCCTCCGGTGTTCCCTCTCGACGCGGTGGTGGGGGGCGGCGACCGGCCGGAGCTCATGTCGCTGCCGTCGCTCGAGAGCATGGCGGGCAAGGGAGCCAGCTCGGCCAGTGGGTCCGGCAAGCAGCTCGCCAAGAGCAACCTGGTCCCGCCCATCTCGCCGCCCGCCATGTCCTTTGTGCCGTCCGGCGGCTCACGGTCCAACACGACGTCGCCCGACACGGCTGCTTTGGCCCTCAACGCCCTGGCGGCCATCGCGCCCCCCGGGCCTCACCCATTCCCCTTCACACTCCCACACAACAAGCCACCGACTGGACCGACAGCACCAGCGGCAGCAGGAGGGGAGGAGAGGGAGGCGGCTGCTCAGCTGTCCGATGTGCGGCCTTCCCTCTTCGCTCTCGGCTCGCTGGAGCACTTCACCGCCGTCGGTGGCCCATCCCCATCCACCAGCCCCATCAAGAGGGCCCAGGATCCGAACGCTCCTGCCGCTGCCGCTGCCGGTGGTGGTGGTGGTGTGGGCAAGGCGTCGGTATCGCTCGAGGGGATGGAGGAGATTCCGGCAACGTATGGCAAAGAGAAGCCACTGGAGCAGATCCCGGCGAGCTATGGCGGGATGGGGCTACAGCGGCCGGACCTGGGCGTCGTGGATCAGGCTGCCCTGGCAAACAAGGGGCTCGGAGGCGCCGCGCATACGACGTTCCCCCTCTTCTCGCAGTCGTCTGCAGGTTAGCAAACACCGGCACACCAACCGATCTGACTCAGACATCACTGCTCGTACCTTGGTGTGTGTTGTGTGCAGCTGCTGCGTTGAGTATTCTCCAGCCGTCGGCCTTCCCCACGCCCACCCAGCCGCCTATCAAGTCGGCACTCGCACCAAACCCAAGCCAGCATGCGCGGCCGTTGCTGACTCACCCATTCCTGCGACCGCCCTCTGCTGACCGGCCGACATCTCACTCGTGCCCTTCGGGTCCCGGCAGGGCGAACGTCACCGTACCAGAGCTCTCTGGAGGAGGGGCGGCTGACACGAGCCGCTCCGGGGGCCCTGGGCGGGCGGCGAAGGGGTCTTCGGGGAGAGGAGGCGCCCACACGGGCAAGAGCAGCAAGAGGGGCTCGTTCATTCTGCCGCTCGTGCCGCCTGTTCACGTGAAGCGCAAGTGAGAGCCAAGCGAGAAGGGGAGTGGGCAAGGCTGCCTCAGCTGACGTGAGATGCATCTCGTGTATGGTCGGTGGTTATCTGTCTGTCTGCAGGTCTCAGGCCAACCATGACGCCCAGGCCGGCTCCTCAGACGCCAAACGGCCCTGCCTTAGCAAGTGAGCCGCCCACCCCACACCACACCACGCCAGCACCACATGCAACATCACACCAACATGCCATGTCACCGCCCGTCTCCCCCGTGTGCTTCTTTCCCTTGCAGGCCGCCCGACATGGATGACCCAGAGATCCTCCCCTCCCTGACGGTGCCACGACTCGTTCCCCCGGCGGCTCCCAAGCCGGCAGCAGCCATGCGCGGCCCTTCGCAGACGAACCTTGCCCGCGAGGCGGGTCAGTCGGTTGCAGGGGGCGGTAATGGTGGCAGTGGTGGGGAGCAGGGGACGGACGAGAGTGACGGCAGCGGGCGGCTCTCGCGGGGCGCACCCAGCGGGTCGGGCGGAGGCATGGCGGGGGCAGCCATGCCTCAGGCGGCCTCTGTCGTCGTGGACTGACTGACTGCGTGGAAGGCGTGGAAGGGGCTGGAGGGGAGGGCTCCTTGTCTGTCTTGATTGTCTTCTTCCTGTACCATACATGCACTGACTATGTGTGTGGCCATCTTCTCTCTTCCCTTCCCCGTCTCTCTCTCTCTCTCTCTCTCTCTCTCTCTTTCTCTCTCTGACTCTCTCTCTCTCTCTGGGGGCAATTTTTCAGACTGACACGACATCCTATCCTAGTACGTTACGGAGCCAGACAGCACATTGAGTCGGTCTGTCCGAGAGTTGTTGATTGATTCGTTAAAGTGGGTGGGTGGGCGGGGTGGCCTTGGCCGTCTGTCTGTCTGTCTGTCTGGCATGATTGGTAAGTCGCTCGCACATGGCTCTCCACAGGACTCTGTCTAGAGCCATGTGTGCCAGCCAGCCCAGGCAGCCGGGCAACGAGAGGGAGGCATTCATGCGTTCGTGGACCCGATTGGTGTGTTGTGCATGAATGCATTTCGTGCTGTGTTCATACGTCCGACCTCTTTGCCTGTGTCAGTCCAGTCCATGCATTCCTGAGTGAGTGTTCGAGGGGCCGTGAGGGGGCGGGTCGGTCGCGGCTGTCGTATTTAAAACTAACTTGACCGGCTGAGCGGCTGACGTACGTCTGTGGCGGACCCCCCAAAGCACCGTGGCTTTTGAAACCTCCCTCCCTCGTTCGGTATGCGTGTTGCGTATGCCTAGGACCCGCGTAGACCTACTTGGTACATATGCCTACCTACCGTACGTCGCCGGCCGTCCACCAACTACAATTCACTCACTCGTGGTCTTCTTTCCAAGGGGCGTGGCGGTGCGGTACTGTTAAATGTAAGTGTGTATGTAATGGGTTGATTACTGGGTGGGTGACCGGTGACTGACTGTGTTCACTGCTGGGGTGGGGTGGGGGGGAGAGGGAAATGGGTAGGGAATTTTGACAAACAAGACAGACAAACACAATGAGGTGACGACGGGCACCTGACCGAGAGGGTGAGGGAGGGAGGGAGGGAAGAGGGAGGGAGACCTGATGGGTGGATTGGTGGATTGGTGAGCTGCCTGCCTGCCTAGCCCCCTCTTTTTTGCTGACTTGACTTTGCTTTGATTGTTCATTCGTCATTTTTTCGCCGCTTCCTCCCTCCGGCACGGCACGCCTGGGAGGCAGCACAGACATTACATTGCCATGTGTACAGACAGACCGACCAGACAGATGGCTATTGCTGTTGCTGCTACAGACAGAGAGAGTGAGAGAGAGAGAGCTGCACGAGTACCTGTAGGATGCAGGCAGTGTGTGCGTGTTGAGAGAATGCGTTGGTGTGTGTGTGTGTGTGAATGAAGCCCATCCACATGCACAGAACCCTTGCCACAATCGCACACATGACCCCATCCATCCGTCCATCAGTGTTTTCTTCTGTGTGTCTCCCCTCTCCTACTCTGAGCGTCGAATGGTTGGGGCGGGTGGATGGATGGGACGGGTGGGAGTGTAATGAGGTGACGTGTGTGTGCGCAAACACGCATGCCACGCGCCTCTTACTGCCCTCCCTCCCGCCCGCCCACCCGCTCCTTCGCTGTGCACTAGCTGGGTGACATACATGTGCTGTACCTTAACGAATGCTGGCTGCCGACGACACTGGTGCGTGATTCAATGATGATGCAGACTTGGTGCTCCTTCTGCGTGCGTGTTACCGCTGCTGCTGCTTGAACCTATGCTATGTGTCTCTCCAGCTACATCCACACGCACATCCACACACGCACGCACGCAGGGGTCGTCTCGCCGTCTGCATGGCGGCACGAATGAGTCCCCCATCCATCATACCATCGCTCGCCCCATCAATCAGACCCTCTGCCGTGGCTGTAATCGGAAGCGCTATGTGTGGTCGGTGGTGTCTGTACACGTATAAGAGTGGGTCAGTCTGGTGTGTCTGCTCAAGAATGCCGGCCGTCAGTCAGCTATGGTACGTATGGACATATCCCCCCTCTCTCCCCGTCAACAACTGTCTGTCTGTCTGTCTGTCTCTGATAGCTACATGCCGCCAGGGTGGCCGAGAAACCCCGCCAATCTAAAAGCCCACACACAAAACACCACACCACACCACAAATCCAACACGGAGACGCCCATTCTCTCTCCCTCTCTCCTTGGCTTACATGCCCTGGGCCTCCTGCGTCATTTTCTCGTCTCGTTTCTTGGTGGTGGTGCGTCGCTTCCTGCCGCCCCCCTCCTTGTCCCCCTCCGCACCGCCCGCCTTGCTCGAGCCCCGCTTGCGGCCGCGCCGCGTGTCCAGCGAGGCCCCCTCCTTCATCGAGCACAGCAGGTTGGCCACCGCCTCTTCAGACATGCGCTTCTCCCCACCACCACCACCCCCACCAGCAGCCGTAGCCGCAGCTGCTGCTGCTGCTGCCGGTGAGGGCAGGATGCCGTTGGCGTTGCCGTCCTGGATGAACTCCTCGGACGACTTGGCCGACGCGGGCACGGCGTATGAGGATGAGGCGCGCTCGTGTGTGATGGGGTGCATGGTGATGGGCACCACCATGTGTGGGTATGGGTAGCCGTTGGGCGGGCCGGCAGGGATGGCGGCGAGGGTCAGCAGGCGCTCGTTGGGGTCGTTGGGCTCGTTGTGTTCTCCGTTTCCGTTGCCGTCGTTGTTGTGGTTGTCCAGGGGCGGGTGTGTGCCGTCCGGGAGGGGCATGGGCATCATGTGGGGGTGGTGGGCCACCTGCAGCTTGGCGCGCACCTCAGCCTCCTGCTTGGTCAAACTCTTCCTGCACATCCATCAATCACACACACACACACACACGGGAAGATGCACCTGGTGCAACTCGTTTCCTGTGATGTGTGTGCATGGTGTCCGGACCAGAGCTTCTTGAGATCCGACAC
This sequence comes from Vitrella brassicaformis, assembly GCA_001179505.1. Classification (NCBI taxonomy): domain Eukaryota; family Vitrellaceae; genus Vitrella; species Vitrella brassicaformis. Next base: position 132,554 of record CDMY01000248.1, on the reverse strand, counting down.
CTTGCGATTGTCACGCAACACCTGACACACAAAGAGAGAAAAGTGAGCCTCCCTCCTCTCTCCCCTCCCTCCCTCCCTCCCTCCCTCCCTCCCGCCCTTTGTCCCTCGTGGGCCGACCTCGGCGTGAGGCGGGAGGCCGTAGTTGTTGTCCGTGAGGGCCCGGAGGGTCTCCGCCCGCATCACCAACGCATTGTACATCGTCTCAGCAGTCTCACCTGCACACAAACCAAACCAAACCAAACCAACCGGCCACGTCAAACAGGTCAATATAGATAGATGTTTGGTGTGGATGGATGGATGGATGGATGGATGCATGGATAAAGACAGCTTGCCTCTCCTCTCCTCTCCTCTCGTCTGATTGCTTACAGACGACGTCGTGTGCCATGATCATGAGTCTGGCCAGTGCGACCCTGACGCCCTGTTTCTCAAACAGGTGCACCTGCTCCGCAACGCCGCCACGAAGACGATCTATCTTGACCTCAACCTTGGTGTACTCCTGCACACAACACACCGCACCACACGAAACACATCACACATATGGCCATCCATCCATCGGCGCGTGTGGCGTGCGTTCGGTGTGAGTGGACTGTGTGGGTTAGTTACCTGCAGCGTCGAGGTGAGGCATGGGATCTGCGCCTTCCAGGTGGGCGGGCGGCGACTCGACACCGCCGGCACCTCACGGGACACGTACTCCATCCACTCGCGCGACAACTCATCCTGACACCCAGCCAATCCAATGCATTCGTCCGTCCATCCATCAAACGCGCCAAGAAGAAGGCCACATCCACCATGCAGCCATGGATCTCTGGCCGTATATTGTGTGGTCAGCGCACCTTGCGGAAGATGGTGCAGGTCTTCGCGAGGAACTCCTTGAGCCCTTCGCGATGGACTTGCCCCTCCCCGGCCAGGTCTTCGCCGGTGCTCTCCATCACGGGCTCCACAACGGCACGCAACACATAGCCCACACGCATCTGGACACAACCGTCACAGAGGTCCATGCATTCGGCAAGGCCAGAGGGCGGAGATGGTGTCAATGGCGGGATGCCGTACCTCTTGCGTGGCGCCCTGAGCCTTGAAGTGGCGGTCCTGCTCCTTGGTGTAGACGATACCGCCCTCCTCAGCTGCCATCTTATCTCGCAACTTCCAACACGAGCTAAGCACGCGCGAGCTGAGGGGTGGGGGCTTTGGCCAGCTTGTGGGCGTCTCACCGGCCGGCAGATCTCTCAGGAGTCCCTCATCTTGCACTGAAATGGCTAACCCATTGCTGACTGTCATCATCGATCGCATCCAGTGAGCGTGAGCTGGCATCAGACTCATGCATCTGGCCAGATCTCCATATCCGGGCAGGTGCATGAGATTCAAGCAGCGGGACCAAGTGCGTCATGCGAACTCGATACCCAGCACATCACAGTGACTGTGCAGAAGACACGACACAAACATGGAGTCTATGCACCTTCCTCGTCGGCACGGCACACAGGTGCCGGTCTTCTGTCTTTCCTTCCATCGGCGCCTTCTCCATCATCGACAATTGTGTCCTGCCAGTGAGAAGGGCTGACAGGACCAAATCACCCGAGGAAGGTGCGTCGCCAAGGAAGGATAAAATAGCAGCACACACAGCCCACCACCCAGCAAAAGGGAAGTACACTCACGCCCCAACACTTGCTGTTCACATACGTTCGGCCGTCACCTCAACTCACCAACAAGACAGAAAAACCGTGGCCAGCCGTCGAAAACGATACACCATCCCGTCAATAGCTAGCTACCCCTGACAATCTATCGCTTGTTGCCCCTCCTCGACACGCGCACACTGGTCTTGGCATACATGAGCTCCAGCCCCCGCTGGTCCTCCGGGCTGAGGCGATAGCCCTGCGCCGTGTCGATGACCAGCCCCGCCTGCTCGTCGTTGGTGTAGACGACAAACCCATACAGCCACCGGGTGCCCTGCCGCGGCACCACACGGCAGCTCACATAGCCGGGGAACGGCCGGAAGATGTGCGACAGCTCCCTCTCCGTGCAGTCGCCGGGGATGTAGTCCACATACACCACATTGGACGGCTGACTGCCCACCGGCGCCTCCCGCTCTCTCTCTCTTTCCCTCTCCCTCTCCCTCTCCCGCTCGCGCTCGCGTCCTCTGCGGGGAGGGGGTTTGTCTGAGCGAGGGCGCTGGGCGGTCCTCAGGTCGGGGGACTCCTCGCGGATCCTCTTGGAAGTGCGGGCGTAGGAGATCTTCAGGCCGGGGAAGGAGGGAAATGCCGGCAGCTTCTTGTCCTGACAAACCAAGACATATGCAACCCACAGACCAGGACAGCGTGCACGGTGGCCTCTCTGCATCAGTTGGTGTCCTCTCCTTCCTCTCCTTCATTGCTGACCTCGAGCAGCGGCAAAGCAGCGCGGCAGCACTCGGCGTCAGCGAAGTCCACGAATGCGTAGAAGCCCTCCGCGCGCCCTGGTACCAGCCGCGCCTCCTTGAAGCCCCGCAGGTCCTTCGCCAGCTCCTCAAGATGCTCCTTCGTGCATCCGTCGGGCAGGTGGGCGACATACAGAGCACGAGGATCAGAAACCATCGCGAAGACCCGTCCTTCTCGTTGGCGAAGAAGGCTTCCCTTCTCTTTCCCCTTTCTTCCCCTTCCTTCCCCTCGTTTGCGAGCTCAGAAAGGGCGAGCTGAGAACAGAGGAGGGAAGAAATGGGCCCAGGCATCCGATAATCGCTGTGATAGCATCATCGCAGCAAAGGTCAGCAAAGTGAAACGCGGACTATGGATGTTCATACGATGAAAGGCAGCCAGTGACTCAGAGCTGGTCCTGCGTCTGCTCTGTCTGTCTGCCTGTTTTCGTTTGGATGGATTCGTCGTGCGATGACTGTGTTGATATTGCTGGTTTGGGCTGTGTGCCAGATTGTGCGTCACCGGGACAACTGCATACCAGCTGGGTCTTCGAATCTCACTGACTGACGAACGCCGGGTGAGCGAAGGGCCAGTGTATGAATGGCATCAAACACGGTGATGGTCTGTGGCTCCTGCAGGAACCAGCAGACCAGGAGGACACAACCGTCGCATCAAACCGCCTACCATGTATGTACGAAGCCACCCACGCGCAAAGCGCATCGCATGCCCATTTTCTCTATGTCTGTCATGGCCCCTCAGACCGCTCGCTCACTCACCGATGGCGTCCCAGCCCACACAGCAGCTCCCCGATCAGAAGCCCCCGAGCCCTCCACCCCTCTCGTCCCTGCTGACACTCGCAATCAAGAAGGCCGCTGACATTGCCGTGTCGGGCGACGACCAGCAACGGGCCGCTCTCCGCTCCCAGATCTCCAACAGCTCTCCCGATGGTCTTGCCACGATGCTGAGGCTCGTCGAGGAGCATATAGAGGAGGCGATGAGCCGCCTGGTCCTGCGAGATGTCTTGTTCTTCACCATTAGTGACCTTGAGGCGGCCCTCAAGACCGTCTACTTCTTGGGATGTCAGCAGCGTGCTGCCGAGTGGCGGTCCATCGGGCAATTCATCAGACTGGCGGCCATCTATCGGCTGACCCCATCCACCGGACTTCCTCTGCTGCTGTCGGTGACTCATCTGCCTAACATGTGGGGCCTTCGCAACCTGCCTCTCGCAATTGCCATTTATCGGCTTATCGGACGCCAGCTGACGCACCAGAGCGACTGCCTGAACCTGGAACAAGACGCTAGCGGCGCCTACTGGATCGGCACTGGCCGGGTCTTTCGTGCGGTGCCTTTGGGGGAGTTGCCGGCCAACCATCCTTACGCCGAGGGATACCAGAGAGGCGATCCCGTCATCCGGGATGGCATCACTCTCCACCGGTCCTTCTCCTCATATCTCCTGTGCTGCTTGGTTTACTGGTGGTCTCATCAGGGGGGAGTGCACCGGACGACGGTGAAAACCACGGCGGACAGACGCAGCGCCAGCCGTCAGTCTCTGCCCACCGGCCACATCCCCCAGCAGATGGGCATCGTGGCCGACCGTCAGGATGACGGCAATGACGCGCGTCTTGTGGTTGTGAGCGGGTTTCGACCCCCCGATACTGTCGCCGCCCACCTGGAGATCCAAGCTGACAGCATCACTCTGACCACGACCGAGTCGGCTGTTGCTCATGCGCCTGCGCCGCTGAGCACCCGCTTCCCCGTGTCGGTGCCCCTGTGGCGTCGGGTGCTCAAGCAGTTCGACCTCGTCATCAACGACCTGCTGAAGTGAGCCGGAGGTAGGGGCGGTGCTGCATGGGGTTGGCTTCTCTGCCGCTGCTTCAGGACGGCAAGTGGGTGCTGGAGGTAGCTAACGGGTTCACGGTGGATGTGCCAGAGATAGATTGGCGTGTGTTGGGGTACGTCAAGAGAGGGCGGGATGGGGTGGAGAGATGGGTGCCGGTTGACTGACCAGAGCCGATGGCGCCAGTCGACACCTGTCTCCCCCTCTGCTTAAGTAGACAAAGGGATGGGCCGATGGATGGATGGATGGATGGATGGATGGAAGGCTTGGGCAGGTTTTGGTAAGTGGATGGATAGCTGTTGTCGCCGCCTGCCTGCCTGCCTTTCCTCCTTGTGAATTGCATGTTATGTCTGTTTGTACAAATGTCTGGTCAGAGGGAGGGTTCAGACGAGCGGTCTGCTGCAGCTGTCTGTATTGCATTTCGGGGGGTGCACTTGCGAGCCTGAGCTGTAAACACACAGGCATCTGAGTTCTCGGTTCTCTCAAGGTTTCGTTCAGAAGAGTTCTCATACTCCTGTGATCATCATGATGGCGTCTTCCTCGAGCTCTGAGAAGGACGAGCTCCACGGTGAGAACACAGGACGCTGGAGGAGAGGCCCTCCGCGAGGCCTGTGCAAATGTGCATCTTATGCACAGGTGTGCCCACTGAGGGTGTGGCCGAAGGGGGGGAAGGCAAGACCGAGGACTCGGAGTCGGGGCTCACGGGTATCCATGGAAATGGCGGCATGTGTGTGCTGGATGGAAAGATGGATGGATGGATGCCATTGGATGGATGGATGAATGGATCTCCTCCTTTGCACAGAGGCTGGTAACACGCACACTCAGGCCATGATGGAAACGGCTGCCGCTCAAGATGTGGCCAACACGAATGGAGGTATGCGATGCTATGGTGGGATTTGCTGCATGCGGCTGTGTTGTTGTGGATTTGATGTGTTACATGAGGACGGGGGACACATACACGGGAGAGGATGCCCATTGTCTGTTCCTACAGGTGGATCGGCCGTGCTGACTGAGGAGGCTCAACAGGGCGCCTCCTCCTCATCCATCAACATCCGCAACTGCCTCAGTGGTGGGTGGGCACAAACTGACGACATTTGGCGTGTGGTGTTTGTGTTGCAATGGGCTGCTATGTCTGTGTCTTCGAATGCAGCCGTGCTCAAGACTACCTACCAGATCTCGGTGCTGAAGGCCCTGATCGAGAAGGGTGAGGGGTGAGGGGTAAGGGAAGGGGCAGAAATCATGCATTTCTTTTACTTCCCTCTTGTCGACAGATGTGCTGAGTTCCGCGACCGACGAGGACTCTCTGGAAGGTACGCACACCAACACATGACACCACGATGGTGCACACACACACCCTGCTGCATTGCCGTTGTGTGTATCTGTCTCCCCCCTCACCTGCAGAGACTTTCAACCAGATACCCAAGTAAGGCCTGCCGATACCTGAACGGAACACACGCATACACACGTCTATACCCGTGCACTGCAGTCGGAGCTACAAGGCGATGGCGAGCCAGAGTGGGGACGTCGCCAAAATAAATCTCAAGACGTGGACCTCAGTAGGCAGACGAGACGAGCCAGCACACAAAGCACAGAGAGACACGCACCTCCCCTCCCCTTTTCTCCTCGTGTGTGTCGGTCGCAGGGTGACTTTGTGTTGGAGCCCAAGGCACTCGAGTTCATCCCGGCACAGCGCCTGCCGCACGCACGTACGGACCGATGGGCGCATACACACACGCCACAGCACCTATCTGCCTCTGTTTGTGTGATGTTCAGCGACGTTCTGGTACCCCTACGACTCACTCAGCACCATCGACTACCACATCATCTCCACCAAGAAAGAAAACTACCATCAGTGAGTCCACAGTCGACACATGCACCAGACACACAACACACAGCGGCACACCGTCGGCACACACAGAGCATGCACAGAACATTTGTGTGTGTATGTGTGTGTATGTGTGTGTGTGGGGTGTGTGTGTGGTGTGTGTGTGGTGTGTGTGGTGTGTGTGTGTGTGTGTGCAGGGTCTTGGTTTTGGACTTCCAGGAGTCGAAGACGCCCAACCTCCTCGTCAGTTTCAAGGACCCTGAGACGGTACGCAAGGAACGGGTTCACACGCATCATCGCCTGTACACCTGCGCCTGTTGTGGGGTGTGTGTCATTGATCAGGACGTGGTCAAGGATGTGATGGACATACTACAACAGCAGGCCACTGTGCCAATCAAAGACCAATCCAAAGGCAAGTTCTACGGTAGGTCACAGGCCGACCCACACACAGACATGGGAGAAGGGGAGGGGGAGGCTGGGTCAGGGCGGTGTCTGTCTGACCACTTGTGCCCTGTGGCTGTGTGTCAGCTGCTGGTGGTGGTGGTGGTGCTGATTTGGTGACGGCTCGCGTGGAGATACTCGAGATGGTGCCCCCGAAGACCTCAAAGTCGTACGAAATCAAATCTGGCTGGACCCCGGTGTGTATGCCAACGAGACCATCTTTTCCACCACTGCGTCTGTACGTGTGTCTGTCTGCGTGCTGCAGGGGCTGCTCATCATCGACAACTCATTCTTCATCTTCTACCCAAGCACACACCGAGGTGCACCCCACCCCCCTCCCCCCCCACCCACACACACACGGGTGCATACACAGAGAGACACGTCATTCTCCTGCAGATGCGTTCTTTGTCGGATATGGAGGGCTCCGCAGTGTCGGCAACACCAGCATCATGTCACCGAAGTAAGCAGCGCCACACCCACCCACACCCAGCCACATCCATGTTGTATCCCTGATGGTGTACGTGCGTGTCCTTATCCAGGGATGTGGTCGTGAATCATATCGACAAAGGCCTTCCCGGTCTCGACATCAAATTTCACAACCTCGAAGTGAGCACCCCAGAAGCCCACACGCCACACATGCGTGACAGTGGATGGATGCGCTTCGTATCTCTTGGCAATTAGGATGTGGAATTGCTGCTCGAGAGTGTTCGGACCTTCAACAAGACGGGGGCGGACATTCAGATCTATTCGCTGCCCAAGGATTCCCCCGCGGACAGCGATAGCCCGAGTGCCTCGAGCAGCTTCCAGTGCAACTCCACGGCCGACATGCTACGTGAGCTTACGGATGGCATGCAGACGAGATGACTTCTCACACTTGTGAATGTGTGTGTGTGTGTGTGATTTTATTGTGTCAGGTTCCAGTTCACCCTCCTCGTATCGCAACTCCAGCATCGACATGGGTAGTAGTCATTGCACACATGTCCAGACCGACACACACACGTTTCCTCTGCTCTCGTGTCAGGTGGGCCGTTCCTTCCCTCCACCTACGTCGCGCCACGTAAGAGCTACGTGCGCCAGAAGACACATGGCGATCTTTCTGTACACCATCCATGTGTGTGTGTATATGTGTGTGTGTGTGTGTGTGATGCAGTGAGTTTCAGGTGAGATGGCGGGGGTATGCAGTGAGTTTCAGGTGAGATGGCGGGGGTATGCGGGCAGGTTGCCTGTGCAGCTGAGTGACACTCTTGTCGTCTGTTGACCCATGCAGCAATCCCAAGCTAGAGGCTGAGGTTCTTCCCCCGGGGATGGCCGAGAGGGTGGAGGTGAGAAGGCCTTGCGTGTATCGTGGCGTGGCTGGGGCTGGTTCGTATCAGTGTGGGTGTGGTGCATCGGCTGGCTTTGTCTGTCTGTGTCGGTCAGGGTCGTGTTGAGTTTTCGGATTCGCGCATCGACTTCGGTATGCCAGAAATTGACACGTAGAGACACGTGCAGCCATCTCTTGTCTGTCTGTGTGTGTAGTGTCGTCCAAGTTCAAGCAGCGCATCCTCTTCGATAAACTCAAACTGGTGGAGTTCAACAGGTAGGTCTGTAACAGACCTTCTGGGTAGGGTGGGAAGCCGTCCACTTGTGTCTGTGTCCCCCCCTCCTTCTGTCTTTAATCAGATCGACGCGTTTGGTCAGACTGCACTTCACCCAGACCGACGATGATGGGGAGGAGGATGACGAATTCCTGGACGTAGACCTCAAACCGCTCGTACCTAGGCCACATACACAGACACACAGCTGGACACAGAGAGAGAGGCTGGTGTGGTGTGGTGTGGTGTTGGTGCAGGGAGGGCCACAGAATCCCGTGGACGAGTTCCGCCAGGCCATCAAGGACAGAAACGACAACAGACCCAAGGTGCGCGACACAGATAGAGCCACACATTCAAACACCCATTATGTACGATCGAATGCGGTGCGTCGTGGTGTGTGTGTTGTCGTGGAACAGGACGACCAGATAGAACTCAAGGATCTCGGTACGTTCACATGGATGGATGGATGGATGGATGGATGGACGCTCAGGCTGCATCTCATCTTTGCTCTTTTCTTTCTTTTCATGGTGCAGAGACCAATAGCCGTGAGTCGCATGGCGTGGCGTGGCGTCTCGACCACCACACACATACACACACATACACGGACACACTTTACGTCTCCTTCCTCACACACATGAATGAATCCATGGATGTCTGTATGTCTGCAGAGAGTGTTGCGGCTGCTGCTGCCGCTGCCGCTGGGCAGGCAGCTGGCCCTGCTGCTGGTGGTGGCCCCCCCCCTGCTGCTGCTGGCTTCCCAGGGCGCCTGCTGAGCGCGTTCATGCCAGGGCTCTCCACGGCCCTGGAAAACATGCAGCAGGGCATGATCGCAGCGTATAATGCGGGGCTGGACCAGGGCGACCAGAACGACCCTGACACCAACAACCAAACCAGCAACCAGTGAGTGCATGGCCACGCCGCTGTGCACCCATCCATGGATACTCACGGGCTCTTTCGTTTGTGTGCTCTCCCCCCTCTCAGGTGATCGCCATACTCACATCCGTAGACGTAGCTCGCATTGATGATTCATGGAGTGTTGTGAGTGAGAATGTGCTTTGGGAGGGATTGTGCTTTGGGGCCGTCTGTGCTGCTTTGGACAGACTCCAGCGCAAAAAGGCACCACAGAAACACACACACAAAGACATACACGAATGTGTCCGTCTGACAGTGAGTGCCTCTCTCCGGCTGCGTCCCGCTTTTGTCCCGCGGGATGCCGGCGGACGAGAGACACTCACTATGGTCGGTGGAACAAACAGCGCTGATAGGCAGCTAGGCGGTCCCCCTTCCCCCCTCCCCTCCCCTGTATGTGTCCCTCTTGTGTGCGTTCGCTTGCAATGGATTGGCTGAATGTCTCTCTGTTTCCGGGAGTGCTTGGCTGAATAAATGAGTGGACATCTCTCCCTCACAGAAATGATCTGAACGGCCGAGGTCGACGGGCCAATGCAATGCAACCCACAACACTTTCATTGCAGCAGCAACTCAGAAGGACCGAAGGAGCTCTCTCGTTCATTGAAGCACCGTTTTTGCGTCAGCTTTCCGCCCGGAAAGCTGGATTTCCGTTTGGGAAGCTGGCCTTCTGCACTGCAAAGCTGGCTGGCTTAAATTTCTGAGTGGAGGGCCCGCCGGCAGTTGGCGAGTCATTACCTATTCGGATAGCTGGACGGGTGTACCGGATCGGTGTGGTGGGGGACGGCCCCTGTGGTTGCTGAGACATTGAACTGACTGATGTGGCCATGGGCATGAAATCAGTCAATCAACCACGGCTGAACTGCACTAGCCAACGAAACAAATCAGACTGCACACAATATGTACACCCCAGACAGAGATAGAGCCATCGGTCACCCCGGCGGACAGCCACCCAGTCTACACACACCGCCATCCCTCCCTCTTCCCCCCCTTATCTGCTACACGGCTCTTGCTGCAAACGATGGTTCGTGGGGCTGCAGCAAAAAGCAGTGGCTCTTTCGCACTTTGATTGATGGGATGGGGTGGGGTGGGATGGGGGACATACAATGCAGTACAGACAGACCAACAACAGATGCGCGTGTGTGTGTGCGGCTGACACTGGTGGTATCGGTGCGCTTCATATCAGTTTGCAATGCTCGCCGTGAATTGAGGTCACACAGTCATCCGGCCATTCCATTCATTCAGACGGACACAGAGGTCAACCACTCTGAGCGATGCATCCACATGAAATGGCCATGAAGCACCCCTCCCCGCCCCTCGTAGACACAATCCGTCTATACACATCAAGCCTCCCATACCCATATCGCTCTGCCAACACCTCAGCCCACCCCTCCTGCTACACCTCCCGCTACACGGCCCTGTGCTGCCCCCCTCGGCTAGTTGATGCCCAGCGGCTGGAACTGCCCCCTCTCGTCGACCCATCCCAGCTGCTGCCAATCGAACTGGCAATCCTCATTGCCCAGGTGGGTGTTGAAGTCCTTGACGACGCCCGTCAGCCCGTATCGAGCCGCCTCGTCCAGCCGGGCCTTGTGGACTACCTCACGCAGCCCCAGCCGTCTGTGTGTAAGCTGCCCTCGGTTGACAGCGAAGCACTGCAGCGGCACCCGCACCACCCGGCCGCCCACATTGGCCATCACACCCACGACCTCACGATTGCCGGCCGTCTTGGTCGCCGCGCACTTGACGAAGTGCTGCATGGCGGCCTTGACGCGGCCAGCCAGTGGGGTGTGGGTCGTGAGGTGCATCTGGTCGACGGCCTCTGGCTCGTGCAGGAAGGCGCCGACCTTCCATGCGATATGGGCCGTCTCGTCGCTGTGGGCGAATGGGGAGGGCCTGGAAGGGGCGGCAGGGGCGTCATTGTCTGTCGCATCAGACGGCTTGGGGCGGGAGGGAGGGAAGCGGGCGAGGGGCAGCAGCCGCGTCAGCAGGTCGGCGACGTCGCGCTGGGGCTTGAGGGCACCATTCACCGCATCCATGACGTCATCCGCTAGCTCCTCGAGGAGCTGCACGTACTCCCCGTCCACCAGGCGACGAACATGTCGGTCCCTGTCGATGGCCGCGCCCGACCTCAGCATCGCGCGGATGGCGCCTCTCATCCCGCTGATCTCTCCTCTCACAGACGGGGTGGTGGCGTGCCTCACCAAAGAGGCGACCTTCCCGCTAGCGAGGGTGAGGGGGGTAGTGTTGGCGCTGCTTCTTTCGTTGATGTCTGCGGGGCTGAGGTGGGGACACAGCCACTCGATCACATGATACGAGCACTGTATAGCCGCCCGGTGCAGGGGCGTTTTGCTATGGACGTGTTGGTGTGTGGTGTGAGTGAGGCTGGCGCCGTTGTCCTTCATCAGCTGCAGGAAGGCGTGGATGAAGGCCTCCGAGTAGATGGGGCCCACACCGGCGGCCAAATGGATGACATTATAGCCATTGGCCGTTGCCTCGGTGGCGAGGGAGGGGTCGTGCTGGACGAGGTAGGTGTAGATGGCCATCAGGGCGGCCTCATACTCCTTGCTGGTGCGCACCCAACGTGGCAGGAAGACCAGCTGCCGCCCCCGCAGAGCGGCCCCGTTGGCCACGAGTGTCTTGACGGCCGTCAGGTTGCCCGCTCGCACCGCCATCTCGATGGGACCCTTCCTCTTGGTGATCCTCGGATGCCCGGGGAACGGAGGAAGGCTGTCGATCCTGGGCCGTCCGATGGCGTCGATCAGCGCCGACAGGATGGCCGCCTGCACCTCGCGCGACGGCCATAGCGGCAAGATGAACTCTCCTTTATGTCGCTCGGGCCCGATGGTAAGCTCCTCCTCGAGTGCTGTTGGCGTGCTCCAGTCGTCGATGGCCAAGGACAGCAGAGACACGCAAAGCAAAAGAGCAACGCGCCGGCGGCACTCCCTCAGCTCGACGTACACGGCGGCGTCGGCGCCTTGGCGGATGAGCTGCTGCACTTCGGCAGGGGTGATGGTGCGTACTATGATGCCGCCCACCAGCCGCTGCGTCGCGTCATTCGTGTCAGGTGGGAGGTGGATCTCGACAGCCTTCAGCTTCATCGCCTGCTGCTGCGGCTGCTGCTGCTGCTGGTGCGGTTGTTGCCCAGCTGATGATGTGGCCGACATCAATGGCCAATCCTGATGATCATCGCAGAAACACACAGAAGGATTGTGGACATTGTACTGTAGTGTAGTGTGGTACAGTGTCTGCCTTCTCCTTCAACAGACGCCTACCTTGTCGTAGACTAGGCTGCCTACAGCGGCGTGCGGCACGCGCTCGACCTTGAGCCGCCCGCCCGAGTCCCTGGCGTCCTTCTCAGTCACCGTCCACTCGGTGCCCTTGCCCAGCAGGTAGGGACACACCTCATTCTCGTCTGTAAAGTGCAAAGGCACACACAAACGCGTCCGTGCTTGTGTGGTGAGGCATGCCATAGAGAGTTTCTCAGTGTCTCGTACGTGCGAGCAGTTGTCTGAATTTGAGGGTGGTCGGGTGCTGCGGTTGCTGCTGCCCGGCTGATGACGCGGCCGACATGATGCTTGAGCCCTGCGCGCAGAACCACACAACAGAACCAGCCATACAGATGGAGTGTTGCAGTGTGCTGGAGTGTGTTGTGCGGCGGTCACGTACTCGAAGCATTGCTCCCTGACGCTGGGCTACAGACGGTAACGCTCAGACGCGGCCGACCTTGTCATGTCCTATGGAAACAGAGAGAACTTCAAGGTGATCTTCGTCGCCACACACGGCATGCTGCCTCACCTGAAGGCAAGTCACTCGCGAAGAGCGCCGCCATGCTTGCGCCCGCCGGTGAATGAATGGATACGATAAGCTGCACGCCGTAGACCGTGGCCATCTGCCACCCGCGGCAGTCATGAATCATGATGGTCATGATGCGGTCGGTGCTCACCTATCAATCCGTGCTTTTGTTTCATGCAGGGAGGCAGCGAGAAGCTCGATGCGATAGAATCGCTCTATCTAAATGCGGCTAAAGAAGCCAAGCTCGCATTGAGCTCGCACGATTGTCACGAGAACGAAAAGGTGTTCCCTGCGTCGGCTCTCTGGTCCCTCCAGCAGCTCCTCTAATCTCTCCCGTCCCCTTCTCGCCGCTTCAGCTGATGACCATGTGCCGCCATACAGAGGACCCAAGAGGCCAAGGAGCCTCTCAGACGGCCACCAAGAACTGCAGGCGCACACACTTCATAACATGGATGGGCTGGACGGGCACGATGCCGACATGATGGTGTTTGACCAGCTGGATGACGCCGACAGGGCGACTGTCCACGATTTGATCAATCCACGCGGGGCCTTCGGCACGTACTCACCATTCCGAGTGTGGGGAGGCCGGCGGACAACCACACTCGACAGGTGAGCGGGAAGACTCAGACACTGGGTGGCTCATAGGTGGCTCTGTCTGTGTGTTGTCAGTGTGGAGGCGAGTTTATCACCCATTGCGCACGTCCGTCGCCATGACAGCAGCGGCAGCGTGGCCGATTCATCGTCCTACGAGGCCGACCAGACAGTGATGCAGGCGACTTTCACCATATCCAATGGAGTAATTGGCGTCGGTATTCTGGCTGTTCCCTTTGCCTTTGCGGCATCCGGCTTTATCTCAGTGGTCTTCTGTGGTCTCCTGACGGTCTTCTATGGGTACACGGGCCTCTTGATTGCCCGCTGCATGAGCCGGACAATGGACTACGGGAAGGAGCATCGAATACCAAGGATAGCACAGGACTGGCCGCTCATTGGACGGGTGGCTTTTGGGCAAGTGGGCCAGACCATTGTCACGGCATCGCTCACCCTAGAGATCTGGTACGAAGGCTGCACGGGCACACACGCAATGATTGTCGTCAGGGGCCTTTTCATTGTCTTGTATTGTCAGGTTCGTATTGATCTCATATCTGGTGCTGGTTGGTGCCAACTTGAACTTACTCGTGCCCTCCCTCAGCCGCATGGTATCGATCATCTCCAGCGGCATTCTGGCGCTGGCGCTGATCTTCTGCCCTCTCCAATGGGTGTCAATGGTGTCGCTCGTGAGCAACGTGGCCACGGCTGCGGCTGTCGTTGCCCTCGTGTGGAGCGCAGCTTCCCTGCCGATGCGGGCACCGACGGACGAGTTAATCTTCATCAACTGGAGAGGTGAGCAGCCACATGGACCATGAGAGATAAATTCGACACCTGCCTGATGTGCGTGGCGGGCGTATCGATCAGGTCTGCCCACGACGATCGGCATTGTCAACTTCTGTTTCGTGGCTCATGCGGTGTTTCCCACTGTGTATGCCTCCATGAGAAAGCCGCGGCGGGGCTTTCCGCTGGCCTGCTTCTTCTCCTTCCTGGTGGCGTTTTTCAGCTACTGCGGGACAGGCCTGTTCGCATACCTCTTCTATGGCGACAGTCTGGGCGAGTCCTTTACAGAGAATCTTGGGCGAGACCTCCAGGGCCACAAAATTCCGGGCGTCCACTTCTTGCCCCTCATTGCCACGGTAGGGTCATGAGACGAGAAGCGAATGGGAGGGACTCGGGAGTCGAGTGTTGCTCGGTTCTTGTAGGCTGCCATTGTCGTGAAGCTTGAAGGAGGCTTCCCCCTCTTCGCTGCCCCATTCTTGCTCAAGTGAGCTGCAAACAGGAAACTTCTCATGTGCAGGGTAGTATCATCGATTCCCTGTGTCTCTGTTCACATCAGGACGGAGCAGTGGTTGGGGCTGGACAAAGTGCCGCCGCCTGACTCGCCCATCCAGGGCCCCGCGTGGAAGGATCCGAGAGTGGTCCGGACACTGTGGCGTGCTGGCTTCATGGCAGTGAGCACTCTGCTGGCGGTGCTCGTCCGGGACCATGTGGCTGACATACAGGCTTTCACAGGTGGAGGCGCGGTGCAAACAAGGCGCAACACTGGGCAAGCATTGGTTGTGTCTGTGTGTTTACATGTGCAGGGTGCCTGTTCTCAATGCAGACCTGCTGCATCTTCCCGGTCGTCTTTTATTGGAAGATGACACCGAAAGTGAGCCAAGAACATACCATGCAATTCCTGCGCCCTGTTTGCTCATTTCCCTTTTGCTTTTTCTCCTCTCCCAGATCCCCCTGCTAGAGCGTGTCGCACTGGCTTCCCTCCTGTGCTTCGGTGTCTTTGTGGTGGTGGCGGGAACGGGCCTGAATGTGCTCAAGCTTTGTGGGGTGGACACAGGCGTCACGCTCTAGTGGCCTGCGGTGTTGTTGCCGCAGGCAAACAGGGACGTTTTTTGTCGTCTGGGTGCCGAGGGTCCATGCATTCATGCCGTTTTTGCTCGTGTTTTTTCACCAAGGCCTTAGCCTCGTACTTGCTTGTAGAGATGTACAGTCCTCAGAGATCAGATGGGTGTGTGTAGGACAGGGGCGAAGCGAGACAACGACGATGGCGTTTCTGCCTTGATGGAAGAATCTCGCTGTGCTCGTCTGTTCGGCATATGGTGGTGAGGGGATGAGGATTGTCTCTGCTTTTTGGGGTCATTGGGCGGGTGCGCTATTGATACGTATATATGGGATGCATTGACCTTCTTTGCTCCATGATCGCTTTCAGACCACACAATGCACGTGCTGTCAAACATGCGGGGGGCCACGCCCCCACATTCAGTCTCAAAATCTCACTCACAGCTTCCTCAAATCCTTCAGCAATTGTGGAGGCCGTCAATTGACTGAGGCGTCATGGCGCCGATCTGGGAAGTTGAGGCCTCCTGAAGGAGTCCATGCCTTATACAGGGGCATCTGTTGCGCCTCGGTCTGGGAGCGCACAGTGGCTCTTGGCGTTGCTGCTCTTGTCGAGGCTGCCATCGATCTGTGGCAGCGGGTAAGATCTGTGCCCAGAATGAAGGAGATGACGCTTCGAAACTCTCTTGAGCTCAGGTCGGGCTCATCTGATGTCTATGTGGACTACGATGAGGATGAGGGCTTCATGTTCTTGCGAGGGGTAAGGGCTTATCCTTTTCTTTTGTTGATAGTGGGGCCTTGTCTTTGTGTCGCAGGGGTATCGCGGTCGCAGCTCGTTTGAGAGGCAACTCGGCATGACAGATGACTCTATCGGCAGCGTCACGGTGGCCAATGTCTACCAGTCGACGGACTTGGGAGTCACATCGAATGCAACCACCCTATTTCCTGGTACATGCAAAGACTTAACAAGTAGACTGGTTTATTCATAGGCTCTTTTCGTGGTTGCTGCAGGTGTTCGCTTCACCATATCAATGGAAAATCGTGACCCTATTCACAACTTCACCACTGAAGACGGCATCGTCATCGAGCCAGCCAACGTCGGGTGGGCAGGCAACACCACAAGGCTCTTTTCTCTCGATTCTCGTCCTTTTCCTCGCCCCCAGGTGTTCGCCGAGCCGCAAGACCTTTGGCACATGGAATGGAGAGCAGCTGCTCGTCAAGGCGGCCACATCACCTCCCTTTCCCCCGTCCTCGCCGGAGGACCTCTGGTTCGGCGAGCCCGAATCTGTCGGAGAGAGGCCTATCGGTGATGGGAGGAAGGGAGCGTCATGTCTCTGAAATGTCCGTTGCCTCCTTTCTGGTATGAGACAGGCACGTCTCGCTGTGGGAATATCAATGGGCGGACCTGTGAGATTGGCTTCCATGAGGGATCCCACAATGGAATGACCCTCTCGCACATCGCCATCAGATACCCAGGGTATGTAGGCATGCATAGCACAACGCGAAAAAGAGCAATTCTTTTCTTCCTTTCAGTTTCTATTCACTGTGCATCTGTCTGAACGACCTTGGCGCATGCAAGAGGCGATCATCTGTCGTATCCACTAATGCCGCCCGTTATGCTGTGGACATCGGCATGCTCCTCCAAGTGGCCGGCTTTCAGACCACACCCAACATGATGCACACGTGTCCAGTGGGGTACGGGTGCAACTTCAAAATCGACACCGTGAGCTTCTACTTCAGCGTGTCCCAGGGCAAGAATGTGGCCGAGAAGGGGGGACAGATTGTGAACAGCGTCGTAGACGTGAGCAATGGTATGTCGACAGGGAGAAAAAGGCATCTTGGCTGTGTCTCGCATGGCTTTTGTTCTTAATGCCTTTCTCTTGTTTGTTTGTTTGTTTGTTTTTGTTTTTGACAGCTCTGCAGCCTCCGGATGATTATCTGGCTGTCTTCATCAACAGCACGTCGAGCCAGGAGTATGGCACGGCGTGCAGCAGTAGTGGAGAGGTGCAGTACGTCAACATATCGAATGTTGTCAGCAGGCAACTTGTCGGCCAGCGTTGCCACACCGATTGAGTGACTTGCAGGAGACACAGACGCGGATTAAGGCGTCTGATTTCCTGTTTATTCAGTGGGCATCACCGACGCGACGGCTGGCACTTACACTTACACAGTGCAGCATGCCAGCGACACACTGCCGCTCACATCGGCAGCCATGGACGTCGATCCTGCGTAAGCGCTGTCATTCATGCGAGACGAAACCTTAGTACTTTGTGTTTTCAGCTTCTATGCGCTGTGTTACTGCCCTGGTGGGACGTACACGGCGAATCACTGCGCTCGTCTCACTGGTGACACCATATTCCCAACTCGATACCCATTCAAAGCGGGAACCCTCAAAACCAGAGGTTGGCAGGAGAGATGTCGAAGGCTTGCCATCTCTGACTCTGAACGACCATTGATGCAGGTCCTGCCATGAACGCTCTCCATTCCTCCTTCTGTGGCGTGTCGACGCAGCCATGCAACCTGGCCATAGACTCGTTCGAGTACAACAGCACCAATCGCGTACCGCCGGGCTACAGGGGAGGGCTGGGGTTGGCTGCCGGCGACTGGATGGTCATCATAGGGGATGGGACGACGGCCAACTATCCGGCGGTCGAGTGTGGGACGACAGCGACACTGCTGACCTACACGAGACCCAATGTGACAGAGACCATCGAAGCGGTGAGAGAGACACGGCACGCAGCAACAGGGAGGGTTGAAATAGATGCAGGTGTCGCGTCTCTGAGTGCAGGTGAATCCTCAGGTGGCTGTCAAGTACATCAACACGTACACTTGGCCATTCTACTTTCCTCCGTAAGCACACACATGCGGAGTGAAATACCTTCGATCGCTTTCTCAAAGTGATATTGCTGATTGCTTCAGGGGCAACCGGCTGATTCAAGGCATCTACAAATTGTGCTGGTGCCCGTCACAGGACATCGACACCCAGGGCTGCACCAGCACTTCCTCACCCACAGAATACAAATGGACGACAGGCAGGCAGCACATCATGAAAACTGCGCATGCACCTGTTTAAGTCGAGTCAGTCTCTTATTTCAGGAGAGCTGACGGTGGTCGGTGCCGAGGCGAACGGCACGATGGTGTGCTATGCGGGTCGTGCGTGCACGCTCTACATCAGTAAGGACACGTGCTTCGACTGTGCGGAAGGAGACAAGATCATCTTTGTCGAAAGGCGACCTGAGGTGAGATTGCATACACGCATGAGACAGCCTGCTTATCAATGTCTAATATGGTCTAATGGTTCTTTAGCGTTTCGACACGACTGGCACGAAGCTCCTGTATTACTACGACGAGTGTGGCGAAAGCAACATCACCAAGTAAAGGAAGAGGGAACGAAGGGCCTGTGCATCCCTGCTCACAACGCTCGTTGCCATGTTAGGTTGGTGCAACACACGTCCGCTGAGGCCGTTGCTGGCACAAATGTCTCCGATCAGTACGCACGTGACTCGAAGACGACAGAGGCGGAAAACGCCAGATTCTGTCTTACTGCAGCCACCCGTTTGTCTTCTCATCTTCCGCTCCCGTCCCTCCGAATGTTACGCCGAAGTATCAAGAGGACGGCACCCAAACGAGCCTCTATGCGCTGTGCTGGAAGCCGGGTGGAGCGTCGCCAAAGTAAGTAACAACAAAGCTTCCTTCACAAACTTTCATGGTACCTTCTGTCTCGACTCTCGACCAGCAAGGAAAGAATGGACTCCTTGACGACGCTCACCCCAGAGTATGCGACCACCGTGACGGACAACACGACGAGACAGATCAAGATATACGGACCCTTCGACACCACCTGGGCGACATGCGGTGCCAACCAGACCTCATGCACTATCAGCCTACCCGACGGGGGAGGCGCCACCAAAATGACCGCCGGCGACCAGCTTGTCGGCATCCTGGACAACGCGGCGCTCGACGACAGTACAACAAACGATGTGATATGTGGCACGGGAAGTCTCGGTGACGCCACCTTTCAAGCGGCCTTTGCGACGTCAACAACGGTGACCATCACTGGCCCGCTGGACACACAGGGTGTCTCTCCAGGCATCTACAAGCTGTGCTACTGCCCCAAGACCGTCTATACCAAGCAGTCTTCCCCCCACACGGCCAGCTGCGACTCAATGGAGGACTTTGCCAGCCCAGCAGGCTATTTGATGGTCAAGGGGCCAGACACGAACCGAACTGTGGGCGGCGACGGCCTCTATGATGTGACCTCAGGCGAGCCATTCACTCTCACGATCATCGGCTTTGGCATGGGCGGCGCCAACCACCGAATCCGCATATCGGAGGACAGCGACTGTCAGTCGTCCTCCAGTGCGGTTTTCACATATCCCGATGGCAACGCTGCCGGCGACCTGCAGGGCATACCACTCCTCGCCAACACCTACGTGACATCGGTCACCGGCCACGGATCGAGCACGCCAATCCTGAAGACGGCCAAGTCGTATGAGCAACTTGTGCTGGAAGGCTTTACTCTCAACCACTTCATTACATTCACGGCGAGTCAGCAGGCGGATGGGCATCCAATGGGGATAAACGAGGCGACACGCAGCAACAGGCAGGTCTTCCACACGGCCGACCGCATATACCAGGTACACAAATGCCTCGCTGACAGTTCGAGGCCCACGGATGGGGGCTTTCTCCCTTCTCCGTGCGTGCGTGCGTGCGTGTGGTGAAGGTTATTTCAGGGCCGGCATCAGACGGCACGTTTCGTATCAACTTCCGCCATCCGTTTCCCGCCATTCCGTCGGGCACTTTGTGGACGCAGGACGGCCATGCATTCCAGATGTCGGGAGTTGAAAAATATCCTGAGGTCTACACCAGCAGCGCAAACAACACTCTGTACCTCTGCTGGACTAGCGACAGTAAGCAAACGATCCATCATGCGCTGCCTCCGTGCGTCCCGTCAGTCATGTCTTCGTCATCTCAGTCAATGCGGGCACACCCGATTGGTTTCGCTTCGGCCGTTTGAATGTCCTCAATCCTCGAGGCTTCACGAACGCTCCCCGTATCGTGCCAGCTATCACTGAGACGAGAAAGGCCGGGCCAGTGTACATCAGCTTCACGACATCCACCAGCGGCAAGGTACCTACTGTCGACGGCAGCGGGCTCGAACTGGATGTGCAGGATGCCTACCAAACACATCAATTTGGCAAAGCCTACAGGTGGGTGCGTGAGACACGGGGCATGCCAGCATCAGAGAGGCAAGAAGGATCGCTTGCTTGTTTTGTCAGAGTCAAATATTCCTTCAAGGATCTCACTCGGTTCGCCCCCGTGCCGATCGCCCAGGCGACCTTCACCTCTCCTGATTCATCACTCACCTTTACTGACAACTCCGCCGCGGCTCTCGAGACCACGGCTGAGGCGGCGCAGCAGAGCGACTGTGGGTTATATTTTTACGAAATGTACTCGGCAGACGGATTCCCGATGCCGCACAAATGCTGGTGGGCAGACCATGCTCACAACGTTCTTGCCTGTCTGGATGTGTGTCGCGCCTTGTGTTGTGTAGGCATGTGGCTAAGGCGGGCATTTTTGTGGAGCTCTACATGCAGTTCTCAAAAGTATGTTCATGATGTTATGCTTGAGTGTGGAAGTATCGCGGCCTGCCTCAATGTTTTCTGCAGTATGCTGGCCTGCAGGACGGCACTAAGTATGAAGTCCTTGTCAAGGGAGCGTTCATGCAGGCAGACCCGCAAAACTCGTAGGCACAAACAGACGCCAAGCCAATGATGCAACGGATACTGGGTTGTCGTTTGTGTCAGTGATGCAGAGGTGGATGTGACGATTCTGTCGGACTTCTCCGACACGCGCATCGCCGTAGTCGACCCCACCTACAGGGGAGGCAGGATAGGAGAAGAGGCCGACAGTGTCAACTACTTGGGAGACACGCAATCGGCGACCTTTGGGACACTCCTGCAATTCAAAGCAGTCAATAGGGACACCAATGGCACAAGCACGGTGGGCAAGGCGGTCGTTGAATACGCCTCATTTTGTCAACACGTGTTTCCTTGACAGGAGTCTACAAATCGCTTTGGGCTCGTGCATGACGCCACCGTGAACTTTGAATTGTCTCGCCCTCTGCGCAACACCACCATCAATGTCGTGCTCATTGCACCGCCAGCTGGTCAGTGTATCTCGAGCTCACATACACTCCCAACATGTAAATCGCCTCTGCAATTCACAGGCTTCAGGCTGGTGGGTCTGCGAGCAACAGCCTATGAGCCGACCAACGCCTTCCCAGGCATCAATGACCCTGAAGGCTTCATCGGCCTAGAGGGCGAGCCAGTGGGAACGTCGGGATTCAGGAAGTGGCCACTTGTGGCTGGCATTGGATCAAACACCCCAGTGCTCATGTCGATGACATTCGAGATTCCGGGCGACCAGACATTCGACGAGAATGGGCAGTGGTAAGTAACAGAAGACCAAGTAACGCATTTCTGTCCCTTATGCGTTTATTCTCGATGCAGGTCATTTATCTTTGCTGAGGAGGTGAGCAAGGATCAGGCTCATCCGACAGTGCAGGGGCTGACCACAAGCTTCAAGGAGTTCATCGTCTACGTATATGCAATCAGAAGCGTCAATCAGGTGGAACCGAAAAAGAGACCCCGAGGCGACCTTCCGTCTCGTATTCTGTGTGTCAGTTTGTGGAGGGCAGTGATGGCCGTGAGGGGACAGGCTATCCTCAGGGCTACATTACGTCCATCACGTGGACACCACTTGACTCCACAGCCGTCGGTGCACAAGACGCACGATGGCAACTGTCGCTCACGCCTCAAATCGATGCAGGCAAGGCATGCGGAGACACGATGGGATGATGCGTTTGCCTTTACTTCGACGTCGTGGTTAGGTGGTCCTTCGATTGATGTGCGAGTTGAGATCGTCCATCCTCCCGAGTGGACATTTCCACAGGATTGTGCTGTTCCCGATGACAACGGGAATGTCACCCTGTGGACCTTCACCTGTGACGGCACAGATCCCACAAAGGCCGTCACACACGGCGACCTGCCGCTCCCGGTGAGCCTTGAGCGAGGCTTTTTCCACATGCATTCGACTCATTGCGTGTAATTTATGCAGGCTGATGTGCCCCACAATATGCTCATACTGATCAACCATCCTCAGACTATCGATGCCACAAATGGCGTCGACACCGGCGTGGAGGATGTTGACACTCCCGGCCAGCAATGGAGCCTCCATGTGAGTAATCGCTACAAGGATGTCAGCCGCACGGTGCCCCGAATGATCGCCGAGCAAGTGATGCCGCCACCGATACAGGAGATGAAGGCTCGGGTACGTGACACTGACATGGATGGCTTAAGACATCTTATTTGCGTTTTAGATATCTTATGTGCCGAGTTTGGCCGCCCGTGTCGTGGCTCACTTTTTCTTCACGCCCACTGTGACGGTGGAGAAGGGCACCATCCAAGTCCTCTTGTATGAGGGCTTCACTCTACCAGACGACCCGCAGATCCGCACAGGGGGCATCGGCACTAACATCACACTTGACGTGAGACACGAACACGAGACATATCAGAGAAGTAAGCACCTGCGCGCATCTTCGACAGGCTGAGAAGGTCGAGCTCTTTCCTGTTGGGTGGAGCAGCATAGGCGAGTTCTTCATCGACATTGACATGGTGACTCCAGCAAGCTCCACAGAAGATGTGCCTACCTTCGCTGTCGTTGTCAAGGTCATCCATCATACTCCTTGCAGAGACACAGGGGTCGTCTTACCCACGTGTGCCTCCTTCAGGCCGAGTCCGGGATGGTAGTTTCCGCCAACTACGCCATCAAGGGCTTCCGAGTGAGCGACAGCAGCATGTTCGACAGCATCCAAAGCCTTACCATCGGGTACGGTATGCACTAAGTAGGAGTGTGGGTGTAATTACGTGTGTGTCCGCTTCCGTATGTGGGCAGTTCGATGGCCCCCGAGATCACCCATGCGGTTCGGCTCACCCTTCGGCTGAAAAAGAGGCCAAAGACCAATGGTACTCCCAGCATCCCATCGGAGTCAGTGCACGCAGAGAGCCTTCCGCACTGAAGTCTTGTCTCAGGTGACGTTGTGACTTTCCATGTGAGTGGTCCCTTCAAGCTAGCGAGGCCGTGCCAGGCAGAGATCCAGCCTGAGAGCCTGCTCAACGACAGAAGGACAAACATCGTCTGCGAGGGTGGGGGAGGCGGCGTTGCTGTACCAGACAGCCCGACACTAGATGCGTCCACAGCGGCCCCTCAGGAAGTCGATTCCCTTGAGGAGCCAGCTGAGCAGCTGAATACCACGGATTCCCTTGAGGAGCCAGCTGAGCAGCTAAATACCACGGTTGACACCCCGGCTGTCCCAATGATTGGGCAGGACATAGACGAGGGGGAGGGAGAAGCGGAGGCTGTGCAAGGCGAGAGTTTGGACGATATAAAGATATCTTACCATTTGGCTAATGGGACGGGGTCCGACGAGAGTTTTCTGCTGAGGCTCGCCGTTTACGTGACTAACGAGCCTACTGCCGACAATCAGGCCATCTCAGGTCCTCTTGTCGTTAAGGTGAGAGAACAATACGAGTAGAGGTCAGCTGAGCCGATGTCTCTGTGTCTCTCCTTCTGCAGGCGTCGTGGTCAGCAGGCGACCCCTCTCAGTCGTTTTCCGTCGAACAGGAAGTTGTCCAACGCCCTTCCATACCCCTGGGGTCCACCCTTTTCGAAGCAGAGGAGGTAATTGACCTGAGTGACCCGCCGCCTGGTTTCCTGGCTATCGCCAAGAGTGACGGGGGACGCTCATGTAGAACAAAGACGAGAAGACATATTGTGGCGGTCCTGTTCTGGTTTGACTGGTGGAGGGAGCCCTGTACATGGTGGTGGGTACTGGCGCCTTGCATGGTGGCGCTCGCGAGCCTAAGAAGACTTTAGCATGGTTTTTCGTGTGTATTTTGGTGATGTGTCTCGAGTGGAGCTTTATTGGGACAGTGAATGTGTGTCCATACTTCATTTTTCATACCTGGGTCAAAGTACGTGTACTGTCCTCAGCCTAAAGGGCACCATTGTACAATCAACTGACAGATACCAATCGGAATTGACATCGTCTTTGCCTATACACCGCACGCATCGCCCGCCATAAGGAGAACAGCATTCATTCGCGACCACTGTGATGTGTGTGTGTGCATCAGATTCATCTCTCGACCGGCCAAGCCCCTGTCAAAATGACGAGTGAGTGCACAGCGACTCTTTGCACACTCTCACTGGTCCTGACCCGTAGCTCGCCGGTCGACAGATGGAATCAACACACACACAATCGCCACGTTATCTCGCAAGGTCAGTGTGTGGAGCACGTGACAAGCAAGCAATCAGCCAGTCTTGCCTCAAAAAGGAAGGCATCGCAGCCAGTCAGCTAATTCTATGCACACCCCTCCCCTCTCTCTCTCTCTCTCTCTCTCTCTCTACAGTTCCGATGTGTGCGTGGGATCGGTGGCCGTGTCGTTGTGCCTTTGCACTGCATTGCCCACAATCGTGTCCCACATCGCACCGAGGCGCATCATGAGTTGAGCCTTCATCTCTGGCGGCAGGGCAAACACGAGGGCAACAACGGCCGCAGCCAAAGCAACCTGAGAGTGAACAAAACACACACATCTGAAACATGATTCGATGCATTTCGCTTAGCAGCCATCTATCTCACCAGGATTGCAAGAGTTGTCACACTCGGTGTTTTGTAAGCTGGGTTGCGATCGACCTGTCCAAATGCGTCACACAATGAAGAGCACACACGCCGGTTTCCCATGGTCGTGTCAAGTCGGTCCCCCGTTCTCACTTGGTGCTTCAGGATCAGCAAGCGTGTGATGACTGGATAGCCAAGAAAGAGCCCTCCTAGGCACCACGACAGACGGGCCGCTAGCGACAGTCTCAGCTTCACCGCGAAGAAGTAGGCAAGACAGGCGGTCAGGAGGTTGCTCAGGCAGAGAATAGACAGGATGAGGTCAGGGCGCGGGCCAAATGTGCGCAGGATCGTCTTGGTTGGACCGAACGAAACCCTCTTGCGCTCGCCAATCCACACGAAATCCACAACTGCTATCAGCAGCATTGCAGTTGTGAAGAGCAGAAAGAACACTGCCACACCCTTCGGGAACGAGAAGCAGCTGCATGATGCCCACAAGGTGTCCAGCTGCCGCTCCAGGTCCGCATAAGTAGCCGTGTCTTCCAGTTTCTCGGGAAGTGCGAGGAAGTGGCTGGTAGTCGAGCCGTCTTCTCTCGTGCACATCAGCCCGAAACCATCCCGAGCAAGCCGCACCATCTGAGCCTCACTACAGGTCCGCTCGCGATGCAGCCACCACGCGCAAGCAAGCAACGTCCCTCTCCTCTCGCTGTTGGCTCTTGCACACATCTCATCCAGAGAAGTGCCGCGCCGGCTGGACTTCTTGACTGCAGCTTGCTCCGACATAGATCCCGGCAAGATCCCGCTCTTATTCGCCTCAAAACCAACAGCTCTCCTCTTGCCGCCGTCTTTGGCTGTCTCCTTTCTGTGGCTTCCTTCTGTAGCGGCAGCGATTTCCTTCTGTTGAAGGCGAGCTTAAGACTGCGAGCTTGAAATGGGCCAAGAACCCACCACATTCAAGTCTCCTCTCTTTCCCTTTTCCCCGAGCTCTCAGTCAGTTGGTCGGCGCTTGGCTTGCCTAGCTGCTGCTCTCTGAGGGCTAGGTCGACTGCATGCTCCTTGGTGTAGGGGCGGCAGTCGCCTGAGGCTCTCCCGCGCGTCGGCGAGTATATGATAGCAGGATCCATCCGCTTCCACAGCGTCTCGATTACAGACGAAGGAACCGGACCCGACCTCCTCGACACAGCCGAGAGGAGCCAACAGAGGGCCCAATCCGTGTCCTCTTCAACGTTTGCTGCCAACGTAGCCAGGCGTCGGTCCATCGTCGCTCATCGCGAGGGCAACGACCCGAGCCCCATCACCACTCTCAAGCTGCCCTTCACTGCTATCTTGCCTACAACCAACGGAATGAGCAGGGTCCATCCATCGGCCGACGCTGCACGGGAAGGTTGGGGAGATGAACAGCAGCAGGGGGAGGCCGCAGGAAGGGACAGTTACGACGCGTCGGAGCATGGGGAGGGCAGTCCGGCATACGACGCGTCGGGGAGCCCCGCCAGCCAACAGGGGAGGGATGTCGTGTTGCCGGGTGTGGTGGAGGAGAGGAAGGAGGAGCCCAGGCGGCCGCCGGAGCTGGAGCTTAACCTCACCGACGAGACGCCTCCCTACATGCGTCCCGACCTACATGCCGGAGCCTCTCTCACTGATTTGCGACACGAAGAGACCGACTCTTTCGGTAGAGAGCGGGAGAGCCCTTATCGTGGCCAGCGTGGCAGTTCAGCCGCCGCTTCCGAGCTGGCACCGATAGTCGAGATTGGGGACGAGGGCACAGCCACCCGTAATGGCGAGCTGGCGGTCATCGGCGAGGGGGGAGAGGAGGTGAGCACGCGGGACGGCGTGAGGATGGTCAACTTCACTCCAGGCCAGATCTATGAGAATCCTGAGGATGCTGAGGCGGGTGAGGCTATGGTGGACGAGGAGGCCTACCTGCCCGCTGAGGTGGCCAAGGGGCAGCTGCAACGCGTCATGCACGACATGGAACGTATGAAGAAACAGGTACTGCAGACAGAGACACGTGTGTCTGATATGGTGAGACATGCCTTTGGACTAATGCCCTTTGTCTGTTTCGGCAGCACATTGAGATCGTTGCCGAGATTGAGTCCAGCTTCAAGATCATCGACCACAAGACAAAAGTCCACTTTGAAAACCTGGTGCGCTATCCACAAAAGGCACTGCCCACACACATATAAGTGCCTTGCTATGTCTCCGCCCATCTCCACAGTTATGGGAGGTCAAGAAGCGCGCCAAGGAGCAGATCAAGGCTTATCGCCGAGTCCTCACCGCCGAGAAGGCTGAGCACGAGGGTTTTGCAGCCAACCTCCAGAACCAAATCGCCGCCCTCCGCAGACAAGTGACGGAGCTGCAGCAGGAAAACGCAACGCTCGCCATGCAGTTCCAGACCGACATGCAGAAGATCGAAGACGAGAAGACACAGGAGCTCGACTCAATGAGAGGTGAGACGAGACTCACTCCCACATGTGAAAAGAGGCAGGCAAACAAAAGCATGGCGCCTTTGTCTGATTGTGCAGCTTCCTACGACACGGAGATGAAGCGTGTATCGGAGCACGCGAGGAATGTTGAGATGATTCGCCGCCGCTTCCAGTCCATCCGCAAGTCGCACAACCTCACCATCGAGGACCTGGCCACCATACAGGAGGAAGCAGAAGAGGAAGAGAGAGAAGCAAAGCCCCTGGACTTCTTCAAGACATTCGGCGTATCGGTTGAGCGGCGTCTCAAGTCCCTCGGCGACGAGCAGGTGGAGCTGTGGCTCGAACGTCTGCTGGAGCAGGTCTGCCGTGAGGTGGAGAAGAAGCAGGCAGAGAAGCAGGTGGAGCAGCGCATTGAGGAGATTACCGCCTACCACCAGGAGCAGATCCGCAGGCAACAGGAGGAGTTCACCCGGCCGCCACCGTCCTTCCCTGGACCCTCGACTGCCCCTGCACTGGCGGTGCCTGAGCCTGCCAAGCCCGTTACTGTCGCTGAGCTGTCACCCAAGGCCCAGGCGGCCGCAGCTGCTCTGCCGCCCTCACTCGCGCCTCTCGTCGAGACACAGGGAGCGCTGTTCGAGCTGCTCGTCCGCCGTGACGGTGTTCAGGAGGACATACGGCGATGGATCGATGCATTTGAGAAGGCCAACGGCCGTCCGCCAGAGAAGGATGACAAGAAGGCCATCAAGGACAAGTACAAGGCGTTCTCGGCGCTGGAGAGTCAGATTCGAGGATTGCAGATGGACCTTGTGGTCCAGATGCAGGAGGTGCAGATTTTGCCGTCCGATGTGGAGGCTCTCGGCACATCCCCACAGACACCCGCGCCACCCACGACCGCCAAGGCCGTCGAAGAGGCAAAAGTGGTGGACGAAGAGCAGCCCAAAGCAGCTGAGGCGCCACCTCGTGTCGTCGCGGCCGCTGCTGCGGCTGCCGCTGCCGCAGCAGCAGCAACTGCAGCCCGTGCCCGACCTGAGAGGGCCCCTTCTGCTGAGAGAGCGGTGCAGACACGACTGTCTCAACTGCGGCAGCCGTCTGGGGAGTTGGCTGCCGCATCTGAGATTGTCGAGCCATCTGCGGAGGTTATTGTCCCTGTAGTAGTTGAGAAGCCGAAAGAGCGACCAGAGCGACCGAGGGAGGCACCCAAGGAGCGGCCTGAGGAGGAAGGGGAACGGGAAGGGGAGGGCGAGGGCGAGGGCGTTGAGGCGGCTGGGGAAGGTGAGGCTGCGGAGGGTGAGGAGGCTGCCGAGGGTGAGGAGGCTGTTGAAGGTGAGGGTGAGGAGGCAGCTGCTGCGGCTCAGGTGGCACGGGCGAAGGCTCGTGCTGCATTGGCCAAGGCTGAGGGCGAGGAAGGTGAGGTCGAGGGTGAGGGTGAGGCGGGCGCTGAGGAAGAGGAAGAGGAGGGCGAGCCCACACTAGTGACGCCACGGAAGGGAGAGGAGGTCACTGAAGAGGGGGAGTCACCCAGGGAGTCACCGCGGTGAGTGAGTGAAACAGCATACGTGCTCACATGTTAGCCGGCTCTCTGTCTTTGTCTCGCAGTGAGGACACAGAGTTCCCCGACGAAGCCAATGAGCGCATCCGAGCACTCCAGCGAGAAAACAAATCCGTAAGTGATCCACACTAGAGAGACAGCGCCCAGTACACCGATCCGTCGCTCCCATATGTGTCCCGCAGCTGAAGGATGAGGTGGCTGCCTTGATGTCGGATCTTGCGAAAGGAGCTGCGGTAGGCGGAGCTGCTGCCGGCAGTGCCGCCGATAGGGCCAAGATCCGGCAGCTGGAGAAGTCCCTGGCTGACGAGAAGAAGAAGACCAAGACGCTGGAGACGAGGGTCAAGGAGGCAAAGACGGCCGAGGCGGGCAAGGGAGCGGATCCCCAGGCCCTCAAGCAGATGGAGCTCAAACTCAAAGAGACGGAGCAGGGCTACAAGAAACAAATCAAAGACCTCGAGGCGAAAATCAGCAAGTCCGATAAGGTGACTTTGAGACACAATCCCATGCGCAACCAGCCAGAGGCACGGCACTGTCGTCCTTTGCTGTCTCTATGTGTCATCAGAGTGCGGAGGACAGTTTGAAGAAGGTCGAGAACCAACTGGCCAAGGCCAATGAGCGGGCCGCCAAGGCAGAGTCGGAGCTCGAGGAAACAAAGAAGGCCCTCAAAGAGACCAGACACAGCGAAGAGAAACTACAGAAGGAGCTCACGGTCGGGAACGAGAGCAGACGGCGTTCAGCCATTCAGAAACAGTGCTGTCTGGCATTGCCTGTGTATGTATGTCATCAGGAGCTGCGCGAGACGGCGGGTGAGGCCCAAGCGGTCAAGGAGGAGCTCACGGAGCTAAAGAAGGAGACCAAGACACTCAGGGAGGAGAACGTCTTCCTTGACAAGGCGTACAAGGTCAGCACACGGAAACAGACACTACATGCACATGACAGCCTCATCCGTCGGCCGACTCTCGTGTGAACAGGAGGAGAAGTTCCTGCGCAAGAAGTACTACAATGAGATCGAAGACATGAAGGGTGACAATCATGACCCACCTGCACACGGAGCCTGAATGGACCAGTGGGTGTGTGCTGCTTCTCTATCAGGCAAGATCCGTGTGTATTGCCGTGTGCGTCCAATGGCCAAGTACGAGATCGAGAAGGGCTCCAAGATGGTTGTCGACTGCACCGACGAGTTCACACTGAGAGTCGACACTAACAAGGCACGCGCCAACAAGAACTGGACTGACCCAACCGGCGCCACAAAAACGAATTTTGCATTACGCTGTGGCTTTGCAGGGTCCACGAGACTTCATGTATGACCGTGCGTTCCCGCCCGACTGCAAACAGGAGGAGGTCTTCGAAGACACCAGACGGCTGATCCAGTCGGCCATCGATGGCTTCAACGTGTAAGCTACTTACTATCCACCGGCACATGATTCTATTCACGAAGCAAGCCAGTGTCGTCTCCGCATCGCTTGTGTCTCTCGCCCTTCTGGTGTGTGTGTGTGCAGGTGTCTATTCGCGTACGGCCAGACAGGTTCGGGCAAGACGTTCACGATCCAGGGTGGCGGACCTGGCCTGGAGGGTGTCACGCCGCGCGCCATCCGCGAGCTCTTCGACCTCCTGTCCAAGTTCGATCCTGAGCAGTACAACGTCGGCGTACAGTGCTACATGTGCGAGCTCTACAACAACCAGGTCAAATGCCTAACGAAGAACAAAAACACATTGGATTGTCCCTCTCTGTCTCTGTCTCTGTTGGTGATCGGTCAATCAGTTGCTGGACCTGTTGTTGCCGAAGGACCAGAAGGCCAAGCCGCCCTCACTGGACATCAAGAAGGACGCCAGCGGCATGGTCAAGGTCCAGAACATCACCATGCGCGACGTCGACGATGCCGCGAAACTCTCGGAACTCTTTGCCTGGGGTCTCGACGCCAGACACACCGGTGCGGACGTCAGGAGGAGGAGACAAGTGCCTGCGTGTATTGCCGAGAGGCCTGCTGTGTCTGTGTGCAGGCTCCACGTCGATGAATGCCACGTCGTCTCGGTCCCACTTGATCTTTTCGATCATCACACGCGTCGAGGACACGCTGGCGGGCAAGACAGTGGCGGGCAAACTGTCATTCATCGATCTGGCAGGCTCAGAGAGAGGTGACGACACAGAAAGAAGGAAGCAGGGAGACACAGACAGGGCGTGTGTACGATGTGGCTGCATGCACGCAGCGTCCAAGACGAATGCGACCAAGGAGCGTTTGGCTGAGGCCCGTGAGATCAACAAGAGTCTGTCAGCCCTCGGAGATGTCATATCCGCGCTCTCGGCCGGTACCTAACATCGACCACGAAGGCCATGTCCATCACAATCACCCGCACTGGTGTCTCTGATGCAGGCGAATCGTTCATCCCCTACCGAAACCACAAGCTGACGCAACTCATGAGCGACTCCCTCGGTGAGCTAGTGGAATGGAGACACACGTCTGGATGTGCTTTGGTGGGGCCGGCCTCTCTCGTGTGCTGCGCGACTGTCGGCCCCTGGTGCATGCAGGTGGTTCTGCCAAGACTCTCATGTTTGTGAATGTGTCGCCCGCCGACTACAACGTGGAGGAGACCGTCACCTCACTCATGTATGCGTCACGCGTCAAACTCATCACCAACGACGTGAGCCACCCCCCACCCCCCAGAAACGACGGACACGTCAGCTGCACGGACCTGCATCTCCCTCTCCCCGTATGTATCTGCAGGCGTCCAAGAACATAGAGAGCAAGGAGGTGGCGCGTTTGAAGCAGAAGATCGACTCACTGCTGCAGAAGATTGACAAAGTCAAGAGGGGCGAGGCCGTCACACTCGATGAGGAAGAAGAAGCACCGCCGCCCGCACAGGTGACAAACTGAGAAACGAGTACATAACAACCAACGCTGTAAGCAAGTGTTGTTATTTGTGTGCTCGTGTCTTTGTGTCACCCACAGGAGGCAGAGGCCGCCGATGAAGCCAAGTTTGACGAGCCGGAAGATGAGGCAATCGAATGAGTGTGTGGGGGCCACGCATACGACGCTGGATGCCCGTGTGTTGTCTGAGGACGCGGCTGGATTTGCCAAATGCAGCTTGCGTTTCAGCCGAGGAGGCGGGGCCATGCATGTGTGTCATCATCGATCGCTACGTGTGGGTGTACGTGCGCAACACGTGTGGACGAACGGATTGAGCTCAACACGTGGCCTTGCAGCCAACACATTCATTCAGATGCAACCAACGTACGTGTCAAGTCTGACAGACGGGAAAACCCGCCACATCGGCAGATAGACAGACATGTGCTCATCAAAACATGCACATGCATGGCTGCCCGTACTAGCCAGCTCAAGCACTCTCTGTACACACAGACAGACAGGTGGGCAGACACTCCCTCGCACATTAGTTCATGTAGCAGCCACTGCTGGCTGACTCTTCGTCGCTGGCTGCTGAAAGGGAAGTGGGAGAGGGTCGTGTGGCGTAACGCCCTGCTGCTGCATCTGGATCTGACGCTGCTGCCTGCACAAACCCAGACAGACAGAAGAAAGAAATACCGACGGTGACGCGTCGACGACATCCGTATATATGTGTTGTGTGGTCTGTCTCACTTGACGGCGGCTCGCCTCTCCTTCTTGTTCTTGTTCCTCTCCCGCTTGAGCCGAAGCTTGAACAGATGACTCTCGTCGTATATCCTAATAGAGCACAGACAGCACCGATATATAGGCAGGTGTGTGAACCCTCAGTATCACGGCTTCCGTGCCTTGCGCTTCCCCGCCCCGCTTGCCTGAAGAAGGTGATTGGCCTCGAGTAGATCTGCAGCTCCTCGATGAAGGGGGGCTTGTGGTCCCAGAACAGGATGTTCTTCTTGACGTACCTGGTTGCAACGGCGGACACAACACAGCCCGTCGACACATGCATCCCTGTCTGTCCTCCTGTCCTACTTACTGTGTGGCTTGCTTACTCAGGCAGTGGCGGCTTCCCCTTGCGCCAGTGCACAGTGCACTCCCTTTCCAGCATGTGGAACAGCACAATGTCGGCCTTGACCAGAGCCCTCTCCAGATAGCTCTCGCTGACGATCTTCCGCCGCACCCATCTCCGTGAGGGGTGCTCGGCGTCGCTGCCCGTCACGTCAAAGAGATCCGAGAAGGGGGCGGTGGTCAGGTAGGCGGCCCAGCTGTTGAAGCGGTGCATGATGGACTGGTCGGCCGTCCGCTTGGCGCCCAGCTTGCCGAGCTTGTACTCCTTGCCCACTTGGTACTCATGCTCGTAGAGGCCGACGGCGACCTTGCTCAGCTGGCATGGGCCATGGGCGAGTTTGGCGTAGAGCTGCCTCGTGATGGAGAGGATCTGGTGGTTGTAGTGCCGCACCTTGTAGATGTATTGCCAGTCGTTCTCCTTGTCGGTGTCGAGATGCCGCATCCGCACTATGTGATTGTGCAGGCTGTCGGGGAAACGCAGAGGGGAACGAAGGGCCTTGAGCGACGCATAGCGATTGCGGAAGGTGACGTACGCCGTCCCTTCACACTGGTAGGGGTCGAGAGGGTGAGGCAGCGCCCTGCAGTGCTGGATGTGGCCGTACTTGCTGAAGAATCTGCGGAGGCGCTCCTGCATGTACTCCGGCGTCTTGCCCATGGGCATACCCTTGAGCTCCAGCGTGTGCGGTCCCCATACCTTGATGGCCTCGTAGCCGCTCTTGGGCGTATCGTACATCCAGTCGATGGGCTGGCCGGTGC
This sequence comes from Vitrella brassicaformis, assembly GCA_001179505.1. Classification (NCBI taxonomy): domain Eukaryota; family Vitrellaceae; genus Vitrella; species Vitrella brassicaformis. Next base: position 99,008 of record CDMY01000248.1, on the reverse strand, counting down.
GGGGACTCACCTCGGGGAAGTGCCAGAGGGAGGCCGTGCGCCGCTTGTAGGGCTTCACCCATCCCCACTTGAACCGCGAGGCGCCAGGAAGACGCATCACTAGCGCCGCATAAAGAAGGCTGAAAGATCAAGATCTTCGGTTGATATAACACTCGATACACTCAGGCGTCGTCTGATACACTCAGGGTCGTCGTCTGTTGAACACAACTTGTGAAGCGCCTCGGTCTGCGAGCTGGACTGCGAGCTAAGCCGGGAAAGATCGTCTCATAAAACTGTGTCATTCTCGAGCGTTGCAGGGCCAAAGGGGCAGGTGGTAGAGCCCTTTCGTCATTTGGTGAGTCTGCGCGTGGCCCCACCGGAAAAAGAGTCACCCCCAGAGCGCAGTTGTCTTGTGTGCAGGATAATAATTCCAGTGATGGAGGGGAAGGCGACCAGCACGATTCTGGGCAGCATCTTCAGGCGGTCGTCCGTGCTCTCGGAGACTGTCAAGACGCTGCAGACGTGGCAGCGAACAGGCCGCTGGCCTCCTGATGACCCTTCTGTGACCCAAGTATGCGGCAGGCACAGAAGGCTGCTCACGCTGTGCACGCTTGTCTCTGTGGGCATGATCTTTGAAACTCAGTGGCTGGTGGATACGTTGCGGGAGCGAGACGACAGCACTCCCCAAGCTCATGTTGAGAAGGCCCTGCGGCTGGCGTTTGTCCTGCATGCGGAGGGATGGGGTGACAGGCAGATCCAACAGCTGTTGGATATCGTCAAGCCGCAGCCAGACGTGCTGGCCGAGATATTTCATTCAACGCCACCACTGATGAGAAAAACGCTGCTCCTCAAGGCGCTGAGATGGTGCGACTTCGAGCCGGCAGAAGTGGCCCTCTTCACCACACGTAAGCAAGAAGAGACCAGCAAATCCGCAGCTGGCCGCATCTTTCTTTCTTTCTTGTTTGATTTCAGTGCTGCTGGACCTCCACCAGAGGAACAAACCGCCACGTCGAGCCTACCCGCCCCCACCAGCCCTTCCCCCCAAGCGCACCGTTCTCTTCTCCACATATCTGCTGCCTGTCCTCACTGGCCTCTGCACCGACGGCGTCTACCTAGGCCATCTCATCGGCTGTCTCCACCTCACACAAGCCGGGGAGGATTGGCTCATCTCCGACACAGTGGAGCTGGTGTTCCGATCAGCATGCCTGCGGGGGCTGAAGGAGGGAGACACCCACAGAAACCGGGGCTGGGATGCCGCCGACCTCATCGGTGTGCTGACTGGAGCCTACCAGTGGAATGTCGCCCTCGCATCGCAGCTGCTCAAAGGACTGACCCCGCTGCTTTCGCCGGAGAGAGAGATGCCTGCATACGTGATCGCCCTTAGAAGCAAGTATTCATTTGACATCGAGGACTTGAAGGAAGCGGTGAAAGGCTCGCGAGGCGGCCGTATCGCTCACTGCGTCGAAGGCGAGACCCTGTTCAACCACTTCGTCACCTTCCAGCGAGAGCTGTCCCGGTCATTCATTCCAGCGCGGGAAGCTGGAACACAGCCGTCGACCCCGTTCCCCTCCTGCACCATTCGGAGGGGGAAAAGGGAAATGGATGAGGGCACAGGGAGCACCAGGGCATCATCGCACAGCCCGCTGGCCACCATCCGTCTCAGGCTGCTTTCCCGAGGGATCGTCACGATGCTTGATGAGAGCATCCTCGGCCGGCGGCAGCTGGAGATACTCCTGGGGGAGGGGGAGGAGAGGGGGGCCGAGGAGAGAGACAGGGGAGGGCTGGTATCGCTCAAGCACTTGCGGCTCCTGAGCATGGAGCAGGCCGTGGTCTTATTCGACCTGCCTGATGTGCTGCTGCTCGCGCCGCCTCTCCCAGAGGCGCCAAATCTTGACAGAGACAGCGCTGCGCACGAGCTGATCCAAAGTAAAGAAGAGACATGACCACATTTGTGCACAGGCCTGGACGTCTCTCTACGTTTGTGTATGTGTGTGTACGTGTGTGTGCCAGAGCAATCTAGCGGCAAGTCCACTCCCAAGAAGCGCCCGTCTCCTGCTGCATCGACACAGCGGGATGTCCCCGAGGGCTCTGACTATTGCCTGAGCGAGCGGGCTGAGGCCCTGATGGTGAGAGGGCAGTCGACGCTGAATGTGTTGAGACGGATCAAGGAAATGGAGAGATGTGGCTGAGTGCCCGAGAGAGACGATAGGCTCTTGTGGGATGAGCACAGCGGACAGCAGACGAGTGTTCTCTCATATGTGTGTGTGCGTGAAAAGTTGTTTGATCCGATCCATTTACAAGGACGCAGGCACCCACTCACGTGTCCACGTGAAATGCATTAACTGCAGGAAATGTATGTTTGCATTCTCACTGCTCCCCACACGCATCGCATACAGACAGACACATGCACGCACGTATTCAGTGTTCCCTTAGCCACTTGAGAATCGCCGGCATGTCATCCAGTGTCAGGTTCGCCGCCTTGGCAACGCTGGGCGTCATGACGGGCGCCTTGGAGACATACCACGTCATCCGCGATCCATCATACGCCTCAGCCATAACCTCCGGCCCGTCCACGGTGCCCCCAGGCATGAGCACGACCCCCCTGTTGAGGACGGCAGCCATCATGGCGAAGGAGCTGACGCCCATTAGCAGGATGGGCGCCTCGACCAGCCGCATGAAGTCCTCCCACACCTCGCCACCCACTATCTCCACCTGTGAGCCCTCGGCAGAGAGGCGGTTCTCCAAATGCGCCTTCAGCTCTCTCAGGATGGTGTGGCAGTCGGAGTCGAGCTCTCTGTCGAACCTGTCCATCGGGCGCTGAGCAGCCGACGCCGCTTCCGCCTTGGTGATGACGGCAACAGTTTGCTCGGCATCGCTGGCATCGGGGGCCATGTGCTGCATGCGGTCCTTCATGACGGCCGTCAGATTTGCTGAAGGCTTGATGTTGGCTACAATGTTAATTGTCCGCGGGGCGGTGGATGGCGGGATGGCGTCGTAGAAGGAAAAAGCTATGGGGCCGTAGTAGGGGTTGTCCAGCAGGGTGTCCTTGGAGCACCGAAAGTGGACAGCCACATCCTGCTCGCCCCAGCCGGCCGTCGGCGACCTGAGGCCCCGCTTCTCCCGCCATGCACTAAAGGTCTGCAGCGACTCCTGCCGGATGATGGGTCATATCCACTGCCAGCCTCCACGGCAGCCGTGGGAGTGCTTCCAGTTGCTGCAGCCCTTGCACGCCACCAGGAACTGAGTGACATTGCGGGTACATGTGTGGAAGTGTACTTCCCTAGGCAGGTCGTTGAGCCATGTGTCGTCGGCAGTGAGTGGGCCTCTCTGCCAGTTGTGGAAGTAGGACGGTTGCTGCATGAGCCAGGAGAGGACCGACACGAGAGCGTTCCAGCCGCTGTCCCAGGCGCCGTAGACCATCTTGAAGTTGACGCCCATAAGATGTGCCATTGCCCTCGCCTGCCAATACGGGCCCAGCAGATTGCCCCTGCAGGAAGGGATAGACAGACAGACAGACAGACAGACAGACAGAAGGAATACGCGCTGGCGGACAAAGTTTGTTTAACCAATGCGGCTGTCATGTTCTCACCATCCGTCTGAGACGAGCACAGGGACAAAGACGAGTGTGTCTCCGTCGAGCTGCAGGCCGCCGCCCTTCATGCGGGGACACTCATCCATCATCCACTTGGACGACTCACGCACGCCACCGACCACTGCAAACAACACGATAACAACACGAACGCATTGCAAATGCCACTGTGCCGCCTCGCATAGCCCCCCTCGAGGACCTTGGCACTTGGACTTGGTATTGTTGTCGGCTTCCCTCGCCTCCAGCTCCGTCTTGAGCGGCCCCAGCAGATTCAGGAGGTTCAGCTTCAGCTCACTCGAGGCAAAGTCAAACTTGGGCTGCCGCAACTCCTCTGGCGGCGAGTCCGATGCAGCAATGTCGGATTCCAGCTCAGATGCGGTATCATTCTCCCGTTCTGCCGCCTGCTGCAGTGCCATCGCTGGCGAGGTGAGTTTCCTGTGGTCATTGTGGCCGTCCTTGTGCCTCTGGCTTGAGTCGATGCGGGAGGAATGCAGCAGCAGCAGGAGGGATAGGAGGAGGAGGCTGAAGAGGAGGCGCCCGCTGCTGACAGGGAATTTGAAAGGGAAAGGTGCCGAACTGTCTTGCTTGCAATGACGGAGCATAGAGGCAGAGCGACTGGACCGCGGGATGTTACAAACTGCTGCAACTAACTGCCGTTGTTGGGAAATGCCATGAAACCGCTGCTGACCCTAATCGCCTTTTGATCTTGCAGTGGAGCTCTGGTGTCAAAGACGTCCTTTCGTCAAGGCAGCTCGAGGGCTCCGTCACATTCGCTTAAAGGCGAATAAAGTCACAAAAAACAGCAACAGTGTGTGCTCTCCAAGGCCGTTCTCGTCGACGACAGAACTGCCGACCACAGAACTGCCCCCCACAGCAGGGCAGAGGGAGAGGGGAGAGAGGGCAAAGAGCGCCGAGGCCGAAAGGTACGCATGCAATAGCTATCATGCAAGGGAGGGCACACACAATGGGGCGAAGAGGACACCGAGAACGATGGCAAAAATCAGTGCATTTGCCTCTGGACCATGATATGATGCTCTGCGTGTGTGCCGCAGGCGAGTCGCAGGCGTGCTTGCTGCAGGCCTAGTAGATATCTCATCGGCCAGCTAGGGAGAGGGAGGATGGATCGTCTGACGTGAGTGAGGGAAGAATGCGGCGGGTGCGGTCCATTCTCATCTGTCTGTCCATCCTCAATGGAATGCTGTCGTGCTGCTGTCTGACATGCAGGCGTGTGTGGAGGTGGTTCGTAGGATGGTGCGGGCGTTACGAGAGCAACTGCACATCAGAGGTACGTCTGCGGGCACCGACGCACCAACGCACCCACCAACAGCCCGCCCCGCCCACCGACCCATGTATCTCATCACGTGCCCACTCCATCCATTCTGTCTGTCTGTGTGTGGCCTGCAGTGCGTCCAGGAGGCCCCGACCTCCATTATGGACGAGTTAGTCGTGTCGTTGGTGCCCAAGGCGTACACCCCCGCGGCCTTTATTGAAGCCGACCACCTGCTGGCTGACTGCACTGTGATCCACCACAATCGTAAGCGACCGACAACCACGAGCACACCGCCCTCATGTGTCATTGTGTCGTGGTTGCTGTGCTGCCTTACTGCACTTGTCGATATGCCAGGCACCAGGACGGCCGATGGTGTGTCTGTGTTCGCGGGCAACTTCTACGATAGCATCATGATCCAGCCAAGTACGTCGCACAAAATCCGACGAAGGAATGTAGACATCCACCCACCAGCCACCATTCTCATTTGCCACTCAGGCAAGGAGAGTTTCAGTCACGCCGATAAGGCTTCAACCGAGAGCCACGCCACAGTGCCATTGCTGCCAGGCAAGCTCCCAACGCTGAAGTGGACTGCCGTGTCTGACGGCTCGCCCTATGAGGGGCAGTGGGAGGGCAGCTGCTGCGGGTCGGCACGGGGTGAGGCCGCCCGTGCGACATCCAAGTATGAGGGCGAGTGGGTCCGCGGCACCAAGGTCGAGGTCGAGGGCGTGTTTGTGTTGGCGAGCAACCTCTACGATAGCGGCACCATGATCCAGCCGAGTACGTCACACAAAAACCGACAAAGGAACGTACACACCCACCGTCGACCATGCTCATGTGCCACACACATTGCATGCAGGCAGCGACAGGGAGAAAGGAGGCAAGGAGAGTTTCAACCACTCCGACGAGGCGGTGACCGAGAGCCTGCACGGCCACGTCACGGTTCCATTCTGCCCCAGCAGCCTCCCGACGCTGCGGTGGAGTGCCGTGTCGGACGGCTCGCCCTATGAGGGGCAGTGGGAGGGCAGCTGCTGCGGGTCGGCAGGGGGTGAGGCCGCCCGTGTGACCGCCCAGTATGAGGGCGAGTGGGTCCGCGGCACTAAGGGAGAGGGGGCCACCGTTGATAGGGGCCCCACGAGGGTGTCGGGGGAGGGGAGGGAGGGGGCACGGGGGGCGGAAGAGGGTGACCAGAAGGCCGAGGAAGCGAAAGCACCGACACACAGGTGGATGGATGGATGGATGGGTGAAAGGGGCCATACATATCATTTCACTTACATCAGATTGGTTTCTGTGGTTGGTGTGCTACCTTTGTGTTCAGCCGTTTGTCTCCTGTGCGAGCATCGGCCAAGCGTGAGGCTTCCCGCCGAGACCACCGGCACACCTCGAGTGAGTTCCACGCCTCTGCGGTCAGGTCGCCAACGCCAGTAAGTGCCAAAGGACGAACCGCGCCTCTCGTGACCCTCCCTCCCCTCACTCTCTCTCTGTCTGTTGTGTATGTGTTGTGTGTGTGGCCCTCAGCCGCCGAGGCCGTACATAGCCCCCAGGGCCATCATGGCGGCTCGTGGGGCGTTGCAGCAGGAGCTATACCTGCGTGTGGTGACGGTGGATCGCGGCCCCATGTTCGCCAAGAAGGGGGCTGTCATGAGCACACAAGAGTTGGAGTAAGCGAACGGCCGACACACCACAGCAACACACAGCACACACACCTACATGATGACACGGGCCATTGATTGGGTCCTCCCTTGATGTGCCTGCCCATCGCTCAGGTATAGTGTGAGCGAGGAGAATATCGCCAACATCACGGCCCAGTCGATCGCATCCGTCATCCCCGACGCCTACATATACGACGCATGCACTGGCGGAGGTACACACCGCACATTACACAGACAGAGAGGCCCATGCACACACACATGGAAGCACCTCTGTCTGTCTGTCTGTCTGTGTCTGTGTGTGTGCAGCGGGCAATGCCATCGGCTTCGCCGCCAATGGCCTGGAGGTGGTGGGGTCGGAGAAGAACCCTGAGCACTACGAAAACGCCATACACAACCTCCACCACATCTACGGTGTGTGCACCAAACACCGTCCATGCCCTGAATGACGTCCACACCATTTACCAGTGTGTGTGTGTGTGTCTTTGTGTGTGTGTGTGTGTGTGTTTGGGCAGGATACGACCACGTGTACATCTACAAAGACTGCTTCCTGGCCCGCACTGACAAGATGGAGGACCACATCATCGCCCGCGGGATGATAAAACCCGGCAAGCCGGCGTTCGATGTGGTCAGCACTTGATGGACAAATGCTGCCCGCTCAGCATCTGATATGTCTGTGTGTGTGTGTGTGCATGTGTGTGGAATCATTCAGGTTTACTTCGACCCACCTTGGGGGCCGGGATACAGGGCACACGGCAACTACGACATCACCAAGATGGGCAACAGCGGCGACATGGTGAGAAGGCAGTGCAGCTGCAGCAGGGGAAGGGCGAGCCGAGAAAAGATGACATCCCGACTCTCTGTCTCTGTGCCTGTGTGGTTTGTTCCCTCCCTCCAGTCCCTCTTTGACATGTGCGCACTCATGATCAACCTCAGCCCGTCCTTTGCCATCAAGCTCCCGCGCCAAACGCCCATCGCCGACGTGGTACGACACACAACACACGGGCATTGATGGCCAATTCACTGTGGCATGGACTGTGGTGCTGTGTCGTATGTGTGTGTGCAGGCGAAGCTCGCCAACCACCTGGCTCATCTGGAGGGAATCCCCTGCCCGCCGCCGCTTGTGGAGGTGTACGCCGTGGCCACGGGCAACCCGTCGTACCCACACCACATTAAGTTCGCCACCGTCTACATCGGGGATATTGCCAAGAGGTAACAACACAAACCAACACAGCACAGCACAGCACAGCACACCTCGACACATGCACTCATTTGTTTGTCGGCCTCACCCATTGTGTGTGTGGATGCAGGCTGGTCGCTGGTATGGCCCACCGACACCTGCCCACCACCACCACCAAGAACCCCAGCACCACCATCGACCACCACGTGCACCACCGCCGTCTGTGTGCTGGAGGGGGGCGCGTGGAGCGCCTCAAGGTCAGGACGACGCCGCACCACCCCCACCCTGCAGGCATGGAGCGGCTCATGCACATGCAGCGCTGCAACCTCAGTGCAGAGGAGGACCTGAGCCGAATGATATGAGCGGAGCTTATCGGGGGGGGATGCCAGAGATGCGCTGTAGCTGGTGGGTGGGCTGATGGACGGTGGATTGGTGGGCTGGTGTGTGGGGGTGGGTGTTACCTTGTTGTCGATGGATTGCCCGGGTAGCTAGCTGCTTTCTCTGTCGGTCGCCTGGCCGGTGGGGCACCGCAGTGACCGACAGACAGACAGACAGACAGACAGACAGACACACCTGCATGCCGTGACTCATCTTCCGACTGTGTGCGTGGACGGACCCCTTTCGTGTGCGTGTGCGTGTACATAGACATCTGAGTGTTCATATTCATGTGAGTGAATGCTATTTGTCATCCAGCCAGCCATCCAAAGGCAGGCGATTCACATCGCATGGGTATGGGTGCCCGCATGCCGAGCACTCACTCGGTCCGATAAAGGCAGGTCACACAGGCACGTCGCAAACACGCACACGAGCACACGGGCATCAATAAGAGACCGTGCCACTGACACGGGCTTAAACGTGCACATGCAGCTAAAGCACCCACCGGACCCTCGGCCGCATGACAGGTACACAAATACAGATAGACATACGGCTAATTAATCCATAGAGAAGCGCGTTGAGCGATAGATTGGCCCACTGCGCGCTAAAGCTACTCGGAAACCTCCCTCTCTCCCTCCTCCCAGCCCCCGTCGACATGGAGAGCCACACGAATACAGACATATACAGACGTGGTGGGCGATGGGATCTTGACCCACACGTCTCTCTAAAGCTACTTGAAGACACTCGCCCGTCATCCCTCCCTTCCTCTCGTCAGATCTCTCCCCTCACTACCGACCGCGCCAACGACACACAGACTGACTTCTCCACCCACTTCGGTCTTTGGGTCATGTGAGTGGGTTGTTGGCCACCCACTGCATGACCTCCTCCACCGATCCGCCGAACTCCACCCTGCCGTTGCAGTGCTCACACACGTAATGGGGCTCGTCCAGCAGCTTCACCATCGACAGCTGCTTGTTCTTGCCGCGGCCCTCATTCTGCCTTATGCGCTCCTCATTCTCCCGTTTGCGCCGGTCGTTCTCGGCCCTCACTTTGGTCAGTTCACGCGCCACCCTGGCCTTGTTGTCGTCGTAGCACTTGGGGCACACCCGGAGGTGTCGGCAGGGCATGTACATCACCGACGCGGGCGCGCACACGCTGCACTCGCCACCCTGGTGCTGGTGCTGCGGGTGCTGTGTGGGAGGGGGCGGGACCGATGTGCTGCTGGACGAGGGCTGCTGCTGCTGCTGGTGACCGGCGCTCAGAGCCGCCAGCCTGACACCACACCAATCAAGAGACCAAGTAGACACATGACGTCTCATCCACCTTGTCGTTGCGTGAGCATGGCCTACCTTTGTCGCATTTCGTCCATTTCGCGCTCCTGTCGCTGCCGCATTGCCTCCATCTCCCACTCGAGCCGCAGCTGAAGGTCACGGAACGAACTCGACCCACTGACGGAAGTCAATCGCATGACATGACAACACAGACAATGCTCTATGTGTCCTAGGTGTCTCTCTCCTCACCTGTCGCCCTGATAGGCGCCCCCACTGCTGATGTCGCTGTCGCCGGCTGGGTGTGTCTGTGGGTGCGGTGGTGCTGCCGTGTCGTTCTCGTCCGAGTCGAACATTGGAAATATCGCGGGCGGGAGGGGTGACCCGACGTCACCATACCCGACGTCACCATCAACAGCGACAGGGAATGGCCCCGCAGCCGGCGACCCATTGCCGTAAAGTGGACTGGCCAATGAGGCTGCACCACCACCAGCAGCAGGAAGGGCGGTATGGGGGCTCTGGTTGCCGTGTGTGTGGCGAGGCGGTGGGTGTGATGGCCGGGGCGGCAGGGAGATCGTGTCATCATTGTCCTCTGGGGCGTGGTGGGTAGGCAGCAAAGGAGGGAACGGGTCGCCGAAGCGGCGGGACGGCAGAGTCTCGAAAGACGGCACGCGACTGATATCAATCAGGGCAGACACACAGCGAGCAAATGAGTGTGCGCGGCTCCTGTTGTCCTGCTGCCCTTCTGACCTGTGCTGTTTGGTCGATGTGGCCGTCGTCATTATGTCAGACAGCGACGCACCGGCCGCCGACGCACTCGAACTCCCCTCATGGCCGGCACCACATCGATACGAACCAGACATAGACCTGACAAACGAGAGCACCAGTGACACCCTGCAATCCCACCACCGCCGTGGGTGCATCCCTTCTCACCCAGAAGCAGCAGCATTGGGTTTGTATGGTGGTAGGTTGACGGATATCCGTGCCGCAGACCGGTTGGTGCCCTTGGGGACACTGAGCAGCGGTGGAGAGGGACGGCTGGCCGACGACGGAGAGGACGCACTAGGAGCGAAGAGCTGCTGCTGCTGCTGCTGCGTGGGTGTCTTGGTCTTGTTGGCCTTCTTTCTGTGTGTGACAGTGATGAACTGGTCATCGTCGTCGATGCCCTCAGCACACACAACAGTTGACGGCACGCTCGGCTGCCTGAACGAGGGAAGGGCAGACAGACAGACAGACAGGTCAGGGAATGGCACTGGGGGAATCTCGGTTCGTGCCGTATCCATCGTGTGTAGCCGCCCCTCTATACCCGTCGCTTTTGTCGGGTGTCGATTTTGCCGGGTGCTCGCCCTCGGACGTTTCCTCCTTTGCCGCCACGGTCTCTACACGCTCAGACGCATCACAGCTGAGTGGACAAGACACACACGTCATGACACATGTCATGCAGTGCGTGTGCCGGGCGGCTGCCTCCCTCCCTCCCCTCGCTGCCTGCGTACCCATCGTGGTCGACGGGTGCGACTGGCGACAGACCCGACGAAGTGTTGGCCCCTCCTGGCCTGGTCTTGCCCTTGCCCTTGCCCTTCTTCTTCTTGCTGCCGGCCTTCTTGCCCTTCTTGGTGGTGGCGGCGGTGTTGGCTGGGGTGGGGGCGGTCGAAGGAGTGTCGTCGAACTCGGCCTCTATGGCCTTCTCATACCGGTCGGTCTCCGCCTTCTCGATGCGGTCAAACAAGTCCAAGATCTGCATGACAAGCAGCCAAAGTGAGCAGCGGTCGCATGTGTATCAGCGTTTGTGTGTGCGACCTGCTTGGGCACGTTGAGTCGTTTTGCGGTGTTCTCGTCGCGCATCGTCTTGACAGAGCCCTCCTGGACACATCACAAGGAGAAGAAAGCCATCCACGATAGTATGGCAAACTTGTCTTACTGACTGACCTGGAGAATCTGTCGTGCGATGTGGTTCTGCGTCTCGCCTCTACGCTCCATCACATCGTCGCCATAGCTGCACAGAGGCAGGCACGATACAGATGGATGGACAGACACATCGGCGACATAGATGGTGGGTCACTTGACACACCTGACAAGGCGCTTCAGAGTCTTACATACGTTGTTGACCACGTCACCCTCGATCGTGTCATCACCGGGATCGCGGCGGCCTCTCAGCAGCCCGAGCAGCATTCTGCACACGGCAGTCGCGAACCCCTCGGCAGCGGCAACCTGACAGGACAAACCAACGACATACAGACAGGTTATCGCCTCAGCTGCCACTCATGCGCTAGCCCACCTTCGGCCAGTGGTCCACGACTCCTACTGCGGCAGCCGTCAGATGCAAAGCCGCCAACGGGCCGTGCGAATCTCGCATGACGCCGTCGTCGGTCATGAGAGCTGCCAATGCCGCAGACAAACCCGACTCGATGACACCGGCCTTGTCTGCAGGCACACACAAAGAAAGACAGATCGGTGGGCAGCTGGTCTTTGGGAGTGGTTCGTGCAGCTTACCGACAGCACAGAATGACAGGAGGGGAATATTGGTCACCAAAGTGAGCTGTAGGTTCTGGCTGAATCCGGAAACGCGGTTACTGCGGCTGTTGAGGGCCTTCACCACGGCGCCGAGGAAGGCCGGTTGCGTCACCTCGTCGACAAAGGGCCCACAGGCCTCGAGCACACTCGATTGCACGTCTGCACGTACGCACACAACATTGTGCAATGATGCCTGCCATGAGTTTGTCCTGAACTAGGTACCGACCTGGAGAGGCGCATCCGGCCGTCAGCAGCATGTAGACGTATATGCTGATGCATCCTAGGATCATCCACGCGGCCCACTGAGTGGTAGCTGGGGCCGTGCTGGAGAGCGCCGTGTTGACGAGGGTCGCCACATGGGGGAAGCAGTGCTTCTGGAGTGCACGCAGCACCGCATGGACGGCCTCGCTGGTCGGCTCTGCATACATCCATGACATAGGCCGTCAGACGCACATGGACCCAGGCAGGCAGACACATGGGTGAGAGTGTGATTGGGCACGAGACACGCACCTGTGCCAAGTACACACTTGATGTAGGGCTCCACCGCGCCGCAGTGCACCATCAGCATGTGCATCCGCAAGGGGAGGCTGAGTCCGTTCTCAAGCGCCCCGAAGATGCACTGCGACAAGTGGTAGAAGCCCGACAGCCGCAGCGACACTAGACCTGCAGCTGGCTCCAGGTCCTGCACAAACGCTTGCAGGACCTGAACCGCGACGGAACGCACCATCGCTTCACTGCAGTCAACCAAAGAAGTGACGCTGTGACTGCTGTGTGTGTGGTCTGGCAGGGCCGACCTACCTGCTCGAAGTGGCCTCTTCGATGAGGTCCAGTGCATCGCGGCTGTGGGTCAGCAGGTGGGCGTGAAGGCCCCGCACGCTGGGCCCCTTCTGTGCGTTGGCACTCCTGAGCGCCGCACACGCCACGAAGCAAGTGGCGCTGAAGTGCTGGGGCCAGCTCGTGTCGGTCTCGCTGCCGTGCGGTGGGGGTGGGAGGAGGGCCAGGACTGAGCTGAGGAAGTGGTGCAGCGACCCTGTGCTGGCCTGCTCGTCGAACACCTCATCCACGACCTCGGAGCACAAGTGATTCTCGATGATCGAGCCGAGCTGAACGGCGGCCTTGGCTCGGTGCTGCTGCTGAGTCGACATGTCCGCCACCCGGGTGAAGAGGTCGAGGATGAAGGCTCGTTGCTCCGCAGGGGATGCGGTCGAAAGTCGAACCGTCAGCTCACGCAACCCCGCTGAGGGCACACACGCATACATCTGTACACACCACAAGAGACCCGCATCTCATCTCCCTCCGCACCAAGCGTACATACCCGAATCGTCAAATATCGTGTCAGGCAGACCAACGCAACAGGTTGTGCACAACGCCACCACGAGCCATATGCCCCGGCCAATTGGCCCCGGCGGACTTACCGCATAAGTTTCTCGGCCGACGCCGTCACGAGACTCTCGACGAAACTTATGCGGTTCTCGCGAATGTATGCCGACATCTCACCCTGCTTGGCTTGGCCGAAGGACGACAACGCTCACAGCTCACCCTCAAAAATTGTACGGATAATCCTACCCTTAACCACCACCAGTGATGCCGGCCTCTCAGTGGACACACGAACACTAGAATTGCACACGAACCTCTTCCATGAATCATTCACTCATGAATCGGAGGTGCACACTTTAGGAAACGCATGGAGCTGAGTCAGACAGTCAGATGGACCGCAAGTCGTCCGGCTGAGTGCACACACGTCCGGCCGCTGCAGCCACTGCTGCACAACACTCTGCATCTCCTTGAAGCAGACCTCGACGTTCTTCTTCGTGTGGTCACGTGCTGGCCACCACCAAGAAGCACATCGTGGCGGATTTCAAGCACACGCAGTCAAAACGTCACGAGGCCTTTGACGCCACGCAAGCCATCCGCAGCCGTGCATGTGCATACACCCAGCTATGCCTCTCCTGTCATGATCGCATCTCTGTCGGCCACATAGCCTCCATCGCCGTCCCCTCCCACGCCGCCTCCACCCCCACCTCTCCCGCCCCCCCGAAGCTGGGCTATCGTGGCCTCGGCCTCGGCCAAACGACGCTCCAGATCCGCGCTGCGGGTGCGCTCAGCCTGACACACAGACACACACTAGCTCAGGCAGGCGTTGACAGCGGCAGAGTGTGCCTTTGCTACCTGGAGCTGCGCAGCTCTTTGGTTGAGGCTGTTCTGCATGGTCTCGTTCTCCTCGTCCAGACACTGCATAAACTGAATCTGCTCCCTGACGCACACACACACATACACACAAAGACACAGATGGACGAAGGCAGCAGCGATGGATGGTCGATTCGATAGACTGCTGACTGACTGACTGCCTCACTTGCATTTGTTCCTGAGTAGCTGGTTTTGTTTCTGCAGAATGCCCAGTCTCATCTCGAGCACCTGCAGCGTCCCCTCGGCCTGCGTCTTGCCCAGGTCAGCGTTCTCGTCCTTCAACGTCCTCAGCTTGTTGATCAGCCGCTTCCCCGTCACCCTGCACATCAACCACACAAACACGCACGAGCACACACACTCCGAACCTCCCAGCCATGGCATGCCCGCCCTGCTGCGTAGATGCTTACGGATCCTTCTGGTCGAACTGTTTGGCCTGCAGCTCCTCCTCGAGCACCCGGATGCGCTCCTCCTTGTCGAGGAGCCTCTCCCTCTGCAGCTTGATCTCCATGTTGACGAAGGGGTCGATGAGGACGCTCTTGAGGTGGCCATCCTGGGTCTCGTGGGTGTCGCGCCAGTGCTGCAGCTGCGTCCGCTCCTTGTGGATCTCCCGCTCATGCTCGACAGCTCGGGCGATGTACACGTACTCGCGACGCTGCACAGACACTCAGACAGATCAGATCAGGCAGCCGATGGATAGACGGGCAGATGCACAAAGGGATGCGTGGATCTCTCCCTGCCTGCCTGCCTGCTGGAATCGGTTGTGTGCAGTACATCATCTTCTCACCTTGTGTTCGGCGATGGTGTCGATGAGCTTCTCCACCTCCTCTGCCGTGCATGGCCGCTTGAGGGAACCGCCCTCGAACGACGGCTCCGCCTCACGCTTCATCATAAAGGTGAAAATCGAGAGGTGTGCAAGTCTGGCTCGCAGGAACAGCTGAAATAATAGTACAGAAATGATCAGGGCAGTTTCGCTGCTGGGGATCCTTCTTGGCCACGCCGCCGGGGGCAGTGGGCTGCTGCGGGAAGCGTGCGACGGCGGCAGGGACTGCCGGCTGGACTCCAGGAGCTTCCCAAGCCGTCGCGGCAGCAAACTTGCACAGGCAGGAGGAGCTATTCAGCCCATGACACCTCCGTCCGAGGCGCAGCGAGATATGGAGGTGAAGGGTCAGCAGCGCACTCATATCAGGCACACACACAGCACAGGTGCATCCTCTGCTCGTGCGTCTCGCCCATGTCGATCAGGCTGTTTCGAGGGTGGAGTTCAGTTCAAGGGGCGCATAATCGCAACTCACGACCGTGTGGCGAGCACCATTGCCTGCCAGGAGCTCTGCGCCAAGAATCCGAGGTGCCATTTCTTCACCTACAGGGCACAGAAGGCGAAGAGCAACTGCGCCCTCAAGGCCGGGAAGAGGGCAACGAAGAGGAAGGAGGGCATGGCCATCGTGTCGGGGCCTGCGTCGTGTTACGACAGTAAGTAGGCAAATAAGCATAGCATCATATTAATGATGCACGCCTATTACATCGACAAACACACGAGTGCAGTGTGCCTCTCTGTCTGTCTCTGGTCAGCGTGCTACGAGACAGGGGTGGACTATAGCACCAAGCCACTTGACGACAAACCTCGCACGACTGACGATGCACCTGGGTGTCAGGAGCGATGTCGGCAGACACCAGGCTGCAGGGTCTTCGCATGGGACCCCCACACACGGGCCTGCACACTCTACCGCGGCGCAGCGGGGCGCCACAATGCTGCTAACACCCACCTCGTGTCGGGACCCAGCTATTGTAAGTGGAATGATCAAGTGATGTCCCCCAGTCACTCTGCTCTCTGTTCGTGTGCGTCAGGTTTGGAGCCTCCCGCCCAATTCTGCAGCCGCCTGGGCGGCCTCTACAACTGGGAGTCAGGAGTTTGCTGCCCTGCCGGCTGCGGACAGTGCGGCGGGGCGGGATGTGCACTCAGCACATTCAGCAAGAACGCGACTTTCGGTGCGGCCACGTGCTGCGGGTGGAACATCCGTGCAGAGGGGGTGTTCTGCAAGGACAAGCCGGCGCCGCCGTGCATCTCTGGTAGGTGCTGAGAAAGAACGACAGCCGTTTGTGTCTCGACTTTGTGGTGTGTGTGTGTAGGCTACCTGAAGGCCGGTCGGCTGCCTGGCTGCTCTGGCCCCTACGAGCTGGAAACCGAGTGGCAGGGCGAATCGTTTCTGGATGAAAAGCTCTTCGACTTCTACACGGGCGACGATCCCACGGGCGGATTCACCAACTACGTCAAGTATGCCTGACAGGAACGCAGCGGCACCACGGTGTCACAGCCCGCGTGGCTCGGGTGTGTGTTTCCTTTCTGTCCAGCCGATCGGTTGCGGTGTCCAAGGAGCTCATGTACACGACCGATGACGGCCGCACCATCATCCGCCCTGACGTCAAGACCATCCCCTTTAAGAGCTCCAGGGGGCGCGACTCCGTCAGCATCGCATCCAAACAACAATTCAGCGAGGTCAGTCAGGTCCACGAGACTGCTCCCGTGCGCCTTGTCCTTTCGCCCGCTTGTGTCCTTCTCTGCGCGTCAGGGATTGTTCGTCATCGATGTGAACCACAGCCCATCTGGCTGTGGTGCCTTTCCCGCCCTCTGGATGCATGGCCCTGACGGGCCCGCCACTGGCGAAATCGACGTCATTGAAGGTAAGGAAAGAGGTGGCGATTCTGGCTTCCTTCCTGCATCTGGCCTGGCCACACACCCATCTGTCTGTCTGTTGCGTGTGCACACAGGCGTCAACAATCTGACAATGAACCATTGCGGCGGGCACGCCTTGGAGAGCTGCTCCATGTCCGACACCGACCAAACACTCATGACGGGCATCTGGGCGGCCTCAGAGCGATACGTCGACGGCGCCAGTTAGCGACAATCCTCACATTCATCCTCAAAGCCGTCACGAATCTTTGTGCTCTGCCCCGCCCCCTTTTCCTCAGAGCAGCCATCCCGCAGCTGCGACGACCGCCATCCGCACCAGCCCGACAACCAGGGCTGCCCCGTCATGTCGGATGAAGAGAACTTCGGCCCGGCATTCAATGGTGCTGGCGGCGGCCACTATGTCATGGAGCTCGACCCAGAGAGGCACATCAGGCACTGGTTCTTTCGCAGGGACGAGGCACCTGCAGACCTCACTGAAGGGTGGGTCAAGTGAACCCGGGAGGCACACAGTCGACTGGCGGTGTGTCTGCGTGCGTATGCAGGGTGCCCAATCCTGACAGCTGGAAGCGGCCGACGGCTTACTACCCTCTCAAGGACAACTGCCCGGGATTCGACCACTTCCGTCTGCAGAGCGTCATACTCAACACGGCACTGTGCGGCTACTGGGCGGAGTACGAGCCCTTATGGACTGAGCAGTGCCTCAAGACGGCAGGCACGCCACGACAGGCCACGCCAATCATTATGGGGGAGAGAGTGAGACGCTATGTCGGTGTGTGTGCGTGTGTATTCAGGTCCTGACTGCAAGGAGTTTGTGAGGAAGAATCCCCACCAGCTGCAGGAGATCTATTGGGACATCAACCACATACGCATCTACACACGCACAAAGTCACCACATACAGACGACACATGCTCAGGTACGGTACGCCTGTGGCTCGACATGACATGCCCCCACGTCGACGTTCTTTCCCCTTCCTTCAGTCTGTGTGCTGCACAAGCCCGACACCGTCCTCGAGGGCGACGTTCTGCTCACCGTCGACGAAGCAGCGACGTCAGACGACTGCTGGCGTGCGTGTCATGAGGACTCACAGTGCGGGGCGTTCAACTTTTCCCCAGCAGACGGGTGTGAGCTGCTCACACAAGTGGATGACCTGCAGGGGGCCAATCCGGACGGCACGGCGACCGCAGGTATCAACCTGTGCAGCCCACACAGACCAGGTATATATATGTCAGGAACCCCCCACACATCGCACCACCCAATTGTGTGTCGATGTGTGTGTCAGAGTGCGTCATCTATGAGCCAGACTATGACTATGAGACCCCCCTCATCCGTGAGGTGTCCCCCCCGCCATCCAGCCTCGCTGACTGCTGGGTCGAGTGCATGGACGAGCCGCAGTGCGAGGCATTCACCTTTCAGGAGCTGCCGTCAGAGACCCTCCACACGCAGGGCGCCCTCCCACACACCAGACGGCTGGGAGCTGCCAACGACTCCACTCTGCTGGTAGAGGAGGTTCGGCAGTGGCGTGAGGAGGTCAAGCAGTGGCGGGAGGAGATGCGCCAATGGCAGTCCAACCATACAGTAGGCGGCGAGACGACGCTAGCAGCATCCGACCGGCAGCAGAATGCGGCCAGTGACTTGGAAGAGAGAGCCACCGCACTGATGATGGAGGAGAGGGCCGTGAAGATAGCGTCTGGCTATCTATACGGGCGGAAACAGCCGCAGCAGAGAGCGGATGGCGGGGTGGATATGGACCGCCGGTGTCTGCTCAAGGCCGGGCCCACGCACCGCGGCGGCCGCTCGGAGACGGATGCTACCTTCGAGATAGGTGGCTGTGTGCGGAGGTACAAGCCCAACAAGGGACTCACAGCCGGCTTCAAAACATGCAGAACGGGCAAAGGTAGGCAACACACAACTCACCGACAACCATGTCTCACTCTCCCTTCCCACTGTGTGTGCACTACAGCGGGCTACGAGTTGCGGGGCTCGCCCCTGCAGACCGTCAAGGGCGTGGCGTCACGAGAAGAATGTGCCTCTTTATGCGCGGCTGAGAACATGAGCTGGGCCGCCTGCAGTGGGGTGACGTATCGGTATTCCTCGCCCCAGGAGTGTGTCCTGATGCAGGGCGCCGTCAGCAAGGTGTTTACGCCCGGCAGCACCAGCGTCTCGGCCACATGGAGATGCTGACTGACAGTGGCCAGCTATGAGACAGCCGTGGTGTGTTGGCTGGGAGGGCACTTTTTCTATGCATGTGGGCTGGCTGACTGACAATATAATGTGTGTGTGTTTGGCAATCACAGTCGTGACGTCGTGTGGTGTTTTATGTTGTGTTTCATCACATCCGTCGCTTTTGTTCTTTTTCTGACCGTGGGCATTGGTTGCGCGTTGTGTGGTGCAAGTGGATGGATTTTGTTTCAGCGGGTATTTGTCAGTCAGCTGATCGAGTGAGTAACTCGTGAATCGCGATTGATGAGTGCACTGACTGGTGTATGTTTGTGTATACGTATGTGTGTGCACGGGTGACTTTTGCCTACCGACACATTTGTATGTGGAAGGAAACAAACCTTCATTCGATTCGTAGGTACGCAGGCAGGCAGGCAGACAGTGATACAGACAGACATGCACGAAGAGGTCCACTCGGTCCGTCCGGCACTCATGTATCACTCACTGATGGCTGGCTGGGTGGATAGATGATGGCTGGATGGATGCACACACGCTCTCACGTGGATATCATGTATGTATGTATCTCTACCGGAACTAATGACTGACCTGACCCACCTCACGGCACGGCACGGCAAACATTCCACACACACACACACACGCACACATTGCATTGCGCACCGGCAGCCATTCCACAATGCTTCGCAATGGGATGAGGAGGGAGACAAATACGTACGAGTAAGGCAGCCAGACCGACCAACACACACACACATGCTGCAGGCAGGCAGGCAATCAAACACACACGCAGGCCCGGCAGCCAGCCAAAACTGTGTGAAGGGTGCATTCATTTGTGTGTGTGGGTGTGGTTAGTCATGTGTGTGGCGGCGCAGCAAAGGCAGATGGACAGATCGCGCCTCTCTCGCTTCGCTTCTGCACGTCCGCAACAGGCCACACACTTACTCAGACGGACGGACAGACGCCATGCAGGCACAACACAACACAACACGCACCCACGCAGGAAAACGACTTGAATGAATGGAATGCTGCTATATTTGCGACGCAAGGCAAGTGTCTGTCTGTCTGTGTCTGTCTGTCTGTCTGTCCGTAGTTGCAAGAAACGCAATTCTCTATCTGTCTGTCTCTTGGGCTTTTACGCGGCCTCATCTATCTCTTTATCTGTTTATCTGTGTTGTCGATCATCGGCAAATACCAGCCGCAAGAAAGACGTGTCTGTCTGTCTGTCTGTCTGTCTGTACGTTGTGTGCCTCACTCACTCATGATAGTGGTGTGGGTGGATAGGGACCGGACGATGTGATATGTACAGAGAGAGGTCAGGCAGGCAGGCAGGCAGTCATATTCAAACATTCCACCCATCCCATCCCATCAAACATGGTATGTACGCAGAAGAAAGCAAGCCTACATACAGCTGACCGATCGACCGATCAGCCAACCAACCAACCAGCACCAGGCGAAAGAAAACTGCACTTCCCTCTCTACCAGCCAGCCAGCCGCGTCACGTAGCCAGCCAGCCATTCACCCATTCAAAACCGACCGTGCTGAATCATCGAGAGACACTCACTCAGTCATCGCCCCACACACACCCCCACCCACCTATCTGTGCATGTGATGTGATGTGTCTGTCTGTGTGTCTAGACGGCGGCGACGAGTGGGTTGACGCGTCTCATGACGTTGTGTCCCTTGAGCAGGTGGTACCCCGCCGCCCCCATGTGGATGCCCACCAGGTACTGGAACGCCTCCCCCACCAGCTTGTGCTTCTTGAAGCACTCCTTGGCCCACGTCATGCGCTCCTTGTCCGGGTTGGCCAGGCCGGGGAACTTGAGGTTGAAGAAGGGCACGTCCGCACCGCCCAGGTAGTACATGCCGATGCCCGTCAAAGGCATGAACAGCATGAAGGCGTACAGCGCCCAGTGGCCGGCGATGGCCCCGTAGGTCTCGAGCATGTTGCCTGGGACGTGTGGGGGGGCGGTGGTGAATCCGCGGACGAGCAGGCGGGCGAGGACGGTGCCGCCCATGAGGATGCCGACGCTGTTGTGGATGTTCATGATCACCTCCTTGGTGCTGCCCTCAGACAGGTACGCCGCCTGCACCGACACGAAGCAGATGCCGATACCGGCCGCCATGGTCCAGTGGATCCACTTGATCGCGTTGTTGTAGCTCCCCAAATCCAGGTGGTGGCCGCCCTCCGCCGCCTCCGCCATGGCCGCTGATGTGCGCTTCTGCGTGTGCCGGGCCAGGGTGGTCTTGGCCTCCTGCGTCACTGCACTGCGCGCCGTGGTGGTGAGCAGGCTGAATGAGGGGCGGGACACGCTCACAAACGACCGGGCGGCCTGCGGCGTCAGCTGGTGCTGTGACTGCAGGGCAAGTGACGTGCCCAGGGGGCGCAGAAGGGACGACCGGAACACGCTCCCTCGAAACATCCTCAGCAGCTTCCAAAAATCAACGCCGGTTTCTCTATGCGAACCTGCACACACAGCCACCGAGAGAAAACACCAGGGCGCAACTTTCCCAACGATGTTTCGTTTTCTCCTGCTGCTTCTGTGTTGATCCCTCACCTGAGCGCCCCGAAGGTCCCGAACAAGAGACGAAGAAACCTCTGCCGCTAAGCTCGCACCGGAGACTGGAAGCTCGCACCGGATTGGCTGATTTCCGCTGTTTGGGCGAGGGGCGGCTGCCTGGTTCAGTCGTCGGTCGATTCGTGTGATTTTTGTAGCGCATAACAGAGTCGGCAGGAAGCCCCTCTTTCTGTAGTGTTGGTGTGTCAAAGATGGTGAGCACCACACGCACTTGCGCACGCACCGCCCACGGCAGAGTCAGGGCCGCTTGTGTGTTGACACACACCTGACGCTTCCTTTGTGTGTGCTGTGTATTCCCTGTCTGCCTGTCTGTCTGTCTGACTCTGTCTGTCAGGGAGGAATGTTGACGAGTCACTACCACGACCTGCCCCGGCACGAGGGCGACAACTGGAACATGCGCCCGCACGACAAGAAGTACGACATCGAGCACTACGAGGTGTGGACGCCCGACCAGCACATGCTCAACTCCCGCAAGTTCCTCGTCTGCCGCTGCTACAAGAGCGACAAGTTCCCCCTCTGCGACCAGTCACACGGCGCCCTCTGTATGCAGGGCGCCAAGATCGGGCCGTGCCTCCTCGAGGTGCGCAAGGACCTGGGCGGCGTCACCACCTACTTCCAGAACCAGATGGAGAAGAAGGCCCCGACCAAGCTGCCCGACAACTACTACCCCATGGACCCCCTCCAGAACTTCGAGAAGGTCGACCCCAATGTGCTCGACTACAACGACTACCACCACGTCATCGAGACCTACCCACCACCCGGCGGCCCCGACAAGAAGATCCGCATCTGCCGCTGCTGGCAGTCGAAGCGTTTCCCCATCTGCGACGACACACACAAGGCGCTGGTCGAGGCGGGCGACTCTGTGGGGCCCTACACGGCCATCCTCAGGGGCAACGCCAACGGCGGCAAGCAGCTCGCCAAGATCGCCGAGAAGGCCGGCCAGGCCAGCAAGGCCACGGCGGCCGCGGCGGCCATGGTGGCCACAGGCATCATCGCGGCGGGGCTCGTGGCGGGGGCGGCGCAGCAGATGTTCAACAGCGCCAACCTCAACCGCAACGACGACGAATAGAATAGATAGACCCAACACAACACGCACGGGGGCGGCTCGATTTGCCTGAGTGTGTGTGTGGTGGGTGGCCGAGTATGAGGGGGAGAGAGAGAGTGTGCCCCAAGTATAGATTGAAGGGGTCTGTGAGGGATGGGGACTGAGTGGATGGGGGGTGAGTGTTTCATTCATGGGCTGGCCGCCACGCGGCGATGACTTGTGGTCCGATTTTCATGTTTGAATGGGTGTGCTGTGTGCTGTGTGTGCGCTTCTCCGTGTCTACCTACTATCTGTCTGCATCTGAATAAGCGGTGTCATGGGCCTCTCTCGCCCACACACCGCCACCCACACTGCCTGCCTGCTTGTCTGCCTGTCTGCCTTGTTACATCTCTCTGCTGGCTGATGACACACCAAAATACATATCCCATGTGCGGCCCTCTTGTTCGCGTTTTTGTCCGAGAGAGGACCGACACACTCACTGATGGATGGATGGATTGGTCATAGAAGCTAGTGCTGCGAACACACAAACACATACAGAAGAGGCGTGTTCTTTTTCGCTGCATGCGTGGCTGAGTGGGTGTCACTACTATCTATTTCTGCCATCCGTGTGTGAATGAATGAGTGACGTCCATTCATTACGCGGACACAACACAACACAACACACCACGACCCATGAGGTACTAAGTACCACACGTGGGTTCTTTTCGACCGATGGATGCATGTGCCCATGAATGACTGGCTGGCTGGCTGGATGGGTGTGTCCATCTACCAACACCTCCACTCTACTTACCGTCCGCAGTTGCGTGTGTTGCTGGTGGTTCGTCCGCCAGGTTTGCCGTCGTCCGATTGCTGTGACTCGACAGCGGCTGGACGCCGAGGTGACCTGGTCCCTGCACCACCGGCGACATGCACACGTGGGCTGACAAGAGCCAGCAGTTTTGCAGATACTATGAAAGTGTTTTCGACTGTGTGGGTGGCTGGGCGACTGGTTGACATGTTGTTGCATCACCACTGCTGATGGGTGACCGCAGTGCAGTTAACCGGACGGACCGACAGACTACGGAGTGAACGAAATGTGGGGGCCTCGCTTTGTGGATACGGAACATTTCTTCCAACCTGGCTGTGTGTGCATCTGTGAGCGTGTGTGGCCATGTCATTCGATGGCTACTGGCTGGCTGAGAGGGATTTTGATGTGTGCGCCGCCCAACCTGTGTGTGCGGACACCTGTGTGTGTGTGTGAGGACCGTGCTACACACGACGCCAGTTAAGATAATCGCTCAGCTTTGATCTCATGCACACCAACAGACACACAGTCAGTCATAGTCGTCACACTGTATCGTCACACTGCACAACATGACACTGGGGGCCCAGGGCGCACCCATCCATCCACCGAGAAAAACTCGATGACACCACACAACACACGCACACCGGACGACACGCACGCAGGGCTTAATAAAGAAAGAACTGCATTCAACACACAGCAAGCAGCAGGTGCGTGCAGTGCACTGCACACATGACCCCAGATAGATCAGTCAGGTCAGCAGCAGCAGCAGCAGCAGTGGTCGTGTGCAGCTTCTATCGAGGTAGATGTGTATGTAGTGTATGTATGTGTGTATTGGGCTATCTATCTATCAAGGACGCACACACCAGTAAGTACAGCGACCGTACACATACGTCACGCAGTGGGCAAACCCAGCTTCAGAAACCCGTACTCGACTGATGTGCCGCAACACAGAAACAACATGTTCGCCTCCTTGCTGAAGATCACGTACCCGTTGTCGAGAAACCCCTGCAGCATCGCACCCACGGCCTCCTGCTCCTCGCGCATCTCGTCCACCGTGTGGCTGCTGGTGTTGCGGAGGAGATGGGTTTCCAGCAGCACTTGCCGAATGAGCTGATTGGGGTGGCCTGGCCACTGCTCGCCCCGCCCTGCCACTGCGTTCTGCAGCAGGGGCGTCAAGCAGGGCACCTCGGCCTGCTCTATGTCGAACTTAACTCTGCAGCAAACGAAAGGACGATACCGCATCCACCAACAATCGTGCTCAGCTTACATGTCGATGACTCGGTTGTCGTGCTGCAGGGCCTTGCGAATGGCGGTCAGGCTGGCCACCAGCGGCCCTCGAGTGTCCGCCGTCAGATGTTGGCCCTCGCCCGGCTCCCCCAGACCCCACTGATGGAAGTGCACGCTGGCCGGTCTGTGTGGTGGGGCGGCTCCGATGGTGTGGTCGAATGTGTGGACGTCGCACAGGTCGCCAAATGTGTCGATGATGCCCTCCTCGAAGCCCCACTCGTCGCCAGAGCCGAAACTGATCGATTGACACACATGAGGCCAATAAATCCATGACTCTCCGGCGAGCGAGAGGGAGGGTGGTGTGCGCGTGTGGATACCTGTAGACGAGGCATGGCCGCTGTCCGGCTGGCAGGAATGACCGTTGGGTGACCTCGGGTGCCGCGTGGGCGGCGGATGACTGCTGTGGAGGTCGAGGAGCCGCTGAGGGTCACAGATCCACTTGCCGCCGTCGCCAGGTGTGCCAAGACGCTCTTGCAATCTGCACAGATATATTCACACACACAACGATGCCACCCATCTTCATTGACCGTTTCGCCGGCCCCTCAGCCCCCTCTCACTCACTCGCAGCTCAATCTGGCTCAAAATGAAATTGTGACCAGGTCCTGCCATCGACGGTCAGGTTCTTGGGCAAGATGTTTGTGTAGATGTCGTTAAGTGCCGAGATGTAGGCATCCACTCGGTCATTCGTGAGGGTCTCCTGCAGTGCCCGTTGTCGCGCCAGCCTTCCCTTCCTTTTCCCCCACTCAGCATCGTCCACACTGTGATAGAAGCCGTGGCTTTCCTCGACACACTTCCTCTTCAGAGGCGATTGCAGCTGCTGCCGCAGGAGCAGTGCGATGACGACACAGAGGGCCGCAGTGCTGCTGGCGGAGAGGATCACATTCGCTGTAGATAGGGACTTCATCAGCATCGCTGAAGATGGATCTTGAACTTGTATTGTTGAGAAGCGTCGCCAGGGCTAGTCCAGAAAGAGAGAGTGTGAACCGGAAACTTGAGATCGCCAACTTCAAGCTCGCATGGAGGCCGGAAACCGCTGCTGCGGCGAAGGCGCCCGGAAACGGCTGCTGCGGCGAAGGGGCGACACAAGGCAACAGATCTGCCTTCGGCTCATTCATGTTGGTGAATCATGGCGTCTGCTGGAGGCATCCGAGTGTCCGAAGTGAAGCGCCTGAAGCGGCACACGGCGTTTGTGGATGCTCTCAAGACAGTCGGCATGCCTCGAGGATGGGCACAACACCACACATGCATCTTCTGGTCAGCATACGAATGATGGCCAGTCACTGCGAGGAGAACGATGCTCTGTTCTGTTTTGTGTGCGCGTGTGCTGCCTGCCTGCCTGCCTGCCTGCCTGCAGGCGTCCCCCTTACCGGCAAGACAAGTGCACGAAGGTCGCGGCCCTCAACTTTGCCGCCCTCGACTATCGCATCAGCGGCAAATCATCTTCCACATGGTCGCTGGCACGGCCCTTTCTGCCCGCCCGGTTGCAGACCCTCTCAGACCAGGGCTTCAAGGTTGTGGTGTTTGCCAACCAGTGCTGGGTGGGCACCTCGGCGCTGGACCATCCGCAGGACGTCACTGCTTCCTTGACCCAGCACCTGCCCCAGCTGGTGGATGACTTTCACCGTTTCCTGGCCTTTGTGGCTCCTGTGCCGGTGTACGTGTATATTGCCGTGGCGCGGAGAGACGTTGGGGATCCGTTTGTGATGCCTTCGCGGGCAATGTGGGATTTGATGCTGTCGCACATGGCGCAGGAGGTGGATGTGGCCTCTTCCTTCTATGTCAGCGGCCCTGAGCATCGCTGGGGATCGCCCAGAGATGACGCACAGGTGAGGGGAGAGGCCTGCCTGAGGCCATTTGCCCGTCTTCTACTGTGTTTGCTGCATATATGCAGTTTGCGGAAGCTGTTGGGTTGAGGGTGGTTTCATTCGAGGACTTCGCAACGGGCAGGATGACGGCACAGATGAAGGCTGAGAGGGCGTCAGTCAGCTCTGCGACGTCGGTTGCGTCTGAGCGAATGGAAAGGAGCGCTGTGGTGTGAATGGAATGAGGGGTGCAGCTGCGGCGAAATGACTGAGGCCTCTTCGCGTCGACAAGAGCCCCAGGTGAGCTCTCTGGACGACCAGACCAGTGCATGGCTGGATGTGCCGACTGCGTGTTGTCTGTGGTACGTATGTGTGTCCTCAGTGGCCGGCCGTGGTTGGAAGAAGGACGCGAAGGCTGGGCGTGGATACAGACAGGTACATTTGGTAATTGTTCCCCAGGGCCTTGTCAGTGCTTTTAGGATGGTCACACGAAGCGTATACGTACGTGTGGCAGGCAGACTCGTTATCTCTCTGACTGACTGATTGTCGTTGGTTGGGTGTGTCATTCATTATCACTTGTTTGTTTGTTGCAATCCAATCAGTCAATCAGCCCAAAAGAAAAGCGAATGCAATGCAGGCAAGACAAGGCAACACACACGGACGGAAGCCCGACACACTTCACCAACCAGCGTACATAGCTATCTGTCTTGTGTGTCAACCAGTAAAGATGCTGTGCACACGTGGGGGCTACACCACACGACAAGTAGTTACATACACACCTGCAGGGGTGGCTGCTGACGTCTCTCTCCCCTGCACGACCCGACAAAACAAGAAAGAAGTCGAATTAAGGCAGGCACATACGTACAACGTGACAGCTGTCTGCCATTCACCCAGCAATCTGTGCAACAGTCCTTGCTGCACACACAAACGCAATAGACAGGGGAGAGGGAACAGCTTCATGCACGTCCCCTGGTATGTATCTGCTTGACGGCTCTGAACTGGCCACTTGCGCCGCCCTGCAGCACCTTGTAGACACTGCCGAAGCCGCTCTTGCCGGCCTCTGACACCAATGTCATGCATGGCAGCCCGCCGGCCAGCATGACGTCAAAGCCCCTGAATGTCTGCGTTACGCGATGACTCAGAACCATCCAGCCAGGCATGCCTCACGTACCTTGACCCAGATCTTTTCTGCACGGCGGCCTTTGCTGAGCAGCGCCCGGCGAGCGAGATGGTGCCGCCAACGCCACAATGAGCAGCCCCTGAAGGCCCCGGCCAAGAGAACTTATCCCGTTGCCACCAGAGCCGCTTGCTGGCCAGTTTCGTCGACTATGGTGTAGCGGCGCCTGCTGGAAATATTTATGAAGGGGAAGGGGAGGGGAGGGAAGAGAAGCGATGGACTGATTGTAAACTGGAGTTAGGGAAGAAACGGGCGAACAGAACTGTGTCAAAAACTTTTCTCCTTCCACCGTCAACAATATAGTCGTGTCTTTCCTGTGTTGCCGTTCTGTGCCGCTTCGTGCCCTGCGCCAGCTTCCCTTGGTCTCCCTGTGCAGCCGCCCACGCGCCACTTGTACCGCCGGGCGGATGCGGAAGACGGCGCTCATCACGGGCATCACAGGCCAAGATGGCTCGTACGTGATGATGCACACACCACCAGTAACGGGCAGGCGCAGGATCTGTCATTTTGTGTGTTCGGAGCTCAGGTACCTCGCTGAGCTGCTGTTGGAGAAGGGATATGCTGTGCACGGCATCGTTCGGCGGTCCAGCACATTCAACACGGAGCGAATCGACCACATATTCTCAGGTACACGCAGAGGGAGGCGGAAATGGTGTCTCGTGTGGGAGATCTGTAGGGTGTGTGTGGGGTGTGTGTGTGTGCGTGTGGTGCAGATGTGAAGCTTCACTATGGCGACATGCTGGACAGCAGCAACTTGTGCAGCATCCTCGCTGCTGTCAAGCCAGATGAAGTCTACAACCTGGCGGCACAGGTGCAGTACCTGGGCACCTGCTTTCGGGTCATCTGTCTGTCATGTGTGTGTGTGTGTGTGTTGTTGTGTGTGTGTATCAGAGCCACGTCAAGGTTTCGTTTGAGATGCCCGAGTACACTGCCGAGGCGTCGGGTGTGGGCACACTCCGCCTGCTAGAGGCCATCCGCACCTGCAGGCTGGAGAAGACCACTCGCCTGTAAGGAAACACACACAACACGAACCACACCCATCCCCACCCGCAACACACTGCTGCCAACATGTGTTGTGGTTGAGCTGAGCAGGTACCAGGCGTCTACGAGTGAGATGTACGGCAAGGTGCAGGAGGTGCCGCAGAAGGAAACCACGCCATTCTACCCTAGGTCGCCCTACGGTGAGGCAGGGACCCATACACACACAACGCACACGCCCTGTGCTACTTACTGATGGCACTTGTGTGTTGTGTTGTGTGGTGTTGTGTAACGTTGCGTGATGTGTGTGTTGTCATGCATGTCAGGTGCGGCCAAGGTGTACAGCTACTGGATTGTGACCAACTACCGGGAGGCCTACGACATGTACTGCGTCAACGGCATACTCTTCAACCACGAGAGCCCCAGGAGAGGTCAGTCACGCACCGGACTGCACCCAACAACATCCCATGCACCTGATGCGATGCGACCAACAACCCTGCCTTGTGTCTGTCACTGCTGCTGCAGGCAAGACGTTTGTGACACGCAAGATAACCCAGGCGATCGCGCGCATCGTGGCCGGCAAGCAGGACCGATTGTTCCTCGGTCAGCACCATGGTTTGCGCTCGACCCTAACAGACACACTGCTAGGCTTGAGAGGCGCCATGCACACACACACACACACACGCACACACACACACATGTAGGA
Organism: Vitrella brassicaformis; assembly: GCA_001179505.1. Lineage (NCBI taxonomy): Eukaryota > Vitrellaceae > Vitrella > Vitrella brassicaformis. Next base: position 69,786 of record CDMY01000248.1, on the reverse strand, counting down.
CACCCACCCCATCACATGAGCACCCACCTGATTTGTTGCCTTGGTTCGGCTCCTGGGTGCACTCAGGCAATTTGGATGCGCAGCGCGACTGGGGTCACGCCAAGGACTACGTCAAGGGCATGTGGCTCATGCTGCAGCAGGAGGTGCCAGAGGACTACGTGCTCGCCACTGGTCAGATATCTAAATGATTGGAGTAGTGGGAGATGACACCACACACCACACACCATCCGGGTGTATGTGCTGTGTGCTGGGTGCGGTGCAGGTGAGATGCATTCGGTTCGCAAGTTCACGGTGATATCGTTTGCGTTGGCGGGCATCAACCTCGAGTGGCGCGGAGCAGGACTCAACGAGGAGGGAGTCGACAAAGCCACTGGTGGGCGGGCATACACTCACTCAACAGAACAGACGCCACCTCAGTGCAGTACTTGGATGGACGGTGTCCTTCTGTCACTCACTGATTGGTCCATCTGTGAATCCATCAGGTCGTGTGTTGGTGAGCGTGGATGCGCGTTACTTCCGTCCGGCCGAGGTGGACCAGCTCATGGGCGACGCCACCAAGGCACGCACCAACCTCGGATGGCGGCCCGAAAACACCCTATACGTGAGCGAACAGAACAGGCTACCCAACCCAGCCGACAGACAGACACACCACCCATGTGACAGACTACCGCGTCTGTGTGATGTGATCTGATGCCGGTGCCATGATGGTGTGGGTGCAGACGTTGGCGTACGAGATGCTCCAGGCGGACTACGAGGACTACGGCCTCCACCTGCCCTCATTCGACGAGTGCTACCACAGGGCAGGTACGGTACGGTCCGCACCCATCCAATCCACACCCCACCCCCACCCCACCACCGCACATCAGTCTATCAACTATCTGTTCACTCATTCGTGTATCAATCAGGTTTCCACAACAGCGAGCCGGGCGCCGAGCGGTCCCCCGCCACCAACAGTGAGGACGAGAAAGCCGGCGCCCACGGCGGCACGGCAGCCCGACTCAAAGCCGTCACGGGCGGCGCTGTCGTCAGCACCAACGGCCACGGCGGCGGGGGTCAGGGCACCTCCAAGAGTGCCCCCGCCAATGTGCCCTTCGCCACCACCGCCACGGCCGCCGCTGCAGCTCCATCGCTCAACGGGCCCACTCCCCAGTCGCCCCTCAAGCGGCCGGCGAGCAACACCATGCCCGAGACCATCAAGACCGTCAAGAACCCCATGGAGATGCCCTCGTAGAGCTGGCGTAGTGATGCGGCCACGGTAGACTGTGGTGTGGTGTGTAGTGTAGATTGATTGAGCCATCGAGGCAGGCAGGCAGGCGACTTCAGTACGGTAGATCAGATCGATGCCAAGAAAGACGGACGGGCCGGGTCGAGTCGACAGACAGGCAGACAGACAGACAGACCGACCTGAATGAAAGTCGTTCAGGGAGGGATGGACGAAAGGGTGGCTGGGTGGACTGATTGATGGCTGCGTAGCTGGCTGGCTGGCGTGGCGGGGTGCATGGTTGCCTATCGGTACGGTAGAGCACTCCCCCTTATTTACTTCCCTCCTATAATTAAGTGGAAGAGGCGGCGAGGGAGGGAGGGAGGGAGGGAGGGGAGCTCTGTGTTTCTCTCTGCTTAGATGGCTGACTAACGTGATCGACTGGGTGCGCAGGGGCCGCTCTGCGCAGACCTTCCTTCCTGCCTACTATGTGATTCCGCCTGCCACGGCCGATGCCTCCGCTGTGCATTGTGCCTGCCCACCGTTCACTCACTCAGTCACTCACTGTATAGCGAGGCCCGTCGATACTGGATTGGGTGGGCCTATCAGCTGATTCATTCAGAGGGAGGGCACTTCATGGATTTGGTGAACTCGACCTTGACGTTTGACTCAGTCTCTTCGGCATGAGATTGGGTCGTCCGTTGTGTCGGATTCTCTCAAATTCATGAAGTCCCTCACTCACACGGTAGGTGCTCCGTCAGTCACATGACATCCAGACCCGCGACATCCCATCCGTGTGCATAATCATTCGCTGGACGGCTGGTTGGTTTGTGGAAGAGCTTGTCTTGTATGACCGATCAGATCGGTTGGGATGGATGGACGAGAGTACTCAAGTGTACTTTACACGCGGCATGGTATGGTTAGATAGATAGATACACACTGTCAGGCCATCCATCCATCCACTCCACGCAAAACCCACTCATTCAGTCGCATGCACTGCACACCATATCATTTATCCATCAGCCATGCCATGGGTCGTCCTCTGAGTGGTCCTGTTCAAGAAGGTCAAGAGGTCAGTCACGCCATCCGTGTCACCTCCCACGTACGCATGCAGCGCATCCCTCACGGCCACTCGATCCAACGCCATATCCAGCAGACCCCCCTGCTCATCACCATCACCATCGCCCCATAAAGGGGATTCCAACAGAGGCGTCGGCACAACCACAGGCGAGAGCAACCGACCGATCCCCTCCTCAGCCACATAATGGACATCCGTCGCATTACTGCCAGGGCCCTCCCAAGGGTCATCAGCCGCAAGATTCCTCCCTGTGGCCATGTCAGGTTTCCTGTTGCCGAAGCCTCCAAAGCCAAACAGATTCTCGGGGATCTGGAGGAAGGGGATGGACGAAAAGAGAGACGGGCGCGATAGCCGCGACTGCTGCCGCTGCTCGAGGAAGCCCTCGGGCCTCTTGGGGGAAGAGGGCGGGGATGAGACATCGGCCTCCTCCTTGTCCTTGGCGGCCGAGCACGTGCGCCGGTCGTCATTGAGGGCAAAGCCGGGCCAGCATGCGCAGTGGAAGGAGCCCTCCGTGTTGACGCAGGCCTGGCTGCAGCCATGCATCTCCTCACCCAGACTGCACTCATCTCGATCTGTGCACGCCACAGGGGAGGAAGACATGTGGGTGACCGCATCAGTGCCGTATTACATCCCATCAGTGCGTTGCGTTGCCTTACCGGTGCATTTGAGACTAGCGTGGTTGTGATCGAGGCCCTCAGGACAGGTGCATGTTGGCTGGGAGGCGTTGAGCGCCTTCCTGTCCACCTCAAGGACCTCTGCAGCCATCAGCTTGGGCATCTCGCCGCCTTTCTTGGGGTCCTTCCCATTGTCTTTGCTCTCATGCTTGGCATCATGGCACGTGGCGTCCGTCGCGCAGGGGTCGTGGAACTGACACTCCCCATCTGACACACACATGAGGCATGCATACCACATGTCGAGACGACCTTTTCGTGCCCGCCTTGAAGCTCACTCACATATCTCCTCGAGAGGTCGTTTCTCGGTCCTCAGCGCGAGCAGTGCACTGGCCAGGCCACCCGTGCTGGTGATGTCCTTCAAGTTGTCCAGTGGCTTGACGCCCCGCAGCAGCCTGTCCTTGAGCTGCTCCCATGACTGGGAGGGGTCTTCGGCCAACAAAAGACCAGCAATCCCCGCGACAAAGGCAGTCGACTGGCTCGTGCCGGTGCGGAATCGGTAGCCGCCATCCTTATCTGAGAAACGGGGAACGAACCAGTGGACAGATTGCCATGTTTGTCTGTCGCACTGACAGTGCAGTCACTTACCCAAGCTCCATATTTTGTCCCCCGGTGCGGCCATGTGGACGCGCTTCGGATGTGTGTTGCTGAACCAGCTGACCGACCCGTCTTGAGAGATGGAGGTGACGCTCAGCATGTTGGCCAGAGGCATGGCGGCAGGGTACTGCGGCTTCTCGTCCACGTGCTTGCCGCTGTTGCCCGCGGCAGCAATGATCAGCATGCCCCTCTCGCCCGCCCTGAACGAACGAATCGTCAGCATGGAGTCCATGCAGAATGTCTTTTCTGTTTGTCTGCCTACCGCCTGGCGACCACTTCAAAGGTCGGACTGTAGTCTGGGGCGCCGAATGCGTGGCAGGTGATCTGCACGCCGGCCGCGATGGCCATCTCCAGCGCACGGATGGCGTCACTCCAGTACCCGCGACCTCTGCACAGAGGGGGAGGAGACGACGGACACACGTGGAAGCGGGAGGAATGGCAAAGCAAAGCAAAAGGTTTGCCTGTCTGTCTGTATGAAGTGTACTTTTTGTCAAGGATTCGCAGTGCGAGGATTTTGCAGGTTGGGCAGACGCCAGCGACGCCCACGTCATTGCGATGCCGACCTGGAAGGAACAGATCGTAGCGTGCAAGGATGCGTGATGAACTCACTGACACACCTGCGATAATGCCGGCCACGTGGCTGCCGTGGCCGAAGGTGTCTTGTGGCGCATGGCCCTGCACCTCATCCCTGCGATAGACCAATCAACATCGGTCCAGCTGGTTTGTCGCATGGTCTCCTTCCTGTCCACTTTTGCTTACTTGAAGTCCCATCCGTGTATGTCATCGATGTAGCCGTTGCCGTCGTCGTCGATCCCGTTGTCCGGCACCTCACCGCCATTCACCCACAGCTGCCCCTTCAGGTCAGGGTGCGTCACGTCCACCCCACTGTCGATCAGCGCTATCACCACGTCCTTCTCCTTCGGCTCCCACTCGGCAAGCGCCTCCACCGCATCAATGTCCACATCCACAGCTTTGTCGGCCGCCTTATTGGGTCCTTGATCTGCGGCTTTGTCACCCCTCCCCCTCCCAGCGTGGTGATGACGCTCCTCTGCAGCATCCGGTGGTCCCTCTCCGATGGACCCAATCTGCTGTGCGAATGTGCTGTCGAAGCCCCATTGTTTGGGCAGGTCGGGGTCCCATCCCTTTTCGGATGGCATAAAGTCGACCTCCCAACCGCTCGCCTCAAAATCAACAGGGCTGTCCTCCATCACATCCTCCACACCATCCTCGCCACGCAACGCCGCCAACACCTCAGACAGACCGCCGGTCGACAAGTCATCCTCAGCAGCAGCTGCTTCAAAGATCTCAACGCCGAGCAGCGGGAGGAATGTCGAGTGGTTGCTGTGGTGAGGCATGTGGGAGGACATGCGTGAGAGCACTCGCCTTCTGTGGTCTGGGTGGACGCGGCTGAAAGACGAGAGGGGGGTGCCGTCGGCCAACCGGCGTCGTGAGAAGGGCGGAGGGCTCGCGGTTTCTCTGTAGACGACCATCAGGCGCCGGGGAGAGTCGAAGGCTGTGGCGGTCCACATTGAGATGGCGAGAACGATGTGGAGGGTCAGGAGGCGGACCATGGCCCTCAGATGGTGCACGGGAAACATCTCCAGCCTCCCGCATTCACTCTGTCAGCCCTACCCTGCCGAGTACGAAATTTACAATCGCCATGCAAAATTCCTGAGCCCTCCCCCGCAGCTGCTGCTGCTGCATCGTCGTCGGCGGCCGGTCCAATCTATGGCAGTGACTCGCCGGCTGCAGGGGCATTCTCCGCTGCAGCTGATGGTGACGTCGGGTCAGCCCTCCCGCCCCCGATGTTTCCAATGTTCGAGTCAGCACCACCACAGTCAGAGACACAGATACACCCAGCCGGCGACAGCGACATCAGCAGTGGGGGCGCCTATTGATCAGGGCGACAGGTGAAGAGAGGGAGAGGGACCAACGAAGGAGGACACATGGGGGGACGCTCTGTGGTGTTGGTGGATGGATGAGACCCAAACAGATACCCTGTGTGAAGTCTTCACGTACTGTACTGCATTGAATGCATTGAATGCACGCGAGTGATGAGCGGACAGTCAGTCGTCCACACATCAATCAATCAGCCAGAGTTGCCACGCACGGCACGCACTCGAGCCGTCCATCCATTCAAACTGCGACTCATGCACAAGTAGGATCCCACATGTGTGCACCACAACCACCCACACATTTGTATGCATGTGCTTATGGCCAGGCAATACACACATACACACATACATTCCCACAAATGACCCACCATCCTTGAAAAACGGCACACGCGCATACACAAACACAAACACACACATTCTCAACGGCAAGACTGACATACAATAACGAACGATAGATAGCCGCTTCGCCCGTGCAGGGCGCCACACATCGACTCACGGGAAAAATACATACATATGTGCATAGATATAATAGACATCATGATAGCTAGGGAGGGAGGGCATCTGTCTGTGAAGCGCACTCACTCAACACAGCTAGCTCGTCGGTCACAGCACCGGACGGACGGCCATGAATTGCATACGCTCGATGGATCGATACAGCACGCGCCCCCTCCCCCCCCCTCCCCCTCTCTCTCACGCGACACGAAGCCTATTCAACATAGCACGCAATGCACACACGTACGACACGAGGCACAGACACAGACGAGGGGTGTGACGCAGACGAAGTTACTCAGTTATGCGGAAAAGGAAAAGGAAAAACGACACGACCGTAGGTAGCATTCATTCTGTGTAGGCACACAAATACATATCAGACAGACATCCATGACGCCGAAGAGAGAATTACAGACCAAGGGACGGACGCACCCGCACAGGCGACACACGGACGACCTCCCCATTCCCCCTAGCCACCCACCCGTCCGACGGACAGCTCAGGTCGGGCGGCAGTGTCGAAGAGTGCCGTTCGCTTGCTGGCCATCTTCTCGATATGGTCCTTCGCCTCCTGGCGCTCCACCAGCAGGCTGGGGCTGCCGTCCTCCTTCTTGCTCGCCATCATACGCTTGGCCATCTTGCACGCAGCGATCTCCGCCGCCTTGCGCATCGACCTGACACACACACACACAAACACAAGAGGCACATACATCCAGAGGCACCAGACACCGGAGTCTTGCGCCTTCCTGGGGTGGGTGAGTGGTGCGCACCTGATTCCCAGTATGTTGACCCCGAGGGCCTCTTGCAGGGCATGTCCCGGGTGCGGGTTGCACACCGGGCCCCGGTGGCACTTGTGCAAGGCCCAGCGGACGAAGGACTCGGGCTCGGCAACAAGCAGCCCCCGCGCGTACTGCGTCAGTGGGGTTGTTATGAACCCTGCCAGCCACAGCAATCAGATGCCATCACAGCTCAGCAAAAGGGACGTCCGAGAAGGATGCACAGCACAGCCCAGCACAGCAGCTCCACCCACCTACGTACCTGGCGTGAAGGCGGTGATGAGTATGTTGTCGATCTTGAGTTCTTCCTCGACCGAGAAGCTCCAAAGCCGGAGGAAGGCCTTGCCCCCGCTGTACTCGGGCGAGCCGGGCATGCCCGAGAGTGCGCTCATGGAAGACATGAGCATGATGAGTCCGCGGCCGTTGTGCTTCATGTAGGGTATCACGAAGCTGCAGCACAGCAGCGTCGACGACACGTTGTACTGCACGTCACGGTACACCGCAGACGTCGGCCGCTCGTTGACCACGGCATAGCGACCCACGCCGCCCGCACAGCACAGCAACACACCTGCATCGCATGCCATGGGATGGGACACGCAGGAAAGGACGTCATGTCAGTAATGCATTGGGTGAGTGTGTCGTTGGTGTGCGTGACGTAGTACCGATCTTGTTGATGCCGTGGTCCTGCATGAATATCTTGAGGTTGGCCTCGATGGCCGCCGCCTCGCCCATGAGATCCAGCCTCATCGTCTTGATGCTCACGGCTGGAAACCGGCCCGCCAGAAGGCCCCTCAGCTCCTCCAAGCCCGCCTCATTGATGTCAGCCAGAATCAAGTGCAACCCTCGTGCAGCCAGCTGCTCGGCGAAGCACCGCCCGATGCCGCCAGCCGCACCCGTGATCAACGCCCAGTCGCCCTTGAACGCCGCCAGATAGGCGTCGCTTGATGAAGCGAGAAAGACGTCATAGATCCACCGGGCGATATTGAAGGCGCAGTAGACGAAGAATATCGCACCAAATGCGGAGAAGAAGGCCGCCAGGTACGACAGGAGTACCATTTCCCCCTCGCTCTCGCCCACGTCTGCGAGCTAAGCGAGCAGCCTCTCTCTTCCCCCCCACGATTTTTCCTATGTCCGGCAGCTTGGCGGCGCTCCTATGAGTCCTGGCTGGCTCCCTGCTCCACCGTGGAGGTAGATCTCTGACTTCATGCGCCACATGGACATGGAAGACGCAGTGAAAGACAGATGACACGGAAGAGTCTGCTGATGTCTTGGATAAGGGAGTGTCTTTGCTGGATAAGATATGCACAAGCTGGGCAGTGCAGTGGGCAACTGCCGTCAGATATGAAGTGTAGACAGCGATGCACTGCACGGATGACCCCACCGACATGATCAGTCACGGCGGTCGGCCGCTTAGCGATCAGTGTCAGCAATGAGCGGCCCTAGAGGGAGGCGACGTGAACGAGTTGTGGGCCGTCTTGGCCGGGGATGGAGGGACCAACAGCTGAACTCACCGAATGACAACCTGGAGAGATGGAGCAAACAAAGAGGCCAGGGGCAGAGACACACACCGAGAGAGAGGCGGGGGTGACTTCAGCTGTCACGGTGTCTGTGTGTGGTGCGGTGTAGGAGGCTACCTTGGTCCGCCCAGATGTCCGGTGTGCCGTTGACGTGAGTCACGTCAGCGGCGCCACTCGAATGACAGACGAACTCTGCACACAGCACGACACACACATGGCACAGAATGACCTCTGATCAGTGTGGTGAGGTGTAGTGGCTTGCCTGACTTACCATCAGTGCCGCCAGTCAGGTGGACGAGCTTATCCACCCCATCCAGATCCATCGCACACACGTCGTCACCGCCCTCGTGCCCCATGTCGACAGCCCCATGGACACCAGCCCCTCCACACTCAAGGCAACACCATCGTGGCACAGTGTGCCGAATGGCCTGGTCCAGACGGCTGATGGCGTCGGGCGATATGAGTCCCTCTGCACTGCCACTCCCAGACGTGCTGTACTCGTGCTGCTGGATGGTGGGGGTAAGGGTCGTGCCGGGTGGCGCAGTGAGGTCTTCGCATGCCCGGTGCTCTGCAAAGGGAGCAGCGAAGACTTAGTGTGAAAGGAAGAACCGGAAGCAGAGCAATGGAGGTTGAGAGACTGCTCGCCCCCATCTATACGCGGGGATGGCATTGCTCACGCGCGACAGAAACACCCTCTCTGTCTATGTCCCTGTCCCTGTCAGTCCACCATGCCCTTGCTATCACAAGAAATGCAGCTCAACTGAACGAACCAGGCAGGCAGACAGGCAGGCAGGCAGGCACCTTTCGCTTCAGCCGAAGTGATTCGTCTGCCAAAGAGGACAGACAGCACGTACAGGCGTGTGCAGACAGACAGGGGTGAGGTGACAGACACGCGGTGGCGGTCGTCGCCTGCGTACCTTCCACAGTCCGTCGTTGAGCACGTGGACCACCTCTATACACACACCCTTGTTCTCCTTCCGACTGATGCATGGATGGATGGACGACACAGCCGAGGAGAGAAAGCGCACAACAGAACACAATACGATTAAGGTGGAGAGAGCACACAGGTACCAAGGTTGTACTTGGGTGCGTACATTTCAGCGGTGCTCATAGTCATGATGCCGACCGCACAGGCATGCTCCCTCCCCTCGAGCAGAATTTGCTGAACACAGACAGACAGACAGACAGACAGACAGACAACAACCAGCACGGCACATGTCGATGGTCCATTCCCCCATCCATCCATTTATCCATTTATCCATCCATCGCTTCCCGATTGACTGACCACGACAGCTCCCCTGTCCACGTCTTCCATCCTGCCGCCAGTGGGGTGCGTAAGGCCCGGACACATGACGTTGGCGCCGCCCATGATGAACTTGGTCGCGCCCTTGTCGGCCTGCATCTTCGGCATCATCGACGGATCTGATCAATCAATGCCATCCCATCCATATATTTGTTTCACACCCACACGGAGGCATGGAGATGAAAGGGGGAGGGATGCAGTACAGGGCAGTGCAGTGCTTTCATGTCGCTCACGCTGGTGGAGCAGCCTCAGTGTGGGCACCCATGGGCCGTCGCGCGACTGCACACACACCGGCACGCTGTTGACCAACACGACCTGGATCTGGTTGGGGCTGCACAACACACAAACAGCTAACAGCTAACACACACGTGTTGCAGAATGAACCTGCGGCACCTCGCTGACCATTTGGCGATGACTAGAGGGCTTTTCTTCGGAAGAATGTCATCGATGACAGGGTCAAGGCGTGGGAACTGCTCGAGCAACTGTCCACCATTGACACACACAAGGAAGATCTCCACAGCGGCATATGCGGGGCGATGTTTTCAGCTCACGTCTGTTCGGATCTTCCTCTGCACGGATGACTTGACTTGGTTCTGCGTGGACACGTCGCTGTAGCTGAACCTGACAGCCACACGAAGATGATCATCAATGCGGCTGCAAGGACACTCACACGTGCATTGGATCTTTCCCCGTACCTTTTGAACATCGCCGACTTCCTCTCTCTTGACATGCGAGCTTAGATGCAAGAATGCGAGCTTGCTTTGCTCCGAAGAAGGGCACAAAACTCATTGCACGCTGAAGACAGACGCTGCACGGCGCATTGCAGAAGTTCCCAAGCGCAACGGGCTGTTTTTCAGCTGCGAGATCGAAGACTCTGCGTGGAGAGGAAAGACGTGGCCACTGTGGCTGAATGAGAGCCTGTCAAGACGGCAAATGACCATCGTTATCTGAGTGAAGATCATACAGTTTCAACTCATCAGCCATGTACGGCGGCCCGCCTCCCCCGGCCTTCAGGCGCCCTGCCGCCAGAGATGAGGTCGCGGAAATCGAGGAACTTGTGGATGAGCTAGCCCCCAGGCAGCCTGCAAGAGATCAGCCAGCAGACAGGCCCAGAGACGCCCAGGCAATGGCCGCGTCATCGGCGCCTCAGCCCACGTCTGAACCGCCCTTCGCTGGCCCATCCTACCCTCCAGCAGCTGCATCTGGCTCCCCTGGTGTTGGTGACATGGATGGCGGGTTGCGAGAGAGGGATCGCATCATAGAAGAGCAGCGGCGGCAGATCGAGCAGCTGACATCAACTACCCAGCGCGCCGACCTGGCCACTCAGGAGCTCGACAGCCTTCGCCGCGAGACGCTCGAGCAGCGCGAGGCGTTGCGTGAGAATCAGCACGTCATCAAGCGGCTGCAGCATGAGCTGGAGCAGGAGAAGAACGCATCGACGCTGCTCTCGCGCGACGTGATGCAGTACGAGGAGGACCAGCGGAAGCGCGAGTCGAGGCTGTCGGCTGGTGTGGGTGAGGAGGACCCGAGCGAGGCGCTGCGTGTGGAGCTGCGTCGAGCCAAGGCGCTCAACAATACGTTGCTCAAGGAGAATGAGAAGCTCAAGGAGGAGAACCGGTCGCTGCACGAGGAGGTGGAAGGCCTCAGGCAGGACACACAGTTCCTCGAACGCACACAGGAGCAGCTCGGCGAGGACATGGAGGCCTTTAGGCAACAGGTCGGGCGGCGAGCCAGCCACAGACCCGCCACACATACTTGTGGAAAATCTGAGTGCGTGTGTCTGCCTGTGTATGGGTTGCTGTCAGGCTGAGCAGAAGACAGTGGAGGTAGAGTCGCTGCACAGCGACGTCATGACCCTCCGCGCCATGCTCGACGAGAAAAATGTCCAAGTAGAGGCACAGCAAAGGTGAGTGAGGGGATGATGGCGGACACTGTACAGAGCACCGACCGCACTTACTCTCACTCGTTCATTCCCCATTTGGCTCGGTCTGTCTGCTTACGTCGATTCGGTCAGGTTTGAGCGTGAGTACGAGTCGCGTGTGAACGCCCTGATAGAGGACCGCGACCAGCTCGTCAACCAACTCACGGACGAGAAACACTTGGTCGAGCACAGAGGTACTCACGTCCATATGATCTGATCTGCATCCCCACACAGACCAACTTACACACCGGCACAATCAATGCTCTGTTTCCCACTCCAATGCAGCTGCCCAGCTGGAGCATGAGGTGTCAAGTTTGCGTGCGGCCAAGAACCTGCTGCGTCTGCGGGGCAAGGGCGGCGGCGAGATCGACATCGATGAGCTTACGGAGCTGCTGTTCGAGCGGGATACGGAGGTGGACCGGCTCAGGGAAGAGCTCGAGGCCATTGCTGACACCGCCGCAAGACAGCCGGTGGGCTGGCTGCGGACGGATGGATCCAGCAATGGGTGCACTCATGAAAGTGTGTGTGTGTCAGGCGGCGAAGAGGGACATCTCTGCCATCACTGGCGGCGTGCCGTCGGACGCCCAAACAAAGAAGATGGAAGACGAAGTCAAGGTCCTTCATACCAACAGACAGACACATACGTGGCCTGCCTCCCCTCCTGATCTGTGTGTTGTGTTGTCTTGTGTGTTACGTACGCCTTCTTGCCTCATCCATCGACTGACTGTTCAGCGTGTGACGAGTCAGCTGCTGTCGCAGATGGAGGCCGAGAAGGACAAGGACTCCGAAATAGCACGACTCTCCAAACAGATCAAGGACTTCGAAAAGGGATACGGTGAGCGACCAAACCGACCAGCCCCCCCTCCCCCCTGCCCCCTCCCCCCCACCGCCCACCCCACACACACACAAAACATCCCC
>CDMY01000248.1:46158-57123 GCA_001179505.1 Vitrella brassicaformis | reverse complement strand
CCTCCCCCCCACCGCCCACCCCACACACACACAAAACATCCCCACCGGCTTGTGTGTGTGTGTATGTGTGTGTAGGTCTTGAGGATGCAATGAAGACTGTGCGTGAGTTGGAGAGGACGGTGCGCGACCGGGACCGTGAGATCACCGACTGCAAGAGGAAACTCAGCGACTACATGGACGTACGTCAGGCACATAACACACTCCCATCCACCACATCACCCGATGGCGATTGGTGGATCTGCGTGTGTGTGCAGGAGGCTCAGCGGCTTATCAGCGAGAATGCCACGCTGCGAAGCCTGGCACAAGTCCCTGATGTAGGCCTGCCTATACACAAATCACATTGGGATTACCGCCAGCCGAGCGAGGAGACGTTCTTTCTGTGCCTCTGTGCCTCTGTCTGTCTGTCTGTCTGTCTGTCAGGACTGGGGCATGGACGTGTCCAAGCTGGAGCTGGCGGGGCAGATATCCAAGGCATCCGCCATAGCCAAAGTCAAACACCTGGAACAAGAGGTCGGCCGGGCCGGCAATACACACACGTGCCTGCAAGCAACAGACAGTGGTGTGGTGGCACTAATTGGTGCCTGTGTGTGTGTGTGTGTGTGTGTGTGTAGGTGATGGAGCTGGAGAACGAGAGGGTCGAGTTGCGTCTGAAGCTGCGGTCTATGGCCAGCCTCACCGCACACAAGTCCGTCATCTTCCACTCGCTCACACCCGAGCAGATGCTCCAGGCAAGAAGGAAGGAGATATCCACCCGAGCATATGAGACCTCAGCTATACGGACCATCAGTGGTGTGGGTCGTATGTGCGTCAGGTTGAGGAGTTCGCCAACAATTTGCGCTCTGGGAAGCTCACTCTGCCGCTCGACAACCGGTCCGCTGAGCTGTCACAAACGGTGAGCGAGTGAGCGAGACCAGACAGACCATCGAAAGGTGAGTGTGCCATCTTATCTGTCCATTGTCTTGGTGTGCACGCCTCAGATCAAGGAGCTGCGGGCCCAACTTGATATGAAGGACAGAGAGGTGAGTGAGTGCGAGCAGACCAGCCAGACATCAGGAGCATATATGCCGTTCTTCGGTTGAATCCTTCTGTTCAGTTGCGTCTGAAGGCGTCGCTGGGCGACGAGTTGGATGCGAGGCTGCAGAAGTTCGTCGAGGGCGTCACCAGCCAGCGACCCGCTATCGCTGATGCCGGAGGTGCGGATGCCGCCACACTCTCTAAGGTCAGTGAACATTCCCACCACACCCACGTACCAGCAAAACCCCCTGTCTGTCTGTCTGTCTGCCTGTCTGTCTGTCTGTCGGCCTTTTCTCTTCCCCAGGTTGACGAGCGGCTGCAATCCCTGGCAGACCAGGTCCGTCGCATCGCTAGCCAGCGGCCCAGGGACACCGCTGCCCAAGACACCGCACTGGCGTTTCCATCGCAGGTGAGCCTGCACGAGGTGGGCTGGGGTGGCCTGGGGTGGGGTGGGGTGTGTGTCCGTCCTACGTGGTGTTTGACAGTTTGGTTTAGGCGGTGACCAGGAGGCGGTGGCGATGCGACTCATGATGATGGCCATGATGGCCGGGGGCACCGCTGGTCAGCCAATGGATAGACAGACGCCCACTGCCGCACAGACGTCGAGTGTGTTACCGACTTGCTTACTCAGGGCCCTTGCCGTTCGGTCTGTCTCCTTCTGGCGGCGGCTTCTCGTTCCTGCTGCGTCAGCCGATCGAGGTGCCTCAGGAGCTGGTGGACATCTTCGCAAACAACCCGGCCATAGTGCTCACACAGGTAAAGTGGACACCAACAGAAGACGTACACTGATGACACGCCCGTCGGTGTGTTGATATGCCAACAGCTGGTTGAGGCCCTTGACGAGAATAGGCGACTGAGTGACGCCAACGCAAAACTCGTGGAGGTAAGAAGGGGAGAGAGGGAGGGAGGGAGGGAGGAATGCGGCCGGGCCACCAATTGGCCACCATTGTGTTGCACCTGTGTGTTGGCTGATAGGAGTGCAAGAGCATCCAGGACCGCTGGAAGTGCAACGCCTTGGCGGCACAAGACGAACGCCTCTACACGGTCAGAAGGAAGGGAGGGAGGGACCAGCCATCCCATCCATCCGCTGCTGTCTGTGGACCACATCACCATCATCCCTGCTTGTGGTTTTTGTCGATGCGATGCGATGCAGGAGTTGTTCCGTAAGCAGCGGGAGTGGGAGGCCGACAAAGCCCAGCTGAAGCGCTCGGTGCAGGAGGCCCAACACCAAGCAGAATGCGCCCGCCAAGACCTTAGACATGCACAAGAACAGGTAAGGTTTCCGACAAGCAAGCCGTCCCTCGACGCAAGTGTTTGCCTTCTCCAGATCGAGATTCTCAAGTCGACCACGCCCATCGACTCTTCCCGGCAGGCGGCACTGGAAGCCCTGCAGCGTGTGGCCTTGGCCGAGGGCAAGGCCACACGTCTGGCCCATCGGCTGACCACTGCCGAGGAGGAGCGCGACACTCTCAGAAGGGCGTATGAGGTGCGCGAGAACACGTTACAAGCACATAGACGGGCGGCGCTTTCACCTATTCTCGTGTGTGCTGCTCCAATGTGTCTGTCGTGAAGGGCATAGAGGTGGGCCATGTCGAGTTGGAGACTCTGCTGCACCGCCGCATTGAGGGGCTCACGTCCTGGAAACGGAGAGCCGCCAACGCCATCAGGTAAGGAGTCACGCCACACAAACCACCAACAAAGCAATAGATCTGGATGCCCGCAGCCATGTGAGATATTTCATTCTCCTTTGCGTGTGCACCTGCCCTCAGGTCGCTGCAGTCCCGTGTTGAGTCGAGTGCTCCCCGTCAGGAGTTCGACAGCCAGGGGCGGGAGCTAGAATTCGAGCGCCAGAAGTCAGCCGCCCTGCAGCAGAAGGTCATCCGGCTGGCGACGTCCAAGGCATCACTCGAGTCGGACAGACGACAGGCCATGGAGTGGCAGGTGGGGGGACTGTCAGGCAGGGAGAGAGGGGCAGGGACGACACGCAAGGATGCATGGCGATGCCGCAAGGGTGGTGGCTGTTTCTTGTTGTTTACAGGCACGTGTGGGTGAGTTGGATCGCAGCTGCACCGAGATGGATACCGAAATGGCACTCCTCAGACAGAGGCTGGAAGCGGTCGATCCCGAATTCAGGTGCCTATCAACCACTACCGTGACGCCAGCAACCACAGACAAGGAACCGTCATTGCTTGTTCGGTCAGGGACGAGAGCGCCCTGTGGCGGCGCCTGATTGACGGCCTACGCAAGGCGCTCCCCACTGCGTCCATCCAGATGGTCGAGTCCCACCTCTCACGCAGCCCCAGCTACCAGGGCGGATTCATCTCGACAGCAGCGGTCAAGCAGGGCCTCATCGAGCTCGCACGCACCCACTCTACCACCTCCGGCAACCGCATCCTCACAGACGTGGAATGGCGCGCCCTGTTCGCCGCCATCGGCACCATGAGAGGGAGACGGCCGGGCTCTGACAGCAGTGAGGAGAGCATCCTCCTGTCGGCCTTCGTCCGTCGGCTGCGGCTCTTTGGCATGAAGCCCCTCACTGCCGAGGAGCAGGTGCTGGGCAAGATGTGGGCAGCGCTCCGGAGGAGGCGCATGAACCTCAACCAGCTGCTGGCACAGCTACAGGGCAACCAGAGGGGCATGATCGACGCGCAGGAGGTCGAGCGGGTCGTCAGACAGCTCGCCACCGACGTCACTGCCGACGACATCGCAGCCCTCTGCAGCGCCATCGGCCTCGCCATACAGCAGCATGAAGGCCCCCAGCCGTCGTCATCTCTCCCGTCCAGCCTTTCAGCGGCCAAGGCGGTCAAACTCATCAAGACGCGGATGACGCTGGCACTGGCGAGCGAGAGGGAGATAGGGGCCGCCGGCCATAGTGCCGAGTGGGGAGATGAGGATGCCACCGACAGGCAGGCCGAGATGGACGCACTGCTGCGGATCGATGGCCAGCTGACCAGGATGGCCAGACGCACAGGTGTGGGTGTGTCGGGTGCCAGTGGTGGTGGTGAGAGCTCGCTCGCTGCGGCGAGCCTGCTGGAGGCGTTCCGGACTTTTGATGACGACAGCACTGGCGAGGTCTCGTGGGACAGCTGCCACCAAGTGAGTCGAGTCAGTCTCTCCGGCACATGAATGAATGCGGGGCTGGCATACCGTCACCCACCCTCTGCTTCTACCTTGTTTGTGTGCAGGCGTTGCTGCTCTCCTTGATGGATGACGACTACGAGCACGACATCCACTGCTTCCTCAGGTGGGCCAGGCGGCACGAGCAAGGCCGGCAGCAGGCATCCACCCGCCGCAGCATCGGCAAACCGACCCTCAACTACACGAGCCTCGTCCGGGCGTTCGTCCACGCCGTCGACGAGCACCGCGCAGCGCTCCGCATCCAGCGGGTGGTCCGCAAGAAGGGCGGCCGCAGGGGGCCGTCGGCGGCAGCTACGGCCGCATACCGACAGAGGGGACCAACACACACCTTCTCAGGTCTGTCGAGCACTATGAGTGTGCCCCGTCATGGGATCATATCGGCCGAGGTGGTGGCGGCCGAGAGCCGGTGTGCGGCGGCGAATCGGCGCATCCATCACCTGGAGGAGAAGCTCAAGCAGCAGCTGCAGAACGAGCAGAACCTGGAGCACCAAGTCGAGCAGCTAGAATCCGCACAAGAGAGGCTCACAGAGGAGGTAAGTGAAGTAGGGTAGGCACACGCAGATGTAAGCAGCATGTGACGGCTGTACTGTGCCGCTTTGTGTTCAGTTGATCGCGGAGCGCCAGAAACGGTCTCTGCTCGAAGCCAAGGTGGCGATCGACGAGGCCCAAGTGCGGGGCCTGCCATCCGCCATACCTGATGAAGGTGTGAAGACTCGAGAGGAGGTCGAGCGGCTGGAGGCTGCCCTCGAGCACGAGAAGAACATGGTGCGTCTGGCCGACCGACAGGGTGTTGCGTTGGAGGGCGTGCTGGCCCGCAGGCGGCAGGAGATCAAGGAACTCAGGGACACTCTGGCCAACCTGCAGGTATGGTGGGTCGGTGTAGCACTCACTTGTGGCATTATTATATGCAGCAAAGTTTGGTGCACACTTTGCCTGATTGCAGTACGACGATGAAGAGCCGGAGGACTCCCTGCGTGAGAAGCTCGCCCGTATGCAGCACCAGCTCCTCTGCCTCAAGTGGGACCAGACATCACTGCAGACACGACTCAAGGTACACACACTCAGACACATGAATGACATGAGGCACAGATATACATGACATGCTGATATATGCTTGTTATGTGCGTGCATCAGGAGGCTTGCCTGGAGGCCAAGAGGTTCGCCACTGAGCTCCGGAGCGTCGAGCGGGAGAAGGAGGACATTGCAGAGCGACACCTGGCAGAGAAAAACCGGCTGCTAGAGCGGGTTAGCACACCAACACTCATGGCAACCTGCTCAACTACCATGTGTCCGTTCCCAGATCCAGCGGATCGAGAGCGAGAACAGCCAGCTGCGCGTCCGGTCGGTCGGCACCGCACCGGCCGAGCGCGTCGACGACCTCTCTCGTCTGCTGGCTGACCTGACGGAGCAGAAGAGTGCTGCCGAGGACAAAGTGATACAACTCATGCAGGAGCGGGCCGCTGTAGAGGTAACCCACACACATCCAATCCACACAGGGGCTGGCACATGGCCGGCCATTCCTCCTCCATCCATGGCTCGTTCGTTCAGGGGAGGGCGGAGGATGCGCGTCTCGAGGCGAGTCACGCCAAGGAGTTGGTGCAGAAGATACAGGAGGCCACCAGGGACCCCGCATCAGCCCAGGCGTCCATCGACAACCTCGCACAGCGACTCACACAAAGCCGGGTCGCCGCCAGCAGACACGAACGACAGGTAGGTGGGCTCATTAGGAGGACGGACGGCTCGCGGTGGCCTAGCATCTCACTCACTTCTTTCCTTGTCGTGTTGGCTTCAGTGTCAGGTGCTGCATTCTGAGATCGCTCATCTGAAGCGTGTGGTGTCGCAGAGCGAGGACGCCCTAAAGCGCAAGGACGGACAGCTCGCGCAGATGGAGAAACAATTCGTCCAAGAGGTGAGGCAGGCAGAGTGGTAGAGGAGGGAGGACACACAGACGGACATGATCGATGTGCCGTTTGTGTGTGTGCTGCAGGGTGCGGCCCGCCGCACTCTCTGGGACGAGGAAGACAGCATCGAGGTGACCACACACACATTCCAAGCCCCTTCACGGGTGCAGTGTGTGTGTGTGTCTATGCCCCCCTTCTCTTCTTTGTGCCTGCCCTTTGCAGATCCCGCATTCGAGCAGGCACCCCTCAGCTATCCTGGTGCAGCACCTGCGGGAGAAGCTTGCCCTCGCCACCCGTGACAGGCAAGACCTCCACAGGCAAGTGGAGCGTCTCCGAGACGACATGCAGAGGAAGGACGCCCTCATCGCCGAGCTGCAGCTGCGGGCATCCCGCATGCAGAGGTCGGCTGGCCGGCCCGGCGAGAGCAATGGTGACGACATGGGCGAGATGGGCGAGAGGCTGCGGCAGATGGCTGCCTTCGACGAGGAGCGGATTGGCGTGTTCAAGGCGCTGCTGAATGAGAAGGAGGAGCGGCTGAGAGAGCGAGATATGGAGGCCGAGGAGATGCAGAGACGACACCAACAGGAACTCGACGCAATGAGAAAGGTGAGGGAGGGAACAACCAGATGACACCTGACCTGACACAAACGCATCGATGCCCCTCCCCCTCCTTGTTTCTTCAGGAGCTTTTACGATCCCGTAGTGGCATGCCGCGAGCATCTCAGCCATCCGCGGACCACCAAGCCTTTTCTGCGTCCCCTGACCATGCCGCGCCGTCCGGCGAGCCCGAGAGGTGCGACGTGCCCATGGCCATGGAGGAGCTGCGGCGCTTCAACGTCGCGACTGTGCTGGTGGACAAGATGGGCCAGATGCTGGCCAAGGAGGTGGAGAGGGGCGACCACTTCAAAGACAAGGCCAAGGCCCTCAACGAGCAACTCGCCATACGCGAACAAGAGCTGCAGGTCAGTCGGTGCCCAAATGAGATGGGGGCCAAGATAGCCTTATGTGTGTGGTTTCTGCCCTGTCCTCATCCTTCATTCAGATCGCGTCAGACCGCATCTCCGAGTTGCAGAGGACAATAGCCAACCTGAGGCGACAGGGGGCCTCTTCGCGACCCTCAGCACCCTCCGAGCGGAGCAAGCCCCCCTCTAAGCCGGCAGCCCTGCCCGACGGCGGCGTCAGCGTCATCTCGACAGGCGACCCCCGGTCCCAGCTGGCGCTGAAGGACAAGGAGATAGCGGCGCTGAGGCAGACGGTGTCGGAGCTCAAGGACCAGCTGGTGGACGCAAGCATGGCCGAGGCGAGCCACGAGGCCTTGGCGAGCGCAGCCAAGTCTGAGCTGCGGCTGCAACAGGACCTGCAGCGGCAAAGGGATGAGATCAACAGACAGGTGGGGGTGATGGACAACGGATGGGGACCGACCGACTTGGTGGCGTGATCGTCATGAGAGCGCTTGCGTGACGCTTTCTTTGGTGTGGTGCTTTCTCTCTCAGAGGGGTTGTGTCGCCCAGCTGCACGATGATCTGCGGAAGAAGCAGGAGGCCCTCAACAGTGCTGTCAAGGACAACGAGGGCCTCAAGAGGTGCGTGGACGACACACCACACCACCACAGGAACAGAGATGACACACGCAACCAACACACCCACCCACCCCATATATATTATATATCTCGACCAGGGAGCTGGATGCGTCCAAGAGAGACCTCGACCAGGCCAGGAGGCAGGTCGCCTCCCTCAGGAACACACTCAGGGTACGTACGTGCCAAAAACAGACAGACCCACCACACACCGCACCCTCAACGCGCACGCCCACATGCCATTCTGCCTGCCTGTGATTCATCCATCAGGGCACTGACCCCAAGCGAGCCAGCGCGGCCAAGGACAATCCCACCACCGCCCCTCCCATATCCTCGGCCGGCGACCAGCCTGCCGCACCAGCATCAGCATCAGATGACAGCCCGGCCCTCCGCGCCAAGATCGACAAGATGCGGGACCACATCAGGAGCCTCGAAAAGGCCAACGAGGACCTCTTCAGACGGGCCAGGGACGAGAAGAAGGAGGCCGACCGTCTGCGGGCCGAGAACAGCCGGCTGCAGACCCCCGCGCCATCCCAGCTGGCACTCACAGGCGACCAGACGCGCGTGAAGGAGCAGTATGAGGAACTCCTCCGCCAGCTGCAGGGCAGGCTCGAGTCTCTCGAGGAGGAGAAGAACAAGCTGGCCATCCGCCGCGAGCAGGACCTCCCTGTCGCCAGTGGTCCATCCGGAGACCAGGACACAACAGATGCTCTTCACCGCCTAACAGCCGAGAATGACCGTCTGAGGGTGGAGAATGACAGCCACAGCGTGACCAAGCGGCTGATGGAGGTGCAGCTGCAGCAGGCCAACAATGCATTGGAGGCGCTCGAGGTGCAGGCCAACGAGAGGAACGACCTCCTGCGACAAAAAGATGAGGCCATCTTGTCGCTCGAGCACCAGCTGGAGCAGCGCGAGGAGGCCAAGCGGGCCTACGAGAAGGCTCTCACGGACCTGAGAGAGAAGATGGAGGGCCCCCTGCAGCAGGCCATCGCCCCGCAAGCCGCCGAGCAGCACCACCAGGCCATCGACGACCTCACTCGGAGGCTTCACGCGGCCGAGGCGACAATCCGTGTCCTGCAGGAGCAGCGCTCATCACCTGACACCACCAGCAGCGGCATGCCGCGAGTGGTGGACATTGCCTCCCGTGACCACATGGAGCGTGAGTATCGCAGCCTGCAGGTGTCCCTTCACGCCCTCGTCAACACCATGATGGAGCAGGCCACCGACGAGCATGCGCCACCACTGCTGGGCGACGCCGGCATCCGCTCTGAGGGCCTCGTCAAGCGACTCGAGTCGGTGACGCTCGAACGGGAAGACCTCAAGGTCAGACAGACAGACACACACACACACACATGGAGCAATGTGACTCCCCGTCTTGCCTCTTGTGTCAGGTGGAGGTCGACCGTCTCCGCGCGGCGTTGCAGAGGGCCCAGCCCGTGAGTGTGTCGCCCTCAGAGGCATCAGAGGTGGTCGGGAGCCTGCAGCTCCGTGTTCAGCAGCTGGAGCAGCAGCTGCGCGAGGCCGACGACCACCGCAGCTTCCTCCTGCAGAGCCACGCCAGGCTCATACGACACCGACAGCTGCTGCTCGACTCACTCAAGGGGCCGAGAGATATGGCCGATACATCAGCTGTGGGCAGAAGAGGGGACGAGAGTGGAGAGGGGAGGGATGGGCACGAGCCTGGGCACCACTGGCGGAAAGAGGTCAGCCGTTGAACCAAACAGACAGACGGGACGCAGGCATACACAGGGGCTCACATTGGTATCCTTGTGTGTTGCCTATGTGCAGCTGGAGCGGCTTGAGGATGACGTCGGCCGCGTCTTCAACGAGAGACAAAGCATGATGGTGCGCTGCGCGGAGACAAAAACAAGACCACATCATCCCTGAAGCCCCTTATGAGATGAGCCCTCCCTCCCTGTGTCTCCCTCTGTGTGTGTGTGCAGCAACAGCTGATTGACCTGGGCAGTCAGCTGCAGCAGAAGAGCGACCTCATCAAGCAGCTCCAAGACGACACCATCCGCTTCGGCCGACAACCTGCCCTCCACAGACTCGACTCATCCTGCCAGACACAACCAGCCACAGCCACCTCCACACACACAGCATGCCAAACAGACGGCCCCACAGCCGCCCCCGACGGACCCCCCGACACACGCCCGGAGAGCCCCGACCATGACCGTCTGGGCATGGCCTCCCGCTTCCCCCAGTCTGACAGCATCACCAGCAAGGGTGGCGGAGGGGAGGTGCGCATGCTCTTTGGCAGAAAAGTGGGCGACCGCTCTCGCGCCGTCGGGAGAGGATCGTCGCCTGTATCACGTCCTTCGACTGGCGGTGGTGGTGGTGGTGGTGGGCGGCGTGTGTCGGGTACCAAGGTGGTTGACCTGAATCGCAGTGAGTACGACGCGCCCAAGGAGGTGGGCAAGGACATCATTCACCTGCAGAACCGACTCAGGGGCGTCGAGCAGGCCAAAAAGGTAGGCGCTGGATTGGATGGCCAGAAACCATGCATGCCATGCCGGGTGTCATTGAATCGTCCTCCGTGCCTGTGCTGTGTCTTGTCTTTACGTCCATCAGAAAGAGCAGGAGGAGGCGCTGCGGCTGAGGCGGGAGCTCCGCACCTCGAACGCCCTGAGGGAACGACAAGAAAAGGTGACAGACACATCCACCACACCCATGGCATGGACGGTGACATGACAATGGGGGCCCTCCCTTTTCATACATACATCATGCTGGTCCATCCATTTGTCTTTGCAGGAGGTCCGGCGTCTGGAGCAGCAGCTGCACGAGGCCCACCGTCGGCTGCACAAGATGGAGGAGCTGCGCCAGACAGCCGTGCAGGAGTGCCTCGACGCTGCCCCGACACGCCTGGACCCTGTGTCTGTGTCACCCGACCGGCCCGACGCCGGCAATAGGCGGAAGGTGGGTGGGCCTCCCAAGACAGCTGCGCCAGCGGCAGCCGTCCCCCTCCCCGCCCCTGCAGTGGATGCGTCAGCCGTGCTGCATGAGTATCGGTCGGCTGAGGAGCTCAGGAGTCGGCTCGAGGCCGCCGAGAAGGAGGCCGAGGAGATGCGCAGGAGGGTGGAGGTTGACGATCGCAGGACCATCCAGGAGCAGGAGCTGCGCATTCAACACCTCGAGAACGAGATCCTCACGTGAGTGAGCTCAGAGACCATGTGGACCACACTGGTTGGTTGGTTTCTCGTTGGCTTGGCTTCCATTGCTTGATTCAGGCTGACGACTCAGCGGTCTCAGCTGCAGTTTGAGCTCGACAGCCTGGTCGAGGACATGCACACACCTCAACAAATGGTCCGTACGCACCCCACCGGGGGGGGGGGGGGG
>CDMY01000248.1:26840-40486 GCA_001179505.1 Vitrella brassicaformis | reverse complement strand
GGGGGGAGGGGGTGGTTTGCGGCTGTGGGCGTGTGTGGATGGTTCGTGTACCCACCCGTTCTTCTACGAGTCTGGCTTTGAGCTCCTTAATCTGGTGCTCGGCATCGCGGAGCTGACGCGTGATGGCCTGCGGTGCGGTGGAGAGCGGGAGGCATATCCATCAGATACTTTTGAAGGAGGGTGCGTCGTGTGTGTGGGTGTGTTGGGCCCACCTGCACTTCTCGCTTGCTACATCCCAACTCGTGACGACACAACCGAAGATCCTCTGCGGCAAACAGCATGGATACATACATGGATGGATGGACGGACGGACGGACGCCGTTCTCCCTCCCTCCCTCTGTCCCCTGCCTGTGTGTTGTGTTCGGTTCTCACCCGTGAGCTTGACGACGGCCTGCTGGAGTATGGGGCACTGCGGGGACTGCCATATCCCATTCGCACCCTTGGGCGAACCTCCATCGCCACCCCTACCCTCACCCCAGGCCTCTCGGACGGCCGCACCGTCGCTCATGATCTGATGCTTCCTGTGCCCACGTGGCCGAGCGACTTATTTATGTTGGTGTTGCCGTGCTGCGGTGGCCGAGCACCGTCATGGGAACGCGAGAAAACGGCGCCAGCGATGAGAGGAAAAAGGCCAAGATCAAGATCTGGCCCGGAAACAACCCTGGCCGCAACCGTGAAGGTTTTACGGAGAATTCGGTGTGGATTTGCTGTTAGAATCGTACGGGAGACGATGGACACGGGCTTATTGAATCGCAAGGAGCTCACCGACAAGCAGGTGAGGGGGCTTCTGTCCGGGGAGGGGCGTGGGTGTGCAAGTGTTGCCGCCCGTCTGTGTGTGTGTGCGTATGCGTTGCAGAAGAAGGAGATAAAGGCGGTGTTCGACCACTACGACACGAGCAAGGATGGGAAGCTGTCCCTCCCGGAGATGGAGAAGGCCATGAAGAAGGCCCTCGAGGGGGACAACGTGAGCCCAGAAGAAATCGCGCAAATCGT
Source organism: Vitrella brassicaformis (assembly GCA_001179505.1). Lineage (NCBI taxonomy): Eukaryota > Vitrellaceae > Vitrella > Vitrella brassicaformis. Next base: position 39,493 of record CDMY01000248.1, on the reverse strand, counting down.
AGACGGTACACACAGACACACGTGCCTGCACACTACACGTGCCACGCCTCTCTCTGTGCGGTCGGTCGGTCGGTCGGCAGATTTGGATGAGAATGGTGACCGTGAGTTGGACTATGAGGAGTTCTTCAACGCCATGAAGAGGAAGATGCTGGGACTCGAGAGCGAAGACGACGTACTCCAGGCATTCCAACTCATCGACAAGGACAAGTCAGTCAGGCGCATTGTCATCCCATACACAGACACACAGACACACACGGGCCAAACCGAGGGGAGGGAGGGAGGGAGAGGAGGGGGCCGCTCTGTTTGTGTTGTGTGCGGCGGTGTCCTGCAGGAACGGTTTCATATCGCCGCCTGAGCTGCGGCATCTGCTCACGACCCTCGGACGCAATCCACTCACACAAGGTGAATTGATTGACTCCACACAGCGAAAACGACGAGACGAGATGGAAGCACAGATACACACATCCATCGTCGCCGAATGTATACAACTGTCGGTTGGTTTGTGGTGCATACCAGACGAGGTGGATGAGTTGATCCATTTGGCGGACAAGGACGGCGACGGGCTCATCAACTTCGACGAGTTCTTCGCATCGTAGGCTCACCGAACACACGCTCATGGACAGAATCGCACAAGCACATTAATTAGCTGGTGTGTTGCCTGTTGTGTGCGTGTGTATGTCCGTATGTGTTGGTGTGGTGCAGGTTGGCGGGGGAGAAGCCAGGGGTGTAGGAGACGGTGGGTGCAGCCGTCCGTCGCCGTGCATGCGACTGTGTAGAGGGAGGGGATATGCAGACCTGCTTACCTGATCTTGACAAAGTGGGTGTTAGCGGGGCTGGTTACGGTGTTTGCCCCTCCCTTGCTGTTTGTGCGTGATTGGATGTGTTGAGAGAGCTGTTGCCAAGGCGACTACGGAGCTGGATCGATGGTGCCTCCTAAGTAGAGGATATCGTCTATCTGAATCCCCAGTGGCTTTGGTTATTGCTCTCGACACATCCAAATCACAACAACACTCCATAGCTATCCGCGTGTGTGACACATTCGCTTGGTGGCTGGTTGGGTGTGAGGGGCGTGGAGGGATGGTGGCAGTTTTCCACATTCAGCCCGTATCTTGCTTGCCTGTTGGCTTGCTGCTTCCTTGCACGTGTGTGTGTGTGTGTCCATATGTACGTTGCCGGCTCTTCAGTGTGGATATATACGACAGACAGACTGTGTTTCGTGGTGCGGTGTGGTGTGGTGCGGTATGCGTGTGTTGTAACGACTTGCCTTGCTGCCCGATACATACGCTGAACGCGTCGATGTCTGTCTGGGTGGCTGGTTGGTTGCTGGGTTGGCTTGAAACCGACACGAAAAAAAACAAAGTACACGCTTCTCATATTCATATCACCACACCACACCACAGCACAGCACACAAAGGGGTCCTGGTTGGTACACGGAGTCACCCACCCCCCCACCCACTGGTGGGTCAAAAACGGCTGAAGGCATGCAGGTAGAAGGGCGACGACAGCAGCGGGGCAAAAGTGACACAAGCAAGCAAAGGAGGAATGCACATTTATGCAGTCAAGTCATCAGTCTCACCAGCAGCCGCATCACGTCCCTCGCACACGCAGACAAAACTCCACTCACGCACCATTGACATTCTCTGGCACCGACCGACAACAGACGACAGACGACCGACGGCTCCCGCTCGCTTTAAAACGACGCTCACCACGCGTGAGTGACCCGTGACGAAATGACCATTGAAAGCGCCCCCTTCCCGTCCATCTCTCTCTCTCTCTCTCTCTCTCGCGACCCTTTTCTCTGTCTCTCTCCGTCTGTCGCGATGAAAAATACAGTACTTACACAAGACAAGATCGGCGACAACCAGAGAGACGATACTAGGTAGGTGGTCGGGGGGAGGTGGGGAGAGGGGAGGAGAAGGACGGCATATATCACTCATTGGCCACGACGGCTCAAGGATAGACAGCTAAGGTACAGCGTGGCGGCGCCATCCTCCCCCTCCCCCTTCCCCCCGTCCCCTTCTTTCTTCTTAACTAAGTTATCCACTGCCTACGTACGCATCACAGCCAGCAACAAACGAATTACGCTACACCTGCCTGGCACCTGCACGTGTGTGGGTGTCCCGCGAGCGACCGATCGTCACTGGAGGGACCGTCGCCGTATCGGTAACCTCTCTCTCTCAGTCAGTCAGCAGCAGGTGAAAAATCAAGCCCATCGGTCTAGGCCGGTCGAGGCACTTGTACACACACAAACTTACACGCCGGATGCATAGATAGGATGGATACACGTGTACTCATTACTTACACACACGAGGTAGGTCCACTTCCCCTCATCCAAGGTTGCTGGCCAGCGACACGACACCGACAAGAGGTTGTGGCAGTCATCACAACCTCTTGTGGGTATCGTGCTGCTGCCTCACCGAGAACAAGGGGCAGGTACCACACCATCAACAACACTGGACAGCCATTTCGCCCACAGGCGGGTGCATTCTTTCCTTGCTCTCCTCGCGCTTCCAGCGATCGCTGGCGTCCGGAAGAGGAAGCCTATGGATGAGAGGACGTCGGTTCTTGGCGTCTCTCATCCATAGTTTTCCGCCCCCTGACTACAGCCACCGCCCAACAGCGCGGAGAGCAACCACCTAGCAGCAAGAGAGAGGCAAAAGGAAGCAAAAAATGTCAGTCGCGACGCAATATCCCACCCACGCGCCATCGAGACAAAGCGAGACCGTCATCACAGCAGTCACTCGTGCGTGCTCAGACGACCAGGCCTAACAGAGTTGCTGGACAAGAAGACAGTATGGCAGCTAGGGCCAGCAGCACATCCATCTGCCCGCCCACCCACCTCGTTTGGACTGCTCCTCTCAGCACACACGCATCTTTACCACACCATCCATCCATCCCGCCGTCACACTCAGACACATGCCTATGGCCTACACACCTAGTGAGCGACACGCCGCAGTGAGTGCCCCGCCCCGCCCCCTTGTTTTGTGTCGTCCACTACAGCAGGAGCTGGTTGAATCTGGCCCTGGCTGTCTTGATGCTGTATGGCGGCGGGTTGTGGGGCGCGGCGTACCCACGAGACTCCAGCTCTATCATGTTCACCTGCGCGCACACCCCCATCACATCAAAACATCCATCCATCCATCCATATGACGCCAGCACGCAATGCATTACAATGGATGTGTCGTCTCCGGCCTCCTCACCTCCATCTCTCTCGTGCACATAAACGCATCCGCATCCTCGCCAATGTCCTTCTTGTCTCCCTCTGCAGTACCAGCAGCAGCAGCGGCAGCGGCGGACGGCCTCTCATCGCCCTTGTCTCCCTTGAGCACTATGTCGGTCAGCTTCTTGGCCAACACCACCGGGCTCTCATCGCCCACCCCCGTCTCACCATGCAGCGACACAGCCAGCGACAGACCGGGCGACGGGCGGAATGGCATGGGCATCTGAGGCACCAGGCTGCGTGTGGATGTGGCCTTGTCGTCTGTTGGTGGTGTGGATGGAGGCGTCGGGAGGGGCTTGAGGTCTTTGGCGAGACGCCGCAGCCACGCCCCGATGACACGCTCATGGCGGACGGTCGTCCAGATGATCTGAGGGAGGGATGACAGCACAAAATAACGGATGGCCACACTCACATATCCACACATTCACGTGTTCGTGTACTGACCTGTCGGCCCCTGGCGAGGCAGTGCAGAAGCGCCAGGTACAGCAGATCTGAGAACGTCCGCTGCAGAGGGTGGAGATTCCGCCGTGCTTCAGCGTCGCACGCGTCCTCCAGGTTGAAACCCATCAACTCATCAAATGCCTGGATTGCAGACACAGACAAGACAGGACAGAGGGAGTGGACACCCTGTGGCGTTCGTCGGCCACAGTTCCTTCCCTTACCAGGAAGGGCGAGTCAGCTTCGTTGAGATACAGCAGGATTCGCAACAACACCTCCATCTCAGGGGACGAACCTACAACAAACCAAGAACGCACACAGAAGGAATCAATCAGCGGTCCTGCCACAAGCCATTCATTCCACCGTCCTGTCCTGTGTTTGGTCCCACTCACTCACCCGCTGTGGTCCGATATTCAACAGGCCGGTATCGCATCCCCCCGCTCGGCCGATACTCAAACCGCAGATGCTGACCACCACGTCCACCCCCAGCGCCGCCCCTGCCATCACCCCCCTCCTCCTCGCCCTCGACCGACACCTTGAATGACGGAATGCCCGCCACTCCCAGGTCGCCAGGGCCCAGCCCGCTGCCCATGAAGGGCACCAACGGCGCGTCGCCAGCTGCTATGGGGCTTGCTCCCGTCTTGAGCCTCTCGGCCAACGAGAGGGACGAGAATGGGCGAGCCGACGACGCACTGGCAGACGCGGATGACGGCGAGGGTGGGTGGGGACGCAGGACTCCGTCTGCATGGGGCTGTTTGTGGGAGGGCGAGTTGTCGCGCTGTGCCTGCATCTTGGCCCGGTAGCTGGTGACGAGCGCATTGAGCGCCTCCATGTTCCGCGACGCCACCTGGGTTGACTGGTGGTCACGATGGCATCTGAGTGCCTCGTCACTCATGCGCCCCTTGCGCATGGGGGGGAGGGGGAGGGAGGGGACGGGTGGGGGGGCGGGTGCAGAGGACGGGGCAGAAGGGGGGGAGAGGCTGGGTGGCGGTGGGGGCGGCGGGGCGCTCTGGTTGATCAGCTGGGTCGCCCCGAAGAATGTGCGGGGGATGTTGGTCGACCACTGGTGTCGTATCAGGTTCCTCCACCCGTCCGTGCCCAGCAGGCTGAGCCATTTCTGGATGTCCGCGTCCACCGTGGATATCACCACTCGGTCCAGCGGCACCGACTGCGGAAGCGACGAGCCGTTGGCCACGCGCTTAAGTCGTGTTGCGCCCTGGCCCAGGTTGACTGCCAGCTGTCGGGTGAGGAAGGGGCGGGTGCTCGTCAGCTGCACGGTGAGGGAGAGGGAGAAGCGGTGACCGGACATGTCGGCTGCAGGGGCGAAGCGGATCGTGATGCTGCCGGACTGGGCACCAGACCTGAGTCCACACACAAGGTATACAAACAGAAAGGCCTGCAGCGGTGATTATTCCGATTGTGTGTCTGGTCTGGTGGGCACGGCCGTACCTGAGGACGGCGAATGACGGCATGTCCTCCATGACCTGCAGAGCCGTGGATATGGTGAGGATGATGGACGTCTTGCCCGTCCCGTTGCCGCCGCGGATCACGTTGAGGTTGGGGGAGAAGAGGATGCGCTCCTTGAAGAAGCACAGGCAGTTCTCCAGCGACAGCTCGGCAAGCCGCAGCTTCCTCTTGCGAAGCGTGTCCTCGATCAACAACCGCTGCAGCGGCGATACGTGAACCTGTAGCAGCAGAGCAGCACACAGTAGGGAGAATGATTCAGTGCTGTTGTGGTCTCCTTGGCCTACGCACACGCACCAGGTTGAGCCATGCCCAGTCTTGCAGCCTCGTGAGTCGGTGGAGGGCCTGTTGAGCTCCGTGGTCGACCAGCGAGAGGACTGTGTGGCATGAGGACCTCAGCGGCATCACCTCGGCGTAGTCCATGAGCCGTGTGCCGATGATGTAGTGCCAAACATCATCGCTGAGGTCCAGAAAGACCCGCGGCATCCTGCGATTCTACGGAAGGCGTCACAAAGGCTGCGCTATGCTAGACGTACGCTCCAGGACACAATGACGTAGCTCATCCCCGCCTCCCGTCATTTGCGAGCTCAAACTGCGAGCTAATCTTGCAGACGTCCCCCCCCCTTTTCCTCTCTTTTTGCAGTGCTCGTCGTCATCTTTGGTCTCCACTAGATCTCCTCCGCCTCTTTCTTCTTCTCTCCGCTTCGCCCTTTTGCCCTCAGCGTGATGGCGAAGAGGCTGGACTATGTCGTGAAGGTGGAGATATTCGAGGTCCAGGATCTACGATGGACGCCCAAGCGCAGCAATGTGGCCCGCTCGGAGATGCCGAACCCAATGGTGGAGGTCACTGTGGCCGGTGAGACAGACACTGCACTGCAGAGATGCCACTGCAATGCTTATTGACTCACACCTGTCCTGCAGGGGAGACGCGGGCCACGCCTCGGAAGAAGTCAACGGCGTCGTGTCCTTTCCAGCAGACATTTCTGTTTAGTAATGTGTCGCTGGATCGGGCGGAGTTCCAGCGGCCTGGCATCGAGATCAAGGTGCTTCACGCCACCTTCTTCAAACAGGAGATGATCGGCATGTAGGCGCTGGCTGAGACGGGAAGGGGAATGGAGGGTATGTATGGTTCTGTGGCTTTCTGTCGTGCTGGTGCAGGTACAGCTTTTCGTATGAAATGATCTACAGGCAGAACGAGCACTTCCTGTCGCGGCAATGGGTTGCTCTCGCCCAGCCCGACAGACCGTCAGAGCCGAAGGGATTCCTCAAAGTGTCTCTCGGTAGCTCTACTCACACAACACAGATGTTGCCATGCCTCTGCATGGGCGTCTTGGTGCAGGTGTGTTTGGCCCAGGCGATCAGATGCCGACGGACGAGGCGGGCGAGATGGAAGACGACTCGGGCAAGTCGATGATGGACCGAGTGCTGGCCACGCCAGAGCTGAGAATGACGTATTACCACCTGTGCGTCAATGTACACAAGTATGACGGTCAGACAAACCGAGAGACGCAACGAAGAACATTCTGTTGTTGCTTGCAGAGGTCAGGACATTGCCTGGATGGCTAGTGATGAGCGGCGCCGTGAAGCAAAGCATCAGTATTGGGACCCTTTCGTGACGGTTCGCTTCCTGGGTGTCAACCTGTCGACGGAGGTGTTTCGCAATACTCAGCATCCCAACTTCAATCAGACCATCAAGCTGCCAGCCGTGAGTGAGGGCCGCCATATGAGACACACTGTCACAAAAAGACCATCGCATGCCAAGCCGTCCTATTCCTCCGTATCAGGTGGTGCCGTGTATGGAGAACACCATCCAGGTCGAAGTGTGGGATTTTGAGGAGTCAGGCAAGCATAACCTGATCGGAAAGACAACTCTCGGGTACTCTCATTCGTTTGTTCGTATCCATAGCCCAGACACCATGTAATGCTGTGTTTGTGCTCCGTCTTGCCCGCAGCTTCTCGGAGATAGTAAAACAGGCTTTGGAGCCGCGATGGGTCAACTTCTACTGGCACCCGCCGGCCGAAGGCTTCCTCAAGTAGAGGCAAGTGCCGGCCTGCCCGTCTTGGGCAATCACCCTTGTCCTGTGTCAGGAAGGTTGCCGGCATGATGAGCGCGGCTCGGAGGGAGCCTACAAGCTACGGCGGGAGAATCCTAATATCAGCATCGGTCCAAAAGATGGCCAGCCCGACACGTGAGGCCAACACCGTGCCGAGAATTTCGGCTGGATCCTCTTCTTGACTTGTTTACTGTACTGTCCAGCTGAGGTGGTGAAGTGTGCGCCAGTGACGGAGCCCGAGCTGCAGGAATACGAGCTGTGGGTGGACTTGTATGAGGTCTCGGGGGTGGCCGTGGGGGGGAACCTGCCCACCGAAGTGCAGGTATGGAGAGAAAATGAGGCTGTCTTGCATTCTTCAGGTTCTGTGCATGAATGTTTGTGCAGGTCGAGGTTCAGATAGGGCCGAAGGTGATTCGTCTGCCGGCTTTGAAGGAGCGATCGGGTGCATTCATATTCAAAGACAAAGACGTAAGTCAGCACATCCAGTTGTGACTGACTATGGTTGACGTCAGTTGTTCGCCGTCTCAGGGTCGCATGGAAGCCGAGAAGCTCTTTCTCCCCGAGCCCTCAATGTCCTATGATCTCATCATCAATCTATACACAAAGGTGCTCGATCGACCAGCCCTTGTCTCATGTCTTCATGCTTTTTACTCGCTCTCTTCTCTCTTGTTTCCATTCGTCAGGGCATTTGGGGCCTTCAGTCGGAGGAGACGGCGTACGTGACGCTGCCGGTCCGACAGATGATGCAGGCCAACTTCAAGCCGAGATGGTATTCACTCAAGCCTGTGCGGAGCACCACAGACGACGTGCAGAAGACGGGCGGCTTCCTTCTTGCCTCGTGCATATGCATTCCGGCCAGCCAGGTACGTGTGTGCGGTCAGTCGACGAAAGGCTGACGGTATGTACTGCGGTTGCAGATTGCTGCCCGGCCACGGAAGCCACGAATGGAGTACCGTCTATCACGCTATGTTTGCAGGTTCGTCGGTTCTACGTAGCTAGGATCAGCAGTGTCGAGGCGATTTCCTTCCTTGCAACTGTCCAGGACTTTTCTATATCAAGCTGTGAACCTCCCCATCTCTGATGTGGACGGTCTGTCGGACCCATATGTCAAGGTTTCCCTCGCTGGGGAGTCTCGCATGACGAAAGTCATCAAGCAGGCACTCATGCCGTGCTGGTTTGAGGCGCTAGAGTTCGAGCTGTCACTGCCCGAGAATTTGGCCCTCGCCCCCGACCTGCTGCTGGAAGTCTATGACTGCGACTGGATTGGGAGCGATGAGCTGCTGGGGTCGCTGCGATATCCCTTAAACAAGATCCCGAAGGAGTGGCTGGACGATCCAAAATGGTCTGCCCGTGACGGCTCCGTTTTAAGCGCCGAGATGTGTGTGTCCGTGTACGTTTCTCGGCATTACATGTTTAGGTTCGACATCGAGGGTGAACAAACTCAAGCAATCAGGGCCAAGATACTGTGTTCATTTGAGCTGGTGCCCAAGAAGGAGATCGACAGCTACCCATTTTGCGCCGACATCAGCCCGCGCAGCAAATTCTGCACTGTGGACCTCTTTGTCATGGGTGAGCCGACTGAGAGATGCATGAGCACATATTCCAACTGCGTCTGGGTGTGCCTTTCAGGTGTTCGCCTTCACAGCTCCGTGGTCACACCACAGTCACAGCCTTTGGTTGAGGTCTGCTATGGAAGGTCAGCTGCTATGGAAGGTCATGTCGACTAAGGTGATATGTTTGTGTCTCCTCCGCTTCCGTCAGAGATTCCAAGAAGACCGAGGAGCCTCTATGGGCCGACGCGACCACCGAGCCCGAGGAGGGAGCGGGTGGTAAGTACAATTACCTCGAGACCATGGAGATCGAAGTCGATCTCTACAAGAACCCAATATATCAGGTGGGTCGTTCACAGCGAGACAACGCGACAGGTGTGTCACAGGTTTCGTGTGACGTATAGAGCAACCTGGAGGTGACAGTGCTGGACAGGGCGGCGTTTGGCCACGTCGAAATAGGCCACGCATACATCCATCTCAACCCCTTCTACCCGTGACTCACAGAAGAGCAGAGAAGAGATGTAAGCATAACCGCTGCTGCATTGGTGGGTGAGACATGCATCCACTTTCCTCTTGTCGCAGCTGCGGGATGACTTTCGCCACTTGACCTCACACGAGATCCATGAGATCGAGAAGCGAATGGCTTGCAATGAGATATCTCGCGCCTCCATCTTTCGCACCAGACAAAGACGCTCCACAGTCATGTCCTTTGTAAGAAATGCAACACATGGAGACGCAACCCCCGTCAAGCCTGTTGTCGATCCTCCTGCAGACGGCAGAGGCCGACAGTGATGAAGAAACGGTAACAGGCGACACCACCTACTGCTGCACTTCCCTCTTCACTGCTCTTTTCTTTCCAGCAGGAGGGCACCATCGAAGCCCTTCGAGCTCGCGACCCCACCCTACAGATTCCCCTCGAAAACCCCGCCATGCTGAACCAGCATTCATACCACATTGACCACTTCGAGGCCGTCTTCCCAGACAACCAAATGCCGGACTTCGGCATCACATCCGCACTCGCCGATGATTTAGCCGACTTCGAGTGGCGTGTGGACGATGACACGGCCATCGCTGACGACCGGCCGGAAATGACATGCGAGCTGGAGCGCGACCTCGATGCAAATGAGCTGCCGTATACGACGGTGCCGATATTCAAGGCCAATGTGATTGGAGAGCCGGAGACAGTGGGGTACCTCAAGTTCATCTGCCAGGTCGTGCCAGAGGGGATGAGAAGGTGGGCAGAAGGCGTACAACTCACGGAAGGCTTGTCAATCCTTCCTCGGCTGGTCCTTTTATCAGAGATAAGTCTAAGATCGAAGATCTGAAGAATGCTATTGAGGAGGCCAAGAACCTCACTGTCCGTGTATACGCTTTATCAGCACACAGCCTCCTGGCCCGCAGCGCCGTGAGAGACCCAAGGTGAGACGAAAGGATGAGTAGCAATGGGATCGATTGCTTGTCTGCCTGCTTGTCAGGGCTTATCTATGGCTGACGAACGGCCCAGAGCACTTGGAGGGCTTCCACACGGTCCGCGATTCAAGCAACGCAGTGCTTTCAAGAAATCCAGAGTTCAACAAATGCTACCAGCTCGACTGCTTTTTCCCAGAGTGCACACTTCTCAGCGTCTCTGTCATGAATAGGTAAGCAACAAAGCCCGCCCTCGCGCACGTATTCTGCTGATTGGCGCTTCTGTGTTCACAGGACGTCGGGCTCCCTCGCCGACGAGGCCATCGGCCGCACATTGATAGACCTGGAGGATCGGTGGTTCCACCCACGGTGGAGACAGCTGATGCAGAGCGACAAACAGATACCCATAGAAGAGCGGCAGCTCCTCACAGACGGGTCATTACTCAGCCACGGCACCTTTCGCGGCTGGTGTGAGGTGCTCACAGCTGAAGATGCGCAGCTTAGGTGACACCCGACAGGACACAAAGAAAGACGGCTGATGAATGTGTGCGCTTCTTGGGTTGTTGCCGAAGGCCTGTGGAGAGTTTGATGTCTCAGGAGGCAGAGCCCTTCCAAATACGAATCGTTGTGTGGAAATGCAGGGTGAGGCGAGCCCGATTTGTCACACCCGATGGCCATGCCTGGGTGCCTTGTGCCATCAGAACATCCCCCTGGACAGCCAGAAGACTGTGTCCGTGTTCGTACGGGGCATTTTCACCAATGACGACGGCAAGACAGTCGATCAAGACACCGACACACACTGGAACTCGCAGGCAAGATGAGACACACCGGCCGCCCTCGCAAGCAATCGGCTTTATCTCATTGCATTCAGGATGGGACCGCGACCTTCAATTGGCGGTTCGTCTTCATGGTCGACGTGCCGCCGAAATTTCCTACACTCAAGTTCCAAGTGAGAGACACAGCCAGAGAGAGACTGGTGACTTGTCATCCTTCTGTATCGGTCGCCAGGTGTGGAATCGCAATATAATCTCAGCAAACGACGCCCTGAGCGAGTGCACAGTGGATCTCGGCGGCGACCTGCTCAAGGTCAAGGGGACCGTGGTTTCTCGTGGAGCATGGCTACTTGTTGCCGCGTGTCTGCCAGGCCCGAAAACGGAAAGACATAGTCAAGCTGCCTCAGGCGTGGCTGCGCATGACCCATCCGGCCTACCCACAGCAGGCGAGAGGGGATGTTCACGTTGAGATCTCGATTGTCCCGAAGCTCATGGTAGGCACGGAGACACAGCGAGTTGAGCGCACTAATGCCCGTGTACGTGCAGGCAACCCAGTCCCCAGTTGGCAAAGGTCGCGAGGAGCCAAACAAAGACCCACACCTGCCCGCAGTCAGTAAAGCGACGCCTCCCCCCCCCCAACCCTGATCAATGTGTCTTCCTTTCCTTCTTATTTACTTACACTCTCATCAGGTGACGGAGAATCGCCAATATATCACCACCACAGGATTCGCCCTCAGAATGTCGGACTATGCCAAAGAGGTAAACTCATCACGACAGCCCATGCAGCAGGTCCACGTCCCTCTCTCTCTCTGTCTATGTGATTAGGCGGAAAAGCGTTGGAAGCGTATGATGATGTCGATGCTGGCGGCTGTGCTGGTGCTGGCCATCATTTTGCAACAGTACATGCTGGATTTGCCCAAGACTGTCGTCATTGTGGAGCTCTGTGGAGTGGCATTGCTCGTCCTGTACATAGTGTTCTTCATGAGGTGATGCCGTGTGCCTGCCTGTCTGTACGTGTGTGTGCGTGACGCGACTGACGTGCGTGAGACGGAGACTTTTCACTTGTATTGTTCAAACTCTTGGGAGCAAACAGACTCTGGAGGGAAGACCATCAGTAATTTTACGGATGGCGACGAGACATCACGACTTTTTTGGCTATATTTGAATCCGGCCGCAATCCCTCCCGCCCCCATACAAGGCAGCTTCTCGGGACAGCACTCGTCCTTGTCCTTCGCCCGCCCCTCCACCGTGCGGACAGACAGTCGCGGTTGCCGTATCGAGCACAATGCTTCCTCGTAGCGTTGAACAATTATCAACGATGGTACGTAAGCGGTTATTCAGGAATGTCCACGAACATTTGTGTGTATGGTGCAGGTGTCAGAGATTCGAGGCGAGGGAGGCGAAGTCACGTCAGGGCCCTGCATCTATCAGTTGCCGCAGCCACCGGGCGGACCTCATGAAGAAGGACGGGATTCTGTCCCCGCCCCCTCTATGTGCTGAAAACGCCATTCGGATCCTGAACTCCCTGGGTCACGATGAGCAATCTATGAGATCAAGGTGGGAATCCCCTATCGATCAGGCGGCCGAGATTGCCAAGGAGGCTCCTCACATTACACTTGGCTCGCATGTGCTATCGGCGAGAGAGCAGCGTCAAGCCAGGCAACTCATCAACTTCTGCGAAGATTCATCGACGCCGTTACCGCCCAGACCACCCACACCACAGTCAGCCAACCCCCCCCCCCCCCCC